>CM077163.1:114084813-114406099 GCA_039583875.1 Platanthera guangdongensis
CATTGTGTCGACACCGCTGTGTTGTCTGGTGTCGACACATTCTATCAACACCGCTGGGTTGTCTGGTGTCGATACATTGTGTCGACACCGCTGTGCTGTCTGGTGTCGACACATTGTGTCGACACCGTTGTGCCATCTGGTGTCGACACAATGTGTCGACACCGTCGTGCTGTCTGGTGTTGACACATTGTGTCGACACCGCCGTGCTGTCTATTGTTGACACCGCCGCTCTGTCTGGTGTCGAAACATTGTGTCGACACTGTCGTGTCGTCTGGTGTGAACATATTGTGTCGACACCATTGTGCATCTGGTGTTGACACATTGTGTCGACCTTAGACTCGAGTGTTGCTATATATAGGACTGTTTGTTCTCTCCACGTTTCTCCTTTTCCCGAGCTGCTGCTAGCTTCCAGCGGGTTGTGCGGGAGGCGGAGCCGCTGGAGCTTTTGCTGGCGTTTTCTGGAGGATTTTAGCTCGGTTTCCTCGTGTGTCTGCAGACTTGACTTGCTCTCGTCTGGATCTTTCTTCCTAGGTAAGTTATGTTTGTTCTAGGGCTGTTTCTAAGAGTTCGGGTTTTCGGTTTCTCTTCTTCTTCTCTTAAGCCATGTTTTTGACTCGTAGGTGGTCGATCTTGCCGCCAAAGCCAGATTTCTTGTTGCAGCTGCTGCATCTTGGCGGTGAAGCAAGTGGCTCCTTGCCCTTGCCAATTTGACCTCCTTTTTACTTTGTTAATATGCCGTAATTAGCTCTATTTTTGCCTCTAAGAGCTAGTATAGCAGTGCTTCTTTATTTCAGCCATGTCCGGTTTAGGTTGTCTAAGAATTTGGCTAATCTCTCCTTCTTTATTCTTGATTTGGTGTCTAGTTGGTAGCTGGAGGTAGGGTATGGCTATATTTAGCTGTAGTATAAGTCAGATAGCTGTTGTTGCCGGGTAGAAAGGGTAGAAGAGAGAGTTGGAATTAAATTTCCAACTCTCAGTTTCCAAGCATTGAGGTTTTAGCTTTTAGGCAGAGGTTTGAGCTTAGGCAGAGGTTTTAGAGTTGGAATTAAATTTTCAACTCTCTATTTCCAAGCATTGAGTGAGTGGACCTCACTCAACGCCTTGGCTGTTATGCTTTTTGGCATGGAGTGTGGTGAACTCACTCAACACCGAAGTTAGTTTATGTGGCTAAGTAGAAAGCGTGGACAGCGTTGAGTGAGTCGAGCTCACTCAACGCCGTCATCCAGCGACAGTTTTGCGATTAAGTATTTTGGCATTGAATGTGTGGAGCTCACTCAATGCCGCGCCGATTGGACTCGACGCTTTTGCCTTGGGTTAGTGTGCTTCCTTAGGATTGTTAAGTGGATCTTCTCAATAGGGGGTGTTTTGTGTTCGGCTAGTTCTTTGGCATGCCGACTCTTGGGTTGTGGCGGGTGGTGGAGTTTTGGTTCCTCTTGAGGGGTGGTTTTATGTGGTGAGCAGTGGCCACCACCTTTTTTGCACCAGCTTGGGCTGGTGTGTTGGACCCTATGGCTGCCTCTGTTTGACCCCTTATCCCTTTTTGGATCTGGTTTTGGTTATGTACTCAGATCCATGTTTTGACTTCTGTCATTAACCCACAAAGCTAGGACTGTTAGCTCCTTTCCTTGCTTATCGCTTTTTCTTTGATACATGTTATATGCCCTGTTGCTGGTGCAGGTTCTTTTCTTTTGCAGAATATGTTACCATTATACCCACACTTGGTGTGTTTTCTTTTACTGTTCCTTAAATAATATTCTTTTCTTACTGTCCTGTTTTTCTTCTTCTGATGGCATTTATTGTTGTCGGGTGGTAAACCCTTATTTACCTGTTCTTAAAGCTAATGCTCTATTTATTTTGACTATATTCTTGCTGAGGTGTTCTTTCCTTGAATGCCTTAGGTCCAAGTTGTAGTCGGTTGAACGACTAGATCTTTTAGTGGGTTTTGCTGATAGCCTCCTGGGTAGATGAGGTTGCCGATCTTCATCCTTGTGAGGTAGTTATATTCCTTTCTGTATAGACATGCATACTCACCAGTGGGTTTGTGTCAGGTTGTTAACTACCACTGGTGGCTTTCTTATGATGTTGGGTTTGAAATAAAACTGCTACTTTTGTCTATTGTTGGTTGTTTACTTGTCTTTTGGGAAGGATTTATGCTAAGTTTCATGTTAGGTATTTTAAACCCTATATTATTACTACAAATATCTCATGCACATCATGTTTATAAAACTAAAGCACTATTTTTCCTTAAGCGTAAAGACTATCCTTTTTATATATTCTATACTAACCTTAGAGTCGTGCATACCATGAGTCGTCCCTCGGGGACGCTTATGCTCATTTAGGATGTCAAAATAACTTAATTAAAGTATTTTCTGCCGCGAGTAAATATATATTTTTAATCGTGGACTAGCTGATCCACTGTGCCGAGGGATATGACCATTAAATATAACTGGTTTTCTTTCATATTAAACTATGAATATTCCTTAAAAATATAAAGTCTAGAGTTTTGCCTGAACGTGTGCAGTTATCCCCTGCACGACGTGGCATCACGACACGTATTTTCTCTTGCTCTAATACGATTTTATTGTTGAGAAAATGCGGGTCGTGACAGTTGGTATCATAGGGAGGTTGCTTGGCAATTGGTCGGGCAACCTTTCTATTGATTGCATTAGTAGTTTAGCGTCATACCATACACACACCGTTATGTCATTACTATGTCTTGGCTGAATCATGAACACTACACTCATAAGCATGAATAGAAGTATACGGGGCATATTATGTAGTATGGGATGCATAATATGTGTTTGTATATGGATCCACCATAGGAGGCAACATGTGACGGTTATGTAGTCTGGGATGCATAACCTCACCACATGGGTGCAACTAGCACATTTTCTTTCTTCGTTGCATGCAATGTTATGTAGTATGGGATGCATAGCATTACTATGCGTATGTTTGATCATGGCATGCATTAAGGCATTTTTAGAATGCATAGCACAACATGCATAGCATAACATTTCATAAGCACAACGTGCCAAGCTAAAGATTTGCATGATGACATACGTACACACATGGTTTTGAGTCAAAAAGAATACAAATACATGCATTCATGGTCTAAGCACATGAGTTAGTTTGATGGTGGTGAACCATCCTGGGATAAGCATAACATCATCATGGTAAAAACAAATCCCAGATCAAGTTTAGCAGCTGAAGTTCATATTTAAGTATGTTTGTCTGTACCGGGTAGTTTTGTTTTAGCATTTGGGCTACGTTTTGATTCGTATTCGTACATTCTTAGAATGTCGAAGCGTCGTGCGACGAGATCAACTCCCCAATCGGAGGGCGAGTCATCGGGAGCACAGAGTGAGGCGTTGATAGAAAGCCTGTGTTAGAGCAATGTGGCCTTATCAAGGCATTTAGTGGATATGCAAGCCAGATTCAGTCTCTTATAGCAGTGGTGGCGGGACAGACTCCGATATTTCAGGACCCCGCTGAGGGTGTGGCTGTTCCTGCCCCTCCTGCTCCTCTCATGCCTCTGGTTGTGGTTCCCCCAGAGATGGCATTCATATCTCAGTTTCAGCGGCTTAGGCCCCCTACCTATGATGGACAAGCAGATTTCATGATTTTGGATGACTGGTTGATTTCCATTGAAGAGATGTTCTCCTACTCGGGGATTATAGACGATCAAAGAGTGATGCTCGCTACCTATCAGCTCTTGGGATTAGCAAAAAGTTGGTGGCTGAGAGAGAAGGAGAGCTTGGTGGCAGGATGCTCGTGGCAATCATTTAAGGAGATGCTGCTAAGTAAGTTTCTGCCCTCGGTCGAACGAGACAAGCTAATGAATGACATCCTTTATTTGAAGCAGAAGAAACTCACGGTTAGTGAGTATGAGATTGAGTTTAGCAAGTTGAGTCAGTTTGCTCCTGGTCTGGTGAGTGTTGAATCAGATCGAGTTAAACGGTTTCTGGGTGGACTAAGAAGCGACATTCAGTAGTTATCGAATGCATACGGAGCAGTCAGTTATGCCAGCGTGTTTGAAGCTGCCTTGAAGGTCGAGGCCATTGAGAATGCCAAGAATAGAGGCCAGCAGATGAGGAAGGACAAGCGGAAGTCCGGTGGAGGAAAGAGCCCCCATGAGCCTGATGCTGCTTTAAGGAAGAAGAGCAAAGAGGTCTGTAGCTTCTGTGGCCGGCTAGTCCACCCCATTGAGAAGTGTTTCAAAAGGTTGGGAGCACAATAGAAGGAGCAGGTCCATGCTATTTAGGGTGCTCCTAAAGGGGATTTGATGTGTGCCTTGTGTGGGAGGAAGGGGCATGATGTTGCCCGTTGCTGGTTAAAAGATAAAGTCTGTTTTCAGTGTGGGCAGAATGGTCATCTCAAGACAAGGTGCCCACAGATCTAGACTATTCTGCAGCCAGTTCCCCTCCAGGCATTGCTATCGCCTCAGCAAATGGATAAAGGAAAGGGTAAGTTGAATGTGCTTTCGGCAGCTTCGCAAGCTTTGACTCAGGTTATTTAAGGTTAGACTTCTCCCTAAGCGTATTGTCATGTTTCTTTTTTTTCGGTTGTAGTTTTCGTTTTAGCGTTTGTTTCCTTAGTGCGTGCGTAATCCTATAGGAAGATTTAAGGTGAAGAATCGTTGGGCGCGTGTTCTCTTCGATTACGGCGCTACCCACTCGTTTGTGGCCAGAGCCTTGGTGGAGCGGTTCCGTTTGGGTCTAGATCATGTTGGTGGTGCCTTTTGCGTTAAGTTCCCTTCCGGTGCTTCTGTGGTTTCAGATCAGGGCATTCAGGATTGTCCGATTGCTTTAGGGGACTTTCTATCTTAGGCAGATCTGAAGGTGATCGATTTGGAGGACTTCGATGTTATCTTGGGCATGGACTGGTTATCCAGGTACGATACAGTTATCCAGTGCAAGGATAAGCGCTTGAACTTCGTCAAGTACAACGGTCAGCCCGGGAGCATTTTTGGATATTCTCACCAGGATTCTCCGACCATTTTGGTGCTATGTGCTCGGGAAATTTTAGGTTCTTGCTGCTTTGCTTGTTTGGTTTTTGTGTTGGAGACTGAGTCTTGTTTGCCGTGTTTGGAAGAGATTCCAGTGGTACGAGAATTTTCTGATGTTTTTCCTGCTAATCTTCCTGGTCTCCCACCCGAGAGAGACGTGGAGTTTGTTATTAATTTGGAGCCCGGTACGCATCCTATTGCTAAGGCGCCATATCACATGGCCCCGCGTGAATTGGAGGAGTTGCAAGTCTAGTTGGATGAGTTGCTGGAGAATGGTTTCATAAGACCGAGTTCTTCGCCTTGGGGCCCGCCCGTGCTGTTCATTAAAAAGAAAGATGGGTCGATGAGGTTGTGCATCAACTAACGAGAACTGAATAAAGTGACCATTAGGAACAGATATCCTCTGCCAAGGATCGATGATTTATTTGACCAACTGCGTGGTAGTGTCGTATGTTCCAAGATTGACCTTCGTTCGGGCTATCACCAGTGGAGGATTAGAGAATCAGATATTCCGCGGACGGCGTTCCGCTCTCGTCATGGTCATTTCGAGTTTCTAGTGATGTCGTTTGTGTTGACCAATGCCCCGTCTGCATTTATTTACTTGATGAACAGAGTTTTCAAGGATTTTCTAGATAAGTTTGTGATTGTCTTTATAGACGATGCTTTGGTGTACTCTAGAGATGCTGAGGAGCATGATCGACATTTGCGACTAGTCTTGGAGACTGTGAGAGACCATAAGCTATAGGCCAAGCTGAGCAAGTGTGAATTTTGGTTGCCTCAAGTTTCTTTCTTAGGCCACGTAGTTAATAATGAGGGAATATCAGTGGACCCAAAAAAGATCGCTGCTGTTATGGAATGGGTGAGACCTGTTACTCCCAAAGAGATCAGAAGCTTCTTGGGCTTGGATGGCTATTATAAAAGATTTGTAAAGGGATTCTCTACCTTATCTGCACCATTGACCAAGTTGATGCAGAAGAATGTAGCCTTCGTATGGGACAATAAGTGTGAAGAGGCTTTTGAAGAACTAAAGAGAAGATTATGTTCAGCTCTGATTTTGTCTTTGCCTACTGAGGGTATGGAGTATGATGTGTATATGGATGCATCGCATGTTGGGCTTGGATGCATATTGATGCAAGAAGGAAAGGTGATTACGTACGGGTCAAGACAACTGAAGACCCATGAGAAGAACTACCCTACGCATGACCTAGAATTTGCAGCCGTGATTTATGCGCTAAAGTTGTGGAGACATCTGCTTTATGGCGCGTAGTGCAAGATTTGTACTGATCACAAGAGTTTAAAGTATATCTTCACCCAGAAAGAATTGAATTTGCGCCAGCGGCGATGGTTGGAGTATGTGGCCGACTATGATGTTGAAATCCAGTACCATCCGGGCAAAGCTAATGTGGTGGCCGACGCCCTGAGTCGGAAGTCAGCGAAGATTTTTGGTCTCTCCGCCGATATTTTAATGGAGGAGTTTCTTTTGATGGGCATTTCTGTGGGAAGCTGCAATTCGCAGAGCAGTTTGGCAGTGGCAGGACCTTCGTGGATTGCGCTTACGAAACTACATCAGAAGGATGATCCCGATCTTTTGCATTTGTATCTTCGAGCTGAGAAAGGCGAACTGCCAGATTTTTCTATTGATGATGCGGGTACCTTGAAGTACCGCGGCAGTTTTTGCATCCCCGCCGTTGGAGATATCCGGGTTATGCTGTGCAGGGAAGCCCATGGATCTAGTGTTACCTACCATCCAGGATCTACCAAGATGTATCATGATTTAAAGCAGATTGCCTGGTGGTATGGGATGAAGGGAGACATATCTATATTTGTTTCTGAGTGCCACACTTGAAAGCTTGTGAAAGCCGATCATGGAAGGCCTGGTGGCAAGCTGACTCCCTTGGAGATTCCGACTTGGAAGTGGGAGAGCATCTCGATGGATTTCATCACAGGCTTACAGAGGTCTCCTAGAGGACATGATTTGGTCTGGGTTATAGTGGATAGACTAACGAAGTGTGCGCACTTCATACCTTTTCAGATTGGGTATTCGATGAAAACGTTAGCAGAGTTGTACCTGAATGAGGTTATTAGATTGCATGGCATACCCGTAAGTATCATATCGGATCGAGACTTCAGGTTCACATCTCGTTTTTGGAAGAGCCTTCAAGAGGGGTTGGGTACGGATTTGAGGTATTCCACTGCTTATCATCCGTAGACCAATGGTCAGACGGAGCGAGTAAATCAAATTGTGGAAGATATGATCCGATGCTATATTCTAGACCACGGGAGAGCGTGGGATGAGAGTTTACGGCTTATGGAGTTTGCGTATAATAACAGTTACCAAGAAAGCTTGAAAATGGCTCCTTTTGAAGCTCTGTATGAGAGACGCTGCAGAACTCCCCTATTTTGGCCTAAGGTGGGCGAGAGGTCTTTGTTGGGGCCGGATGCGCTCGAGGAGATGGAAATTACTGCGAAGCTTATTCGGGAGAAGCTTCAGATAGCCCAGGAGATATATGAGAAGAAAGCCAACCGGCGTAGATCTGACTTGGAATTTGCTATGGGGGACTTGGTGTTCTTAAAGGTTTCCCCGATGATTGGAGTCAAGAGGTTTGGCAAGAATAGAAAGTTGGACCCGAGATACGTAGTGTCGTTTATGATTGTTGAGCGGATTGGTGTATCATCTTATAGGCTGGATTTTCCCGCAAATTTCCCTGATGTGCATGATGTCTTTCACGTCAGTCAGATGCGGAAATGTGTGCAGAGTGGTAGGCAGGTTTTGGATTCTGTGCCTCAGTTAGGGCCAGACCATTCTTACGTGGAGGTGCCTGTCCGCATTTTGGATTCGCAGGATCGTGTGTTGCGGTAGAATACCATTCCAATGGTTAATGTTTTATGGAGAAATTAGGATGTAGAAAGCGAGACTTGGGAATTGGAGTCGGCTATGAGGGAGGCTCACCCTGATCTTTTTCCTTGATTTGTGCCTGGTATGTTTTGCATTTTCTAATGTAGCCCCTTCTTGGCTATTTCTTTCTCCTTCTTGATGGGAGTGTTGTGTGTAAAGTTTCGAGGCGAAACTTTCTTTTAGGGGGAGTGGCTGTAACGCCCCCGGTTTTTCTGTGTTTTGTTTGATCATTGTCTGGCGTTATGATGACGCATTTCTGGACTTTTTCCGTTGTAGAGCGTGGTCTTAGCTCTTTAGGTTCCTTGAGTGGCCTATTTGTAGCCTGTTTCCAGGATTCCCCAGCTAGCCGGAGTCTGTTTTGGTGACATGGCTGAGCCTCTTAGGGAATGCTTGTAATTTGGCTTGGGAGGTGTTAGCCCGAGTGTTTGATCGTCGAATGTTGTTTTTGACTTCATCGTTGTTTTCGTAGGTTGGGTATTTGGCTACGGTGCGAGTTTTGTCGAAATCCGAGATCATTTGTTTTCCCATCGTTTCGACGTTTGCTTGTTAGCTAGTAGCAATAGCTTTGGTTGTGCATGGCCTTGAGTGGCCGAGCTTGGTAGGGCTTGTGCACAGTTTTTAGGCTAAGTGTTTAGCTGTTTTCATTTCATGTATATATATGTGTTAAGATAACTAGCTGATTGGTTGCTTGTGCTTATTATTTTATTAGCTAGTGGGCTGGGTCTCTGCCGGTGTGTCGACACCGGTGTGTAGACGCCGTTGTGTCGACTGGTGTCGACACCGTTGTGTCGACACCGTAGTGTTGTCTGGTGTCGACACATTGTGTAGACACCGCTGTGTTGTCTGGTGTCGACACATTGTGTCGACACCGCTGGGTTGTCTGGTGTGGACACATTGTGTTGACACCGCTGTGTTGTCTTGTGTCTATACATTGTGTCGACACTGCTGTGCCGTCTGATATCGACACATTGTGTCGACACCGCCGTGCTGTCTGGTATCGACACATTATGTCGACACCGCCGCTGCTGTCTGGTGTCGACACATTGTGTCGACACCGCCGCGCTATCTGGTGTCGACACATTGTGTCGACACCGCCGCGCTGTCTGGTGTCGACACATTGTGTCGACACCGCTGTGCCGTCTGGTGTCGACACATTGTGTCGACATCGTTGTGCGTCTAGTGTCGACACATTGTGTCGACACTGTTGTGTCGAACTTAGATAAGGGTGTTGCTATATATAGGACCGTCTGTTCTCTCCATGTTTCTCCTTTTCCTGAGCTGCTGCTAGCTTCCAGCGGGTTGTGCGGGAGGCGGAGGCGCTGAAGCTTTGGCCGGCATTTTCGGGAGGATTTTAGCTCGGTTTCCTCGTGTGTCTACAGATTTGGCTTTCTCTTGTCTGGATCTTTCTTCCTAGCTATGTTATGCTTGTTCTAGGGCTGTTTCTAGGATTTAGGGTTTTCGGTTTCCCTTCTTCTTCTCTTAAGCCCTGTTTTTGACTCGTAGGTGGCCAATCTTGTCGCCAAAGCCAGATTTCTTGTTGCAGCTGCTAAATCTTGGAGGTGAGGAAAGTGGCTCCTTGCCCTTGCCAATTTGACCTCCTTTTTACTTTGTTAATTTGTCGTAATTAGCTCTATTTTTGCCTCTAGGAGCTAGTGCAACAGTGCTTCTTTATTTCAGCCATGTCCGGTTCAGCTTGTCTAAGAATTTGGCTAATCTCTCCTTCTTTATTCTCGGTTTGGTGTCAAGTTGGTAGCTGGAGGTAGGGTATGGCTGTATTTAGCTGTAGTATAAGTCAGATAGCTGTTGTGGCCGGGTATAAAGGGTAGAAGAGAGAGTTAGAATTAAATTTCCAACTCTCTGTTTCCAAGTGTTGAGGTTTTTGCTTTTAGGCAGATGTTTGAGCTTATGTAGAGGTTTTAGAGTTGGAATTAAATTTCCAACTCTCTGTTTCCAAGCATTGAGTGAGTGGACCTCACTCAACGCCTTGGCTGTTAGGCTTTTTGGCATGTTTTGTGGTGAACTCACTCAACGCCGAAGTTAGTTTCTGCGGCTAAGTAGAAAGCGTGGACAGCATTGAGTGAGTCAAGCTCACTCAACGCCGTCATCCAGTGACGGTTTTGCGGCTAAGTCTTTTGGCATTGAGTGTGTGGAGCTCACTCAACGCCGCGTCGAGTGGACTCGAAGCTTTTGCCTTGGTTGGTGTGCTTCCTTAGGATTGTTAAGTGGATCTTCTCCATAGGGGCAGGGTGTTTTGTGTTCGGCAAGTTCTTTGGCATGCCGACTCTTGGGTTATGGCAGGTGGTCGAGTTTTGGTGCCTTTGGAGGTGTGGTTTTATGTGGGGAGCCGTGGCCACCACCTTTATTTGCCCCGGCTTGGGATGGTGTGTTGGACCATAGGGCTGCCACTGTTTGACCCCATATCCCTTTTTTGATCTGGTTTTGGTTATGTACTCAGATCCATGTTTTGAATCCTATCATTAACCCACAAAGTTAGGATTGTTAGCTCCTTTCCTTGTTTATGGATTTTTCTTTGGTACATGTTATATGCCCTGTTGCTGCTGCAGGTTCTTTTCTTTTGCAGAACATGTTGCCATTGTACCCACACTTGGTGTGTTTTCTTTTACTGTTCTTTAGATAGTGTTCTTTTCTTACTGTCATGTTTTTCTTCTTCTGATAGCATTTATTATTGCCGGGTGGTAAACCCTTCTTTACATGTTCTTAAAGATAATGCTCTATTTATTTTGACTATATTCTTGTCGAGGTGTTCTTTCCTTGAATGCCTCGGGTCCAGGTTGTAGCCGGTTGAATGGCTAGATCTTTTGGTGTGTTTTGCGGATAGCCTCCTGGGTAGCTGAGGTTGCCGATCTTCATCCTTGTGATGTAGTTATGTTCCTTTCTGTATATATATGAATACTCACCAGTGGGTTTGTGTCAGGTTGTTGACGCCCACTGGTGGCTTTCTTATGATGTTGGGTATGAACTAAAATTGCTACTTTTGTCTATTATTGGTTGTTTGCTAGGATTTATGCTAAGTTGCATGTTAGTTTTTTTTAACCCTAAATTATTACAACAAGTATCTCATGCACATCATGTTTATAAAACTAAAGCACTATTTTTCCTTAAGCGTAAAGACTATCCTTTTTATATATTCTATACTAACATTAGAGTCGTGCATACCATAAGTCGTCCCTCGGGGACGCTTATGCTCATTTTGGATGTCAAAATAACTTAATTAAAGTATTTTCCGCTGTGAATAAATATTTATTTTTAATCGTGGACTAGCTGATCCACTATGCCGAGGGATACGACCATTAAATATAACTGGTTTTCTTTCATATTAAACTATGAATATTCCATAAATATCTAAAGTCTGGAGTTTTGCCTGAACGTGTGCAGTTATCCCCTGCACGACGTGGAATCACGACACATATTTTCTCTTGCTCTGATACGATTTTATTGTTGAGAAAATGCGGGTCGTGACAGCACATGTGTGCGTCATCATTATAACATCAAAAAGAACCCATGAATGTCCACTTAGGAATGAAAAATACACTTGTTTTGTGTAACTTGAGTGTTCCAATGATTACTTTTAGCAATTTGTTTATCATCTAATCGTGGGTCTTTGCTTTTGTAAGCAGCTAGGAGCGGTGTTGGTCAGTCGGAGCGTCCGCAATCGGCGGAAAGTAGTGCACCGAGGGACGTGCCTACAACACCTCCTTCAGCGGAAACCATCAGGTTGGTGGATTAAGCGGTCTTTGCGATGATAAATGCCCAACCTGTGGGGCAAATGCACCACGCACCACCTGTTATTGAGCAAGAATCGGTTAGGGCGGCAGAGCCGATAGTGGTGGAGCGCGCGAAAGTGGATCAGGTATAGCTGAGGAGAGCTACAGAGAGACAGCTCAAGCATGTAATGGGCTTTAATCCTCCGAGATTCAATGGGATTGGAATGCCAGCTCAAGCTGAGGATTGGATCTCTACGATAAAGTGGGTCTTGACGGCCACATTAACTGAGGAGTGGCAGAAGACCACCATAGCGACCTTCCTTTTGGCTGGTGGGGCGAGGTTGTGGGGGGATGAGTTGGATTTTCATCTCTTAGTGGGAAGGAAGCTTGCTGATGTGCCTATGGAGGAATTCTCAAGATTATTCTTGGCCAGATATCTACCTTCTCCTCAGAAGCTTTAGATGGAGAATCAGTATCTTGGGTTGACTCAGGGAGCCAGAAGCGTGGACGAGTATCTCCACGAGTTTACACGGTTGGGTCGGTATGTTGGTGTTATGTTTACGGAAGAAGAGAGTAAGACTAACAGATTTTATGAGGGTCTACGCAGCGACCTACAGTTACTCCTTGCTGGGCCTAAGGCGCAGGGCTTCCTAGCCTGGGTCAATTCGGCCCGTTCATTGGAAAAGGTTGTGAAGAAAGTGCTAGAGAAGAAGGACCCAAGGGAAAAGAAGGAAGAGTTCAAAGTGCCAAATACAAAGTAAGGATTACGTAGATGGAAGAAGAAGCAGAGGACTTCGAACTCAGCCCCTTCGTCTGGTATGTTGGGGGAAACCACAAGTCGAGTCCCAGGAGCTTGCTACAACTATGGGAAGATGGGGCACTTTGCTCGTGAGTGTTGGAGCGGACGTGCAAAGTCCGAGAGGAAGCCTGTAGCGACCTATGAAAAGAAAGGGAAGGCGGTGGAGTCAACCACGTCCCATCATGCTCCAGCCCAGCCTAGAGTTTATAATCTTGGTCTGCAAGAGGCCATAAAGCAAGCTGACGTGGTGACAGGTATGAGTTAAATTTTAGCAGTTTAACTTTATGTAGTTGTTACCTCTTTTATATGTTAGCTTATTATTCTTGGATCTAGGCTTCGTGTTGGATTTCGATTGTCCGGCGAGAGCCCTGTTTGATACGGGGGCTTCACATTCCTTCTTGTCCGAAAGATTCGTGTCGCGTATCGGGGTCCCTTCCTCGATGGCAAAAGACAAGTTGGATGTGGTATTGCCCAATGGGTGCTCAATGCGCGCGGATTAGTTCTGTATGGTAAAGATACGGATTGGGGACCAGGACTTTGATTTGCGAGCGTTGGTACTACCGTTAGTGGAGTTCGACGTAATCTTTGGTATGGGTTGGCTCTCGGAGCAGCAATCTTACATAGATTGCAACAAAAGGAGGTTATGTTGGGCCGGCATACTGAATGGGAGACTACATTTGCGGGCATGAAGGGGTCGGGTAAAGTTTTGATGTCGGCCCTTCAAGTGATCAAGGCAGTTCGGTCTGGTGCAGAGCAGTTTGTCACCTTAGTGCATGCTTCAACGCCTTGGCTAAGTCTGGACAGTATCCCAGTTGTGTCTGAGTATCCTGATGTGTTCCCAGATGATCTCCCAGGAGCCCCTCCTCAGCGGGAGATTGATTTTACAATTGAGGTGGTACCGGGTGCCAAACCGGTGTCACGCTCTCCGTATCGGATAGCGCCGCGAGAGATGACAGAGTTGAAGGTGCAACTACAGGAGTTGTTGGAGCAAGGGTATGTGCGTCCAAGTTCTTCACCTTGGAGCGCACCGGTTTTCTTCGTTAAGAAGAAGGATGGGAGCTTGCGAATCTGTATTGACTATCGGGAGTTAAACAAGATTACAGAGAAGAATAAGTATCTGATCCCCAGGATTGACGATCTATTTGATTAGTTGATTGGGTCAACAGTATATTCGAAGTTAGATCTGAAGTCCGGCTACTACCAATTAAGGATAAGGGAAAGCGACATCCCAAAGACAACGTTCAGCATGCGGTTTGGGCATTACGAGTTCACGGTCATGCCGTTTTGGCTAACCAATGTGCCATCCCTGTTTATGGATCTGATGTACAGGACATTCTGAGAATACCTGGATCGTTTCGTGATAGTATTTATCGATGATATCTTGGTATACGCGCAGTGTGAGTCGGACCATTACAGGCATCTACACATGGTGTTGGAGACGTTGAGGAGAAATCAGTTGTATGCTAAGTTCTCCAAGTGTGAGTTCTGGTTATCCTAAATAGCATTCCTTGGTCATGTTTTTAGTGGAGAAGGGATAGTAGTGGATCCGACAAAGATAGTGGCGATACGGGAGTGTCTATTTTGACTACAGTGGCGGAAGTCCGGAGCTTTCTGGGGCTTGCCGGCTATTACAGGAGCTTCGTAGAGAACTTCTCGCGTATAGCATTACCACGCATGACGTTGACAAGGAAAGATAAAAAGTTTGTTTGGTCGCTGGAGTGTGAGCAGGCTTTTGAAGAGTTGAGGAGGTGGTTGACCACGGTGCCTATCTTATGTTCACCGAGTGGAACCGAAGGATTTGAAGTTTATAGTGATGCTTCGAGTAGTGGTTTGGGCTGTGTTCTGTTACAGTATGGGAGCGTGATATCCTATTGTTCATGACCATTGAAGGTTCATGAGAGGAATTATCCGGTTCACGACTTAGAGTTAGCGGCCGTGATATTCACTCTGAAGCTGTGGAGGCACTACCTGTACGGTGTGAAAGTTGACATCTACACCGATCATAAGAGCCTGAATTACTTGTTAGATCAGAAGGATCTGAACATGAGGCAGCGGAGGTGGATGGAGTTCTTGGGGGACTGCACCTTCGAGATACATTATGTACCTGGGAAAGGAAATGCAGTGGCGGATGCTTTGAGCCACAGGGCTCCTGCGTGGGCCAGTTGGTTGTCAGTACATGATGAGAGCTTGGTCCGTGATTTGGAAGCATTAGAGATCTCCTGCGTTGATAAACGGTCTAGTGCCGAGGCGATATTATGTTGGACAGAGGTGCAGTATGACCTGGATGATAGAGTTCGGCGGGCTTTGGTTCAGGATAGCAGCATGAAGCGGATCTTAGATGAATCTTTGGATGGGTCAAATTCCTAGTTTGCAGTTGAGGATGAACTACTTAGGAAGGATGGTCGTCTATGCGTCCCTAGTGCAGATAATCTTCGGTAGGAGTTGATGTACGAGTCTCATCATACCAAGTACTCAATCCACCCGGGAAGCACAAAGATGTATAGAAACATGAAGAAGTTATTCTGGTTGCCGGGATTAAAGAAGGATGTAACACTTTATGTGGCCAAGTGCCAAAAGTGTGCCTTGGTGAAGGCGGAGTGCTAGAAGCCCGGAGGTCTCGTAAAGTCCTTGCCTATCCCGGAGTGGAAATTTGATGACATTTCTATGGATTTTGTGCATGGTTTGCCAAAGTTGCAGAGGGGAAACGATGCCATCTGGTTGTCGTAGATAGGTTGACAAAAGTGTCACACTTCATCCCGAATAGGAAGGAAGATCCGGTGGAAAAGTTTGTCAAACTCTATGTAGATAATATCGTGCGATTGCATGGTGTGCCCCGCAATATTGTTAGTGAATGAGATGGACTGTTCACATCGAAGGACTGGAGGATGGTGCATAGTTTGTTGGGAACTAAGCTGAGTTTCAGTACAGCCTTCCATCCACAGATGGATGGTCAGACCGAGAGGGTCAACAGGACGATGGAGGCCATGCTTCGCATGTGCGTCCTAGATTTCGGAAAGCATTGGGAAGATCACCTGTACATGGTGGAGTTTGCGTATAACAATAACTTTCAAGTGAGTATTGGAATGGCACCTTTCGAGGCCTTGTATGGGAGGAAGTGTCATACTCCGTTGTATTGGTTGAAGACATGTGAGTCAAAGTTGTATAAATGTCAAGCGGTGTAAGACGCCACTTTAATGGTACGTACAATTCAGGAAAGGTTGAAGATCGCTCAGGATAGGCAAGCAAAGTACTATAACGCCAAGCATAGGAATGTGGAGTTCGGTGTTGGCGACTAGGTGTATTTAAAAATCAAGCCGTTCAAGGGTGTTTCGCGGGTTCGACGCTTGAAGAAGCTGAGTTTGAGATACCTTAGACCATTTGAAATCCTGGAGCGTGTCGGCGAAGCAGCGTATAGATTGAAGCTGTCGGTTGAGTTGAGTGGGCTACACGATGTGTTCCACATATCGGTGTTGCGTAAGGCGGTGCAAGAGGCTTCGTAGATAGTTGTGGTCGATCAAGTGCCGGTTGACTACGAGTTGACGACAAAGGTCAAGCCTATAGGTATAGAAGACGTTGAAGTCAAACGACTCCGCAACAAGGAAATCCGAATGGTTAAGGTTCGTTGGGATAATTGCGGATGTGAGGAGCTTTCATGGGAGCAAGAGAAAACTATATCGGAGGAATACCCCGAGTTATTCCACTCAAGTAACATTTAATTTTGTGTACCTTTACTTAATTTCGGGATGAAATTCCTTAAGGGGGGAGGAGATTTGTAACTCCACGAAAATCGTATTTGAGCTAATCGCGTCCAAAAGAAATTTTGGTGAATGTATAGGGGTACACGGCCTAGGACACGGGCATGTCCAAGGCTGTGTCTTTCTTTGTGTGTTGCTCGGCTGTGTCTAGAGAAGGACACGACAGGAAACACGGGTTGTGCGTAGTTTTGACACGGGCGTGTCAGGGTTGACACGGGCGTGTCAGGGGTGACACGGGCGTGTTCATACCCATGTCCCCACCCGTGTTCAGCAAGGACGTGACGGTTCTGTTATATGCCATACGACGGAAGGGGGTGTTACAGACAGTCCTCAACAAATGGCCGCATGGTTTCTAAGAAATAGGCCTCAACGAACGACCACCAGGTCTCCAAGAGACAGGCCACACAATCAATACAACGCTCAATGGGAGCTATCGCCAGTGGTGGCGCTACCGACACGCAGTAGGGGGACAGAATATCGATTCTTCACCATTTCGGGGGTTTTCCTTGAGTCTACCTCTAGTACTCTCAACTCAGTCATCTCCTCACCCCGCAAATCCAAAATATACATGATTAAAACGGAGTCTTATCCGGCTTACACAACATAAAAACATCTCCAATCCAGATTAACTTGTCCGGATGGGCTTCACACAACATGCCCATTTCGTAATATGAGTATTTATCTGGATGCAAAACTAACGGGTATACATAGATCTACCAGTTAGGAGAACGACTTCCACGTGTTCTTGAAGTGTCTACTCTCAAATGAAAAAACGAAGGACTTCATATGTCCAAGGAAGAGGATCGTTATCCTAGAAGTCCGTTTCGGCGCCATGGAAAAGATTTTAGCCAGATGAAAATGAGCGTTTTGACTTTGAATCCGTAGATCTGAACTCCCCTCTAGAATCCGAGCTACGAATCTCAAACGGTTGTGAGACCTCCTCTCTCCGAAATTGCTTCTCCTCCTCCAAATGCACAGCCTAAGTTTCTCAAACTCTAAAAGAAATGAAGAGAAAACGTCCAAACCAACACTATAAATAGAGCTACCGCCGCACGGTAACTAGCTACCGCCGCGTGGTAACATTAATCAACGCTTCGATTCACGTGCTACTGCCCAGGCCCTCCAACCATAGGACGACATGTGGCCACCCCATTGCAGCTTCTCTATCGCTGCGCGATAGGATGTTAATGCCTCGCTGTAGCTACCGACAGTTACGACACGACTGCTCCTACTACTGCCACTTGATAGTTATTAACGCCATGCAGTAGCAACCCGAGAGCATTGACAAATAAATTGACCAAGCTACCGCGTGTGGTATACCGACCGTCGGGCGATAACTTCCCCAGAGATCAGCCAATTAATTGGCTAACAACACGCGATATCAACCTAATGTCGCGTGGTAGACTATGCATCGAGTCAACCCGCCTCACTCGATAATCTCAATACCTGGGGCTACCGCCATACGACACCGTTAAATCCACATGGTACCTTATTTTTCCTGCCTACAGAAACTTGGGTAGTTATAAAATTGCTCCCATAGACAAAGACCAACAAGGTAGATATAGTCATCTAAGTGAGGAGAGCAACTTCTAGAGAAAGTCATGGAAGATGCTCTTGCTGAGGGGGAGCATCTACACATTATGCAAGAGAATATTCAGACTCCTCCCAATACTGACCAACCTGGTGAGTGTATCAAGAAAGATACTGAATTCAACATAGCCATAGATCTAAATGTCCTTGTGGACATTACAAAGATTGAGGGGGAGATTCATACTAAACTCCCTACGCAAGGAACAATCTTTGTTATAGAGTCATCTGAATCAGAGAAGAACAGCTATGTTACTGACGTTAATGAGGATGCACATTCATCTGAATATAATATGGTTGATTCTGAAGAAAGATCTCCTAAACATAAATGAGGTGGAATGTGTCCAAGGGACCTCCACAAGGGCTGATGAAATATCACCCTCCTTCCTAGCCTAGCTGAAAGGATTGTTGGATGACCAGAGAAGGCAACTGCAGAACTTTGCGGATGACTCCATTAATAATCTCAGGAATGAGTTATCAACATACATAAAAACTATCAAATTTGAGGTTAACCTGCTGAAGGCCCATCCTGTCAAATTCTTCCATAGAGTTGCACCTGCATTTACCTTTACTGAGAGTAAGCTAGCTGAAATCAGCAATATCCAGACTAGGATTATGGAAAATCAGACAATACCTACAAACACATGCTAGCTATCCACAATGCACAGAAGGAAGTGATGGAAATAAAGAAAACTATTCTTGAGAGAATAATGGATGCTTGCACCCAAGTATTAGATGATCACCTTCTCAAGCTTAAAATCCATGTCACCATTGGTGTCAACTAGATAGATGATCAACTATCAAAGGACAGCACCTCCCTGACTAAGAATATCTGTGGAGAAGTCAAATAAGGGGAGAAGGGTGTGATAAATGGAAATACCGAAAATGTAGTTTGGACCACAAATTTAATCAGAGGCTCAGTGACTCTTGTGCTATTCTCATATGAAAACATTGACACTACTCCTATCCCTAAAAATCTATATGGCGGTCATTATGTTAATCAATATGATGGCCAAAACTATAATCAGAATGCAGAACATAATGATACTGAAGATGATGCTCAGTATGATATCCAAGATGGTACACAGTGGGTTGATCTTTCTACTGCAGCCGACATTCCTACAATTCCAACATTCAACCCTACTGTTGACCAAGTGATAAGAGCCAGAGGAAAATCTATTATTGAGGATGAGGAATGTGTTAGGATGAGCAAGAAGAGATACATGGAAGAGATGGAAATAAGACTTGATTTTTAATAGTGGAGTCCTCAATCAAAGACCATAATTCTGTCTGCCTGGGATCTTGTCAAAAACAAAGACACTGAAAGGCGAAAGCTCTACAGCTCCCTAGAATGGGCCAAGGTTGATAAAAATGAAAAGGGTAGAAGAAAGTTCAGAAATGACAAGTGGCTAGGCACTTTACCACCATATGCTGTGGACGCCATCAAGTATTTTCCAAAGCCATATAGTTACCTTTAGAGGCAGAAAGAAAAGAAATCAGAAGAGAAAGCAGGGAAAGCATCGAAGAAGCCAAGCTAGGGCATAATGATAAGAGAACCTGAAACTTAGAAAAGTTTCTTGTCCTTCTTAAAGGGCTGCAAGAATTGTGTTAACTTTATCTTATGCACACTATCAAAACTTGACTTCTATTAATGAAAATCATATTTTTTGGTTGTGTATAAATTTTCTCTGTTTTCTTCTGAAATGTTTATCTGCTGCATATGTGTTGATGTATATCATTGTCCTAGGTTTTTACTTCTTCAGATAGGGAGAGATTGTTAGGTCCATTGATCACAATGTCCTAGATTTAAAGAAGGACTATAGGATAATGGTATACACATGTTTGTATCTGATGCATGCTATAAGTTCTATATATGCATGTGGTTACTTGTTACAATAATTAGACACGTTGTCTAAGTAACCATGATAGTTCACTCAACCCTAGATAGCCTTAAGCATTGATCAAAGATTAGACAGTCAAAGCCTCAACATTGCCAAGGAATAAATATGGTTAAGTCCAGAAGTGTTGATTGAAGGCAGTTCACTAAACGCACAGAGCTAGAAGCATTAAGTCAATCCTAGAAAGTCAAAGATTTTGAGAATCAGAGCAGAATTCTAGCTAAGTACAGAAGCGTCGAGTAAGGACAGCTCACTTGACACTAGAAGAGAAGTAGCGTTGAGTGGAGCTTATGATGTCAAAGCCACAGAAGTTGTAGATAGAAAATCTGTCTAAGTACAAAAGCATTGAGTGAAGGTAGTTCACTCAACGCCAACTCAACAGAAATTCAACGAAGTACCGAAGAGTTGAGTGGAGGTTGTTCACTCAACAACTTCACAAGATGGTAGGCAAAGTCAGAAAGCATTGAGCGTAGAAGCTTCACTCGACGCCTTCATACAATGAAAATCGGCTAAGTCCAAATGCGTTGAGTGATTAAGGTTCACTCAAACACCTAATTTGTTAGAAAACTAAAAGTTTATATTCGTTGAGTGAAGACTGATCACTCAATGTCTGGTGTTGCCAAAATTGGCCTAAGTGTTTTGACATTAATTGATAATGCTTCACTCAACGCCTATGCCTAATTGTCTGAAATTGGCTAAGTCCACAGAAGCTGAGTCGTGATAATGTCAGCAATAATTCAAATGTTGTGGGAAGTGAACAGTACACGATAAATGGTGCCCCTTGCCTGTTGTATTATATTTAATGCTAAAGAAAAATTGCAGCTACCAACTTTAGGTAGTCCTACTGCTTTAAGAGCCGTTGGACGACATAATAGAAAAGAACGAGATCATAGAAGAAGAACTATAACCTTTGGATAGTGTCGAACTTCATATTATTCCTCTCAACTAAGTTTTAGAGCTTGAAGAAAGAATTCATTCTCCTGATCTGAAAGTTCAAGAAAGATAGTTGTTGATCTACTCTTCTTCAACAGCAAGTTCAGAGTGCTTTCTCTCTGTGTTAGAAGTTTTAGAACAAGCTAACCCTAGCTGCAATGTATTCACAGTACAAGTAAAACAACTCCTGAAGATATATTCCTGGAGCTGTGAAGAAAGGAGGACTGAGTAATCTCAGTTCAGGAAGAGAAAGACACAGAGTTTCTTTCTCTGGTGTCTTACATCAGCAACAACCATTTTTATTCTATAGGATCTTAACAGATCTAAGTTGTGAGCCTAAATCATAAAGACTGAGTGATTCTGAGGTAGGAGGGTCTTGGGCCTGGGGAGGATCTGGTTTTAATCTGAGGTAGGAGGGCCATTCTCTCTTAGTTATAAGGCTATCCTCCTAGACTGAGTTGTAGGACTTTGAGATAACTCTGAAGTAGGTGATCTGTGGATCACTAAGCTATAGGAGCATAGCTTGCTCTGAGTGGTAGGGCCTTGGGCCTGGGGAGGAGTCTGAGAGATCCCGAGGGATCTGAGTTATAAGAACATTGAGCCGAGTTTGGAGAAGTTGCCTTATCTAACAATCTGTTTAAAAGGTGAGAGGGATAGTGGATGTGACCATAATTTGTGGAACCACTATAAATTTCATGCATGCTGGATGTGTAATTTTGGATGCTAAGTTAAAATAAACCACAACAAACCAAAGAACATAAAATGTACAAAAAGTCTTAAAAACCTATTCACCCCCTATAGGTGTTTATCTATTCTTGAAACTAAATACTTTCATGTTTGATCTTTAGATAAAACCAATCTCCCACAACGAACTTGACATCTCGATGCCTGGCATTGTAGTACTTTACCTACATATCTTGAGCGATCAACAATTTCTCGTGGATTGTACGTATAGTCGAAATAGAATCTTCAATTCCTTTCTCTTAAATAACTTTGTTTCGCCTGTCTCAACCACACCAAGAGAGTACGACACTATCTACCATAAAGGGCCTCGAAGGGCGCCATCTGAATACTTACTTGGTAGATTTTGTTGTATGTGAACTCGATCATATAAAGATGGTCCTCCCACCTCTTCCCAAAATCTTGGGCGCACATGGGAAGCATATCTTCCATAGTTCTATTTACCCTCTCGGCCTGACTATCTATCTGAGGATGAAAGGCCGTAGTAAACTTCTGTTTGGTACCCAATAGTTGATGAATAAGCCTCTAATCATTAGACTTGAAGATCCCATCTCTATAACTAATGATACTACGGGACATACCATGTAATCGTACGATATTATCAACGTAAAGTTTCGTCAACTTTTCCACTAAATTGTCCTTCCTATTCAGAATGAAGTGTGACAACTTCGTTAAATGATCAACGATCACCCAAATGACATCGTTCCCTTTCTGCAACCTCGGCAAGCTGTGCAAGAAATCTATAGATATGTCGTCAAAGTTACCCTAAGGTATAGGTAATGGCTTCAGAAATCCATCGGTCTTCTAACATTCGGCTTTTACTAGAGCACATGTCTACACTTCGCCATATATTTGGCTATTTGCTTCAATCATAGGCACTAAAACAACTTTTTCATGTCTTTGAACATCTTTTTGCTCCCAGGGTGGGTTGAGTACTTTATGAAATGTGTCTCGTACATCAATTCCTCCCATAATTTGCCCAAATTTGGGATGCACAATCGGCTGTTCTTCCACAAAAGGCCATCATAAACAGAAAATAGGGCATTCGACCCATCCAAAGACTCTGCCAAGTAGCATTTCACACTATCATCCAACTCCAATGCTTTCTGAATCCGATCCGCGAGATCATATTGCACCTCTGTCCAGTTTAAACACGCATTTGCACTAGATCTTCCATCATCACAAGAGATCAACAAGGCATCCAACTCTCGAATAAGACACTCACCATGCATCTGTATACAGTTGGCCTGTGCAAGAGCCCTATGAATCAGCGCGTACACAAAAACATTTTCCATGCCGGGAATGTAATCTATCTTGAAGGTGTAGTCCCCATGGAAATTCATCCACCTCCGCTATCCCATGTTCAATTCTTTCTGTTTTTTCAGATATTTTAGGATCTTATAGTCCGTAAAGATAATGACTTTTACGCCAAATTGGTAGTGCCCCAAAAGCTTAAGGCCAAATATCACGGCCGCTAACTCCAGACCGTGAACCGAAAAATTCCTCTATTGCACTTTCAACTGGCGTGAGCTATATGCTATCACCTTCCCATACTGAAGTAGGGCGCAACCTAAGCCTCTACCTAAGGCATCATTATAGATTTCATAGCCCTCCGTACCACATGGAAAGCACAAAATAGGCGCTGTGGTCTGATGACTTTTTCAATTCTTCAAACGATTGCGCACACGTCAGCTACCAAACAAACTTTTGATCCTTCCTCATTAAGGTAGTGAGGGGGGAAGATATCCATGAGAATTTATCTATAAATTGCCGGTAGTAGCTGACAAGTCCCAGTAAACTCTGGACTTCCGCCATAGTAGACAACACAGGATACTCTCATATCGTAACTATCTTCGTCGGATCTACTGCAATTCCTTCACCACTAACCAAATGACTGAAGAACTCCACTGAAGACAGTCAAAACTCACACTTTGAGAATTTGACGTATAAGCGACTCCTCCTCAAGGTCTCCAAAATAGTATGTAAGTGATCCACATGTTCTTCCTCAGACTGAGAGTACACCAGGATATCATCAATGAAGACTATCATGATATGGTCCAAGTAATCTCTAAATGATTTGTTCATCATGTCCATAAATACGGAAGGCATATTTGTTAGGCCATATGACATGACCATGAACTAGTAATGCTCATAACATGTACTGAATGTCATCCTGGGAATGTCACTTTCCATAATTCTCAACTAATAATACCTAGATTTCAGATCCAGCTTTGAGTACATAGTTGATCCAACTAGCTGATCGAATAGATCATCGATTCTTAGAATCGGATAACTATTCTTCTACATCATATTGTTCAACTCCCGAAAATCTATGCACAACTACAAGCTTCCATTATTTTTCTTCATGAAAAGGACCCGTGTGCTCAAAGATGATGAACTTTATTGGAACACCCTATTACTGATTTGGGTCAGGATCACTATGTCTCTTAGGAAACCTGTTTTGACCTCATTGTATAGATCTAAAGGTAAATTAGAATTGAGTCTAAGGGTTAGTAGTTAGGTTTGGAATCTGCCCTCAAGACCAGGTTTTTCAGTTTCAGAAGACCAAGTCATTTGGTAGAGCTCAGTACGACAAATCGTCGAACTCCAATTGACGATCATTGAGCTCACTTCGAAGAGTCATCGAACTCCATTCGACGATCTCTGAGCTCAACTTCATCAAGTCGTCAAACTCCATTCGACGATCTTCGAGCTCAGATCGACGATCTTGACTCCAGTTTGATCCTCTTTCTCTGAGCTCAGTTCGACGTTTTTCTGAAGAGTTCAACGATTTTCAAGATTCAAATTCAGACAGTTGAGGAATTATTGTCAGCATTTAATTCAGAGATCTTGTAGCCGTTTTCATTTATTCTGGAGCAAGTTTCAAGGGATTTTCAAGGAATGTTTTACTGGACTTTCCTCTAGAAGACAATTGCAATTAAGGAAGTCATTTAATGACAGGCCAACGGCTATCTTGGACAAAGGATCATTTCTATTCAGAGAAAAAGGAATAAAAGACAAGATTTTTTTCCTGACACAAGAAGAAGAACAAGAAGTTAGAAAAACTCTCTACAACAACAATTTCTGCAGCAGCTCTAAAAACAACAATTACACAGAGAAAGAAAGAGAGTTCCAAACATTCTCAGTCTCAAGATTCATACAAGAACACCAACACCAAAAGGAGATGAACAAACTAAAATCTTCAGATCTCTTTTGTTTCAAGTGTTCAAGGCCATCATCATTCAAGACTCCATACACCTCATATTTCAGCTGTTGCTGAAATCATCATTTGCTGGAGATCAATTTTCTGAAGGCCTATCACCCTACTGCAAAGCTTCACTTCCTGAACAACTACAGATCTTAGGGGGAGCTTTGACAACATCACTGAATCCACATAGGCTTCTCACTGTGATTGAGAAAAGAAGACTTTCATCACTCTCTCATCCCCACCTCTGTAAAGGGTTTTTCAAACTCCCTTCAAAAGTTTGTGTGTGGTTTTTGAGCACCTTATCAAAAGCTCAATGGTGGCAAGATACCTGATCAAAAAATCTGGTTTGGTTTTTGAGCATCTTATCAAAAGCTCACTGGTGCCCAGGACACCTGATCAACTCATCCTGCAGTGGATTCCTACCTAGGGTGGTAGAAGCGTGGATGTACCCAGATTGATTGGGGAACCACTATAGCTCCTTGTGTCTTTTGGTTGCTTGTTTTTCTTTTTGTTTCTGGCTGTGGTTTGTGACTAGGTTGCTTTGTGACTAGATTGCTCTGTGATCATTCTGTGATTAGATTTACCTTTTATTATTTGCTTCCCTGTTCACATTAGAATACAACAACTGTTGTAAACGTTTTTAGCAAGCATCATACTCTATTCACCCCCCCCCCCCCTCTAGAGTATATCAGATCTAACTCACATTTTCAAACTTGTACGCACATAACCTTGATCTAGCAGTTCTTGAAGCTGTACTTTCAGTTCCTCCATCTGCCTTGGTGCTAAATAGTACAGAGAGTGTAACACAGGCTTGGCACTTGGCACTATCTCAATAGTTAACCCGATCTCTCTCTGAGGTGGATCTCCAGGGAAATCTTAAGGGAAAATGTCAGCAAACTCTGATACATCGGGAATACTAATCGAACCGGGCTTTGGCTTCATAGCCTCTACTAGTGTGAAGAATAACTCTGCACACTCACAAACTACTTTGACTACTTGGAGAGCAGACATCATCGTCTTGCTCGATCCATTCATGCTAGAGAATGTAGTTTCACGACCCGTATTCAGCCTATGTTTGACCACCTTGAGACTGCAACCAATGTATGCATGTTGCTTAGAGAGCTAGTCCATGCCAAAGATCACATCAAACTCTACTATCGGCAGTAATGACACTTCCAAGTCAAACGCTTGACTCCCTATCTGCACCTTTAAGCAACAAACTTATCCCCACACATTGAACATCCATTAGGCAACAACACATCCAATCTATCCTTCTCCATAGAAGAAGGCACTCTGGTATGTGACACAAAGTCCCCAGACAGAAAGGAGTGTGATGCTCCTGTATCAAATAGTTTTGTTTCGAGACAGTCCAAGATTAAGACAAAGCCTAATACAGGGCAATCATAAAACCAATGCATATAACATAAGGTATAGAAAGCAATAAAGCTTAAATCCTTTCATACCAGTAACCACATCACTGTTGGGTTTTTCTATACGTCATAACACTTGTACGCAACGAAAAAAGGAACAATAAAACCAAAAAGAAATACATCTTGCGATGAATATTGATCAAGAAGTAAAGTGCTGTAAATAAAATTTAACTTTGTGGGATTGGCTCACTACTCAACCGAGATGCTCCAAGAAAACTGGCAGGCACAAGAGGCTGGAGTTCCGAGCACAGAATAACATCCCCGCCTCTTTGAGGTATTCACTAACTACTCAACCGAGATGATCCAAGAAAATAGACGTACACAAGCGGCTGGAGTTCCGAGCGCAGAATAATGTCCACGCCTCTACTGGTGATCCACATGAATAGGAGAACCCTTAGACTCTTGTTGCACAAGATCTAGGTTAGCGGAAAGCACTGTAAGACCGCATTTTTTCTTTTTAAACCATCGGGGACTTATGCCTAGAACTACCGCTTTGCGGTGACACCAACACACCCGGGAAGGTCGTCACTACAAAACGTCGATCCTGCCGGCCATTCCGATCGCAGAAGAGTAGAAGTCTAAATAGTACATGAGTAAAATAGAACTCAATACTAGTCCACCAGGAACACATATATATAAATAAATCTCCACAAAAGGAGAGTCCACAAAAAAGAATAGGCAAAGTAGTAAAAAGGGGCTCCTGCCCGATACATCAAGATCATCACTACAAGTCACTCAATACGGAAGCAAATCTATAACATCTAGTAATGATCAGTTCTCACAGTCCCTACTGTCTTTATTGTAGTGCTACACCGCCCCTTCTTCATGCGCAGCAAACTCTGGGGATGCATCTCCTGGTACGGCTCCACGAGCCCGTATATGATTTGGTCAACGACCGTTAGTATAAAGGTGGAGAATAAAAAAGTAAGCAGGTGACGACGGAACTACTCTATCATGAATATAAAATCAGAGCAAGTATAAGTAAGTAGTAGTAGGTAAGTAGTGGTAGGAAGCAGTATAAATATATACAATAACAAGGGAGCAAGTATAGTATGAAGGGTAAACTAAGTAAGTAACCATGACCTATAGGAATGCCCATACAAACCTATAGACCAACGGGTCGTTTTTCAAGGCCTATTGTATAAAGCGTCTCATATCATTTTATACAATAGGTGTCAGGGGTTATATGCAATGATGATGTTATGACATGCGAATATGTCATGATGTGAATCATGCAAGTGCAACACACACTCGACTATGTGCACACAGACCTTTAGTTCCCCCTTTCTAGAGCCTAACCTCCTAGGATACCTCAGTAGTGGCAAACAGAAGCGCTGGGTTGGGCCTCGCCCACCTCTAAACTAGTATCACACTACCAATCAGGCCTACCATATGCCTCAACGCTGGTGAACTAAGCGGAGCTCCTGCGTACTATTGTCGGCTGCACACCGGACTTTATTTGTCCAAGTGCAAAATCACTCCTACCGAGCCAATATATTGGTGTCGGTGTGACGACTCTCCAATACCGATGACCCACCACCTTATATCTTATGCACATGCAACATTAATGTACTCCCCACCGAGCTAAAACTCCTCGGACAATCTCGTCCATCACAAATATCTGTCGAGCCAAAGCTCCCCGGACTATCCCGTCCTTCTCAAAACCATCCGATCCATCAGCTCGCCAGGCTAACCTGCCCATCAGCAAAACCACCGAGCCTACCGCTCATGAGACCTAAACATACTCCCATAACACCGGGGAGTGTGAATGTAAGTGTAACCCTAGAGTATTTCTAATTACACTTCCATTCCATTTTATTCTTACAGCTTACGTTAACCTTAGACTGCCCAAGGCATTCCACATGAGGGGCTCTCGAGGGTACTAGGAACTACGATGGGCTGAAGCCCAAAGCTCTCTTTCGCAAGGCACTTAATATTATTGGTTAATACCTGATTCCCGATCCCTTTTAATATTACTCTGGATCTAACTCAAGTGTGTTTGGACTCTCTCTCTGTCTCCACAGGAAAGACGATCTTCCATCGATCCCGAGAGCATCTTAGCTCTAGCCAACCCAACACTCTCCTCATCATGATTCCTACAGAAGCTCTCTTTCATCGTACCAAATTAGGATGCATTTCTCCACACATCCTATGACCATATCCCATGTTATCATAATTTTCGCAATTTTAATAAATGCAGACCAACCTAAGCTATATGATGTACATAATAGGAGGCACTCCAAATTCTCTTTCAAATGCCCTAAGATAATAATTTTGGGTCTATCATGACACATTTAGCCTAAATTTAGAAACTTGGAATTTTCCTAAATAATTTGGCATTTAATTAATTTTTCCAAAAATCGGTCCATGGGTGATTTGAACATAAAGTACTAAATTTACTTAAGATCTGTCCATACAAAAATTGTGAACACTATAGGACTGCAAGATATCAATAAATACCAAATTTCATAAATTTTCATAAAGGAATTATTCTCTAAATAATTAAGCCAAAGTAATTCAACTAATTATGGGTAATAAAGAAAGTACCATAAATGCTACTCCAAACATTGTACAAAAATCAACAGAGCTTTATAATGATCATAAAAATTCACTAACTAAGTTTCATGCAGTTCCAAAGTCAGTAAACTATATAGAAAAATTACTCAATAAAATCCATCATAGTGCACTTTGTGAAAAACATCCTTGTAACCTCAACTAAATAACATGAAATAATTTTCCAAGCTTCTATATTCCCTAAAAAGATCTCTGGCTAAGTAACACATTTTTCCAGTAAGCTATAGTATTTATCATCAAGTAAGGTGCACTAGTTTACCTTTCACATGATGTACTAAGATGTAATGTTCAACTATTCCAAATAATTTACTAGTACACCTAAATGATATTTTATTAGCTTTTCTAGAGTTTCAAATCATTCTAAGACATTTAAACCATAGTTACATCAATATCATCAAAAAGGGCAAGTTGAAGGTTATAGCTACAAGGATGAGCTACTGTTATCTAAACACCCTATCATAAATTACAGAGGTTAATAGCACTTTAACGTTACCCCTACCAAAATATCATAAAGATCCAAGGTCATAAGACCCATTAAATATTCCCTAAGGTGTATAGACATAAAAACTTTCTAAGTGGTTTAAGTGGGGTACAAATGTACCAATACCACCAAATCCCTTGCTAGGGCATTTCACCACCCTATGATCATATGGGCTACACACCAAGTCCATCCAAGGGCATATCACCCCATGCCCTTCACAAATTCCCAAAGTTCAACCTTAGGGTTTGAACTTGATTCCTAGGGCAAATCTACTCTAATCTACCCCATAATCAATGGGAGGGTGTTTACTAACATAACACATCAGGAGACCAAGTATCAACCTCTGTTGAGGTGATTTGAACACCCAATACCACAAATGGCATCTTGACCTAACTACCCCTTCTTGGTCCAACATAGAGTTTGCTTATTTCCAAATCAAATCATCTCCAAATGTGATGAAAATTTATAAAAAGCCATATGATGCCCTAAGGACTACGCAACAAAATTTGGGAGGGTTTGGAGGTATTTAGACCTCTTAAATAATTCATAGTTTGATTATTAAATTTCTACAAAAACTTTTGGAAAAATTTTTCCAGCAATTCTCATTTTTGGATATGTTCTAGGTATAGGTAAGAGTGACCCCCATCCAAAATTTCAAGAAATTTGTATAGTTGGATTGATAGGGGTACTCAAAATAGTATCTGTTCTAGACTAGGTATAGTCCTCACCAAAATGAGTGCTCTAGTCAAACCACTTACTGAAATCGGTTGAAACAAATTTTAAATTAAAGTAGACCCATAGAGCTACAAGTTTCATGTTGACCATTTTCTCCGATTAACCTTCAAAGTATTTTGAAATTAATTCCTAAGATGACTGATTTTATGAGACAGAATATACAAAAATATATAATATATATAATTTGATCTTGCACAGATCTTGACGCAAATCTGACGGCTCCTGCATTTCTTCTTCCTACAGCCGGCGGGTGCGATTTACCCGACCCGAAACATCTTCCAGACCTATTTCCCTTCCACCCGGCCACCTCCCTGGCCGACCACCACCGCCACCACCTTCGTTGAGGTGGGGGCTATCGCCGGGCGGCGGTACGGCCGCCGGAGGGCCGTTTCCGGCGAACCTGACCATGAATTTTTTTTCACGGAAAACCAGGAAAACAGAAGCTTTGATTGGGCTCGATTGATCCTGATTCTTATTCTAAATGAATCTTAGAATCTATCCACAGAAGAAGGAGAGGAGGAGGACCTTCTTGCAGGGATGGAGGCGGGTCGATCTTCGAGTTGCCTTGGCCGGTGGTGGCGCCGATCAGATTTCTGCAACAACACAGTCAGCTGGCTCTCTTCCTTCCGGTGAGATGTGGCAACTACACCCCTCTGTATGGTGAGGCTTTTAAAAGTATCAGTTTGGGAAGGGAAAGGGCCTAGCACTAATGGCCATCATTGTCCATTAAAGGAGATTTTTGTCCATGGCATGGGGAGTGAACCTGGCTCAATTTGGCCGAAAAATGGCTGGATACTCCTCCTCTTCCCCAGAGGAGTTGAATCTAGCAATAGAGGGTGGCCCTTGGCTTCCATATGCCATGGATGGCCTTTTCCCTTACTTTCTCTCTCCTCCATTAAAGCGGCAAAATGGAGTTTTATATCTCCTAGTCATCAAGGTCGATTTTGATCTCTCCTCCAGCCTATTGGAACCCCACTAACTCATATTAATAATAAAAATGAGGTCATCCCAAGTGGGGGAAATGGGTTTGACCTTGGGTTAGCCCATTTGTGCTAATTTGACCTAACACTATCCCTCTTCATACCCGACCAGTACATCATCCTCTTCAGGTCGGCTGTCATCCTGGTGATGCTCGGGTGCACCGAATACCTACTGCAGTGAGCCTTAGTCATAATGTACTCCCGAATCCTGCCCTCAGCCGGTATGTACACCCATCCTCTAAAACATACTAACTCATCTCTCTCTGTATACTCCTCGATCGTGCCTGCCTCCAAGGCCCTTAATACTGGCTCCAACTTGTCATACCTTCTATGCTCAATCTTGATGCGATCCTGAATATCATCGGTAGTGCTCATTGTGGCTAGATACTCCTCATAAAGCTCTGAGTCATTCAACGACACCAAGGTAATCTGCATATCCTCCATCATCTGTACCAGCTTTATGGCCATCAATTGGGACTCTGGTCCTAAAGTGGCAGCCCTCCGGCTCAGTGCGTCCGCCACCACATTCGCCTTCCCCGGGTTATAATGTATCGTATACTCATAATCAGATAGAAATTCCACCCATCGCCTCTGGCAGACATTCAACTCCTTCTGTGTATCCACATATTTCAGATTCTTGTGATCCGAAAATATGTCACAGTGCACCCCATAGAGGTAATGCCGCCAAATCTTCAGAGCGAAGACCACTACCCCCATCTCCATGTCATGGACAGGGTAGTTCTGCTCGTGCTTCTTTAACTGATGGGAGATGTATACTATCAGATGTCCATGTTTCATCAGTACGACACCAATCCCTTGAAATGACGCATCAGTATACACTTGAAAGCCCTCCTTCCCAGATGGAAGAGCGAGGATAGGGGCCAACGTAAGCCAACCTTTCAACTCCTGGAAGGCCGTCTCAAATTACAACGTCCAAATGAACGGAGTGTGTGTCTTTGTAAAGAAAGTGAGTGGAACGACTATCTGAGAGAATCCTTGCACAAATTTCCGTTAATACTCGGCCAATCCCAGAAAACTTCGGACATCCGTGGCCATCTTCAACTGAGGCCAGTCTCGCACTGCCTGAATATTCAAGGGATCTACTGCTAATCCTGCCCCATTGATGATGTGGCCTAAAAAGGCTACCTCCGTCAGCCAAAATTGGCACTTGCTGAAGTTGGCATATAACTGGTGCTCCCTAAGCTTCTCCAAAGTCAAGGCCAGATGTTGTGCATGCTCCTCCTTCATCCTCGAATAAATGATGATGTCATCTATGAATACAATGAGAAACCTGTCGAGGTATGGCTCGAATACTCGGTTCATCAAGCTCGTGAAAGATGATGGCGCGTTCATGAGCCCAAAGGGCATCATGATAAACATGTACATGCCATATCAGCTGCTAAACGCCATCTTTGGGATGTCTTATTCCGGGATCCGTAACTGAGAGTACACCGACCTCAATTCTAGCTTCGAGAAACAATGTGCTCCCACTACCTGATTAAATAATTCATCGATCCTTGACAGTGGATAGTTATTCTGGACTGTCAATCAGTTTAGTGCACGATAGTCAATGCACAACCTGAGGGTCCCGTCCTTCTTCACAAACAAGACTAGAGCTCCCCAAGGCGAGGAACTCGGCCTAACGAATCCAGCCTCCACCAGCTCCTTCAACTGACTCCTTAACTCCACCAGCTCCTTTGGAGCCATCCGGTAGGTTGCCCTAGACACCGACTTAGCTCCAGGCACTAGCTGAATCTGAAAATCCTTCTCTCGATGCGGGGCAACCCTGGTAGCTTCTCTAGAAACACATCTACAAAGTCCCGCAATACAGATATATTGGCAACCGTCGTCTTGACCCCGACTATCTCGAAGAACACCTGATAGGCCTCATCTCTACGAAATTTTACACAAACTAAGTTAAAAGTGGACAATTACATGTGATCCCCCATATGGGCACACCACAGCTTCCACTACTTAGTTTGTCCCCAAACTAAACTCGAGCGGCGGTGACCCAGGGTTAGTGGACTTATGCTCGTTCGATTGAGGTTTCCTCTGATACCAATTTGTAAGACCCCATTTTTTTCTCTTTTAAACCACCGGGGTCTTACGCACAGAACCGCCACTTTTCAGTAACACCAACACATCCAGGAAGGTCGTCACAACAAAATGCCGATCCTGCCGGCCATACCGATCGCAGAAAAGAGTAGAAGTACAAATGAACAGTAAAAATCTAAGTCCACAAGATCACATGTATATAAATAAATCTCCACGAAGGGAGAGTCCACAGAAAAGAATAGGTAAAATACTAAAAAGGGGCTCCTGCCCGATACATCAAGATCCTCACAACAAGTTACTCAACGCGGAAGCAAATCTAAAACATCTACTAATGATCGGGACTCACAGTCCCTACTGGCTGGACTCCAGTACTAGACTGCCCCGTCTCCATGCGCACCGACCTCTAGGGCTGCGTCTCCTGGTACAGCACCACGATCCCCTAAAATGATTTGGTCAACGACCGTTAGTCTAAAAAGACTAAGTACCATCATCCCCCACCCATCCCGTATGGCTCCTAGTCACCGAGCGTGGAGGAGGAAAGGGAAGGTAATGAAGGTGGAGAATAACAAAGTAAGCAGGTGATGGCAGAACTAGTCTATCATGAATATATAATCACAACAAGTATAAGTAAGCAGTAGTAGGTATGCAGTAGTATGAAGCAGAATAAATATATACAAGAACAAGTGAGCAAGTATAGTATGAAGGGTAAACTAAGTAAGTAACCATGACCTATAGCAATTCTCATACAAACCTATAGGCCAAGTGGTCATTTTGCAAGGCCTATTGTATAAAGCATCACATACCACTTTATACAATAGGTGTTAGGGGTTATATGCAATGATGATGCTATGACATGTGAATATGCCATGATGTGAATCATGCAAGTGAAACACACACACTCGACTCTGTGTACACAGACCTTTAGTTCCCCCTTTCTAGAGCCTAACCTCCCAGGATACCTCCGTAGTGGGAAATAGAAGCGGTGGGTTGGGCCTCGTCCACCTATAAACTGGTCACACTACCAGTCAGACCTATCGTATGACTCAATGCTGGTGGACTATGCGGAGCTCCTGCGTACACTTGTCGGCTGCGCACCAGACTTTTTTTGTCCAAGTGCAAAACCACTCTTGCCGAGCCAACATATTGGAGGCGGTGTGACGACTCTCCAATACCGATGACCCATCACCTTATATCTTATGCACATGCAACATTAATGTATTTCCCACCGAGCCAAAACTCCTCGGACAATCCCGTCCATCACAAATATCTATCGAGCCAAAGCTCCCCAGACTATCCCGTCCGTCTCAAAACCATCCAAGCCATCGGCTCGCCGGGCTAACCTGCCCATCACCAAAACCACCGAGCCTACCGGTCGTGAGACCTAACCTAACGCCAACAACACCGGGGAGTGTGAGTCTAAGTTTAACCCTAGAGTATTTCTAATTACACTTCCATTTCATTTTATTCTTACGGCTTACGTTAACCTTGGACTGCCCAAGGCATTCCCCATGAGCCGCTCTCGAGGGCACTAGGAACTTCGATGGGCTAAAGCCCAAAGCTCCCTTTCGCAAGGTACTTACTATTATTGGTTAATACCCGATTCCCGATCCATTTTAATATTACTTTGGATCTAACCTTAGTGTGTTTGGACTCTCTCTCTCTCCACAGGAAAGACAATCTTTCGTCGATCCCGAGCGCTTTTTAACTCTAGCCAACCCAACACTCTCCTCATCATGATTCCCAATGAAGCTCTCTTTCATCTTACCAAATCATCATGCATTTCTCCACACTTTCTATGACCATATCCCATGTTACCACAATTTCCGCAATTTTACTAAATGCAGACCAACCTAAGATATATGATGTACATGATAGAAGGTACACCAAATTCTCTTCCAAATGACCTAAGATAATTATTGTGGGTCTATCATGACACATTTAGCCTAAATCCACAAACTTGGAATTTTCCTAAATAATTTGGCATTTAATTAATGTTTTTCAAAATTCGGTCCATGGGTGATTTGAACATGAAGTACTAAATTTACTGAAGATCTGTCCATACAAAAATTTTGAACACCATAAGACTGCACCGTATCATTGAATACCAAATTTCATAGATTTTCATAAAGGAATTATTCTCTAAATAATTAATCCAAGGTAATTCAACTAATTAGGGGTAATAAAGGAAGTACCATAAATGCTAGTACAAAAATTATACAAAAATCAACAAGCTTTATTATGATCATAAAACCTCACTAACTAAGTTTCATGCATTTCCAAGGTCAGTAAACTATATAGACAAATGCCTCAATAAAATCCATCATCGTGCACTTTGTGAAGAAACATCCGTGTAACCTCAGCTAAACAACATGAAATAATTTTTCAAGCTTCGATATGCCCTAAAAACATCTCTGGATAACTAAGACAGTTTTCCAGCAAGCTATAGTATTTATCTTCTATTTTTCAGAGTAAGGTGCACTAGTTTACCTTACACATGATGTACTAAGATGTAATGTTCAACTATTCCAAATAATTTACTAGTGCACCTAAATGACATTTGATTAGCTTTTCCAGAGTTACAAATCATTCTAAGACATTTAAACTATAGTTACGTCAATATCATCAAAAAGGACAAGATGAAGGTTATAGCTACAAAGATGAGCTACTGTTATCTAAACACCATATCATAAATTACAGAGCTTAATAACACTATAACATTACCCCTACCAAAATATCATAAAGATCCAAGGTCATAAGACCCGTTAAATACTCCCCAAGTGTATAGACCTAAAACTTACTAAGTGGTTTAAGTGGGGTGCAAATATACCAATACCACCAAATCCCTTCCTACGACATTTCACCACCCAATGATCACATGGGGCACACACCAAGCCTATCCAAGGGCATATCACCCCATGCCCTTCACAAATTCCCAAAGTTCAACCTTTGGGTTTGAACTTAGTTCCTAGGGCAAATCTACCCCTAATCTACCCTGTAATCTGTAACGCCCCCGATTTTTCAGCGACTATTTAATTCTCATTTGGCGTTACGTTGACGTGTTACGGGCATGTGTCGTTTGTTATTACATGGTCTTAGCTCTTTTGGTTCCTTGTATGGTTATTGGTAGCCTTTTTGGCAAGATCTCCTAGTAAGTCGGGTCTGTTTTGGTGACCGGTAAGGCCTCTCGAGGGGATGCTGGTGTTTTGGCTTCGGGTAGTGACAACCCGTGTTTTGTTCGTCGAAGGTTGATTTCGACTTCTCCATTGTGTTCGTAGCACAGGTAATTAGCTACGGTGCGAATTTTGTCGGATTCCGAGGTGGTTCGGTTTCGGGTCGTTTTGGTGTGTTAATAATAATGGATGTAATGATTAATTAATTTATAAAGTTTGAAATGAGTGGTTTTATGTGGCAGTTAGGTTGAAAAGACGTATCCATGCATCGTATATATAGCCTTAAGAAATAAACGAGACTATTCATTGTCTCCTTCTGTGAGAGAGAAACTGCTGCTTGATCGAGAGGAAGAAAACCGCCAACCTTGTACCCTTCAGACACTGATTTTGGGAGCGTTAGTGGACGGAATTCGATTCCGAAAGCGGATTTGGAGTGCTCTTGCCTAGAGATTCATTTCTATGGTAAGAGATTCAATTTTCGTGGTGTTTCTAGAGGACTCAGAATTTTTGGTTTGAACCTTTTCCGTCATTAAAACCTTAGATCCTATTTAGGTGTTGTTGCGGCTGGAGCCGAGAGAGAGAGGAAGGGTTGTGCAAGTTAATCTCTGGATTTGAGGCAAGTGGTGTTCCTACCCTTGCCAAGTTTTCCTTCTCCTTTTCATGGTCAATTTATTGTAATCATTCAAGTTTTCCCTGAAGTTATTATTTGCACTGTTTTCCTATCAAAATTATGTGAATCATTAACCATAATGCCCCTTTAAGTTTCTGTTTGCATTCTCCCAAGTTCTAAAACTCATGTCATTGGCTGGAGTGCTGTAACCTTGTCTGTTTTATCAAACTGCTTCCTGTTAATCATTCAAATGGTTCCCTGTTAAAACTTTGTTTGGATAGATATTAGCCTTTCAACCCTAGAATCCAATAACAATGAGGTTTTATACTTATATTACCAGAAAAAGGATTTATATCCTAGAGGGTGATATCTTCTAGGTGGTATAACCCAATCAGCTAAAGGATTAAATGCTTTTCTAGAATTATTTAAGTTGTAGTTATAGTTAAAATTTTGGTTAAGTCTTTCTGGGTTCGACGAATTTCTGTAAGTTCGTCGACCAGAGTTCGACGAATTGTGTTGAGATCGTCGATCACTGCCCAGAGAATGAACATATTCATTTTCTGTGCCCCACATTCGTCGACCTCTGCTCGACGAACAATTCAAAGTTCATCGATCGTAGTTAGACGAATGATAATTATTAAAGTTTGCATTTAGAGATCGTCGTTCTGAGTTTGACGATCTGTTCCAATATCATTGATCTGGGTTTGACGATAACTACTGAACATTGTTATTTTTATCATTCTTCTGGTTTTTAATTTTGTCCTTAGCTTCAATTTGTTCTAGAATTTTATTAACCTTATTTACTTGTTCAGTGTTTTTGTTTCCTTTATTAGAGATAAAATTTACAGGTTTTCACAGATGATTCCTTTGGATTAGGGTTGGTTCACTGGATGTGGCTCCTAATCCTAATCTGTAGTTATTTGTTCTAGCATTTACTGTGCTGGTTATATCTATCAATTTCAAACTTCTGCCATTTAATGATTCTTCTAATATCTTCGCTTTGCTAAGTTCTGATTTCAAAAAAGTAATTTATTCATTTGCAGATTTTAGTTCACTTGATAGAGTTGCATTTTCAGAAGTGATTTTATCTAGATCATTCAATTTATCTCTGCGAAATTTGATTTCCTTCTCAGAGCTTATCAAATCTAAGCATAGGTTTTTAAATTCAAATTTAAATTCATCAGATTCAAAATCATAAGATGTTATTACCTAATCTTCAGCTGACAGGTTTTCTTAATTATCAGATTCATTTGTATCTGATCTGCTACTGCTTGCATCAATTGCAATGAGGCAAACCTCCTTTTCCTTGGCCACCTCTTCTTCTTCACTAGAGCTGGAAGATGTGGATTCATCTTCTGTGTCACTTCATTTTTCAGCCACAAACATTTTTTCAGTTATTTCCAGCTTTTCATATCAACAAAACAAAGGACCTAAGGTAACCTGGGTCAAGAATATTTAACTGCTTTCATTGCAGGAGAAGAGCTGTCCAGGAGTGAATCATCCATGGTACCTGGACAGTGGATGCTCCAAACACATGACAAGTAGCAAGGACAATCTCACAAATTACAAGTCCAAGCTAGGGCCAAAGGTGATCTTTGGTGATTCAAAAAGTGGCCAGTCTGAAGGATATGGATCAGTGAAGATTGGAGCAGTTATATTCAAGAAAGTAACATATGTAAGAGGACTCAAACATAAGCTCATCTCAATAAGTCAACTTCGTGATGAAGGTTATCAGGTAACTTTTAACTCTAGCTCTTGTATTATTTCATCTAAGAAAACAAACCTATTTTAATTGGAAATAAACATGACAACATATACTTAGTTGATTTTCTATCTGCCACTTCTGATATCTGTTTACTTAATTTAACTAGTACCCAGAATGATTTATGGCATAAAAGACTAGATCATGTAAATCTGGAAAACATTGCTAGGCTATCTAAAGAAACCATGTTAGAGGTCAACCTCCTGGTCCCTACAAGAAGGAAGGCCTTTGTAGGGCTTGACAATTAGGCAAACAAACTAAATCTAGTTTCAAATCCATTAATAAAAGTGATTCACCTAGGATTTTGTATTTGCTACACATGGATCTATTTGGACCCATTGTTGTACAAAGCCTAGGAGGGAAATCCTACACTTTGTTTATTTTGGATGACTTCTCCAGGTTCACTTGGGTATTCTTTCTGAGATCTAAGTCAGATAACTTCAAGGTTCTTACAGATTTTCTCAAGACCATACAAATTGAGTTCTCTACTCATGTTGCATTGATCAGAAGTGATCATGGCACAGAGTTTGAGTCTCTTCCTATGCATGAGTTCTGTGAGAAGGAAGGTATCAAGCATTGCTTCTCAGCTCCTAGAACTCCTCAACAAAATGGGGTAGAAGAAAGGAAAAATAGGACACTCATTGAAGGTGCAGGTACATTGCTTGTTGATGCATCCATGCCACTAACCTATTTGGAAGAGGTTGTACACACTGCAAACTATGTCCTGAACAGAAGCTTAATTCACAAACTAAAGAACAGGACTCCCTATGAATTGCTTAAAGGGAAGAAATCTAAAATTAACTATTTTAAAGTATTTCGTTGTAAGTGTTATATACATAATAATAACAAGAAATACATTAGAAAGTTTGAGGCTAAGGCTGAAGTGGGAATTTTTCTAGGATATTCCCAAGTAAGGAAAACCTATAGGATCTTTAACAAATCATCACTGAAAATTGAGGAATCAATTCATGAAAGCTTTGATGAGACTAACATGTATTGCAAGGAGAAAGAAGTTTCAACCAATAACTGAAAGTCCACCTAGTGTCGGCTATGTGCACCTATGGGGGGGGGGGGGGAATAGGTGACGTGCGGTTCTTTTGCGGAATTTACAGATGTACCTGCACAATAAAAACAACAAACACAGCACGCAGAATACACAACAAATTTATAGTGGTTCCCCGACTTGGGTACATCCACTTTCCCCCTTCGACCTATCTCCCCAACAAGGGACGACTCGGTCACTTCACCAACGGGATTGAAATCCAATCCCTTCACTAACGGAAGGATCCCTTCCACACGTGAGAGTCAACACTCCCACAAAGCGGGTTGCACCCAACCCTTACAACTCGGAACAAAAGTTCCTTTACAACGATATGAAAATGTAGAATGTACACGTGATACAAACTTCTTTTGGAGACTACGGTGTTCCTATTTGTTCGACGACGTGCTCTTGAAGTCGATGAAGAGTCTACGACCTTGGTCTCTCCTGGAGAAGATCTCCCCGGAACCGGCGGCGGCACACGAGCGGCGGCTAGCTTCGGGATCGGCGACTACGATGAAGAGTGGCTGCAGAACTTGGAGATCTAAACTTCGTAGCGAAACAAGCTAGGTCTACCAACGGTCACTCTAGGATCAGTCGTCTCGATCGATTCGGACGGGGGAGTTTTTCCCGGTCAACAAATCGAGAGACAAGAGATCTCCGGATAGACGCGTGAGACTCAAGCCTTGCTAAGCTTCTGTCACCGGAGATCGGGAAGAAGATCGATCAGCGGTGGCGACAACTTGACGCGAGCGGCGGCGGCGGAGCGGAGCGATTTCGCGAATTTAGGGTTACGTGCTCGGCCTCTTTCTCCGTGGATTTACTGTTCAAAATACCTGTGTATAAATACTGTAGGATTCTCAAATATGACCGTTTGAGGGACCCACAAATGAAATCCCCAAAATCCGGTTCAAACAAATCCAGAAGCAGAATCCGGTTCAGCAGCATTCTGAGAAAACGCCAAGTAAAAATCGGCGAGAATCGCAAACGATTCTCGACGAATCGGCGAGAATCACCAAGTGATTCTCGACGATTCGTCGAGAATCGTTTGTGATTCTCGTCGAATCACTTGTCGATTCTCAACGAATTGGACTTAGTATTCATGGGCTGCTAGACCACTGGTTCGGCGGGAATTACAAGTGATTCTCGCCGAATCTCACTTGGCACCATTTTGAGGTGGCCAGAAGGAGTCGGCGAGAATCACTGACGATTCTCGACGATTCGGCGAGAATCACTTAGTGATTCTCGCCGATTCGGCGAGAATCACTTGGTGATTCTCGTCGAATTTGCCTTGGACGATTTTTCGTCTTCCACCTAGGAGCTGCTCCTTGATCCTCCATGCTCCTTGTCTTCTCTTGCATATGAGCGGCCCTGTACTTGAAAGTAAGTGCACTCCAATAGAGAGAGTACACATAGGCCAACACACTGATCTGCTCAACGAGGGATTACGTCGTGCAGACCCGTGTATATTGACCTACTGCACCCTGACATTGGTGTGCACTTAGCGTGGAGAGACTGCAAGTACAACTTGAAAGAGTTTATCAAATACATTGTGAATTCATCTTAGCTTGACAGGGGGCTTCCTCAAATCTAGGTAATCGTGGATACAATACCCAACAATCTCCCCCTATTTGACGAAGCCAAAACCCTACTAGCTAAGATGAATGACACCTATCAAATAATAATTATAGCATTTAAAAATTAATTATGCAACACAAGGTAATAAATGCAATCAGAACAGGACTTGAGTCATTCACACATTCAAGAATATATATATATATACCAAGAGAAATATATTCACCTATAAGTCAGAATTGTTCACACGACAGTAATAATTGTTAAATGTTCTTAATACACCGTGACCAGCTATAAAATAATGACTATTTGTCCTTAGCTCCGTCACCCTTAAGAGTTTGCGCCAAGTACTTTTTGCTCTGCCTTTCCATGTATTCCTTGGGCTTCGGGTAGTACCTAGGAGGAGCAACTTTGTCTGGATCCTTGTTGTTTCTGAAGAAAATGTTGCGTTTCGCTTCAAATGCTTTGTGCGTCTCCCATTCATACTGACTATATGCTTCATTTCGATTTATCTCTCCTCTTTCTTGCAGCCGGAAGGTGTCTAGGATGATGTTTCTTGAAACTGGGCTCCACCTTTCGTTTCTTACATCCTCCTCACTTAGTCTGATCCTCTTTTGAGTTGGTGTCTCCTTTGATGTCCCTTCCTGAACTTTCCTCTTTCCCCTTGCTTTAGCTAAGGCCTCTTGGTCAAACATACTTCTCAGCTTAGATTTGGAGATGGCCCTAGCGTCAGCTTCATCAGTGAAAATATCAGCAGCACTTGTACTTACATCCTCAGCAATATGTACTTCCTCAGCAGCCTTAGAAGTCTCAGGAACCTGAACACCGGCAGGTTGGTCAGGTAGGACGACGCCTAACGTGCCCAGTGCCTGTTGTAGCATCCACCAGCAACTCTCATAGACGTATTTGCTTGATTGGGCAAAGTTTGCATCCATGCTTTCTTGGAGCTCAGCCAGCTTAGCGATATACTCCTTCTCCCCCTTTTTGGCTTCGTCAGCAATGCAATTGGCATATGAGTGCAAGGAGTCATCAATGTGCTTAGTTGTCTTGCTGAATTCAGTGACTAGGGCCTGCTGATTTGCATTTAAAGTGACCATGTTGCCATCAAATTTCTGAATATTGTTGGCCACAACGTGTGCGTTCTGATTGACAACAGCCAGAGTATCAGTAGTCTTTTTCAAGCCGGCCATTAACAGTGTGACAGCTTCGCCGGCCGCAGTATACTTTTCTTCAAACTTCTTCTCCATCATATCCAGTTTGTGGTTGATTGCCACCATATTCTTCAGCATGAGATCTTCAGAAGTCTTAATCTCTTGCAGCATTGTTTTCTGAGCTTTATCAAAAGAGGTTTTAAGCTCATTCACGATGCCCTGAATTATATGTATAGTGTGAATAGCTAGGTCATCTCGTAGTGGAATACCCGGAGGCACTTCTTGGCCTTGCTCTGGCTCGGCAGCAGAAGCATCAGTAGAGCTGGATACAATCACAGCCTCTATGGGAGGAATGTTGGTGGCCTCATTTACCTCCCCCTCCACTGTTGCAGACTTATCAGTAGGAGGTTCATCAGTATCCGGAGATTCAAACGCTTCATGGCCCTCATTTACCTCGTCCTCTCCGTCCTCATCCAAAAACTCATCCATATCAGCATCTTCTTCCACTTCTTGATCAGCAGTGTCCAGTGCCTCAGCTTCAGTTCCGTGGGTGTTTCTGTTCAGGACCTCCTCATCCTCCAACCCAGGTTCACTTTCTTCATGAACTTCTGCCACCGCATCCCTTGCCACCTGGGCGATTTCAGATATTATATCCAAATGAGTGGGTAGAGTCTCCCCCTCGATTCCTGCAGTCAGGGTATCAGGAATTTCACGGGGGGAGGCTGCGGGAGATACTTCCTCATGCTCTTCTACAGCAGGCTGTCCGATGCGCCGCTCCCATCGATCAAACACAGTAGCATCCATCTTTTTCAAGTAATGGAGAGGGACTCCTTTGCTCATGTCGAATTTGTCTCCGTTGAGCTGGTTGAGATATAGACTGATGATGCGGCCGAAGCTTGGAGTGCCCAGAGTGTCCTTGATCTTTTGAAACAGCAACTCTCCCCAGTTGAACCTCTTTCTGCAGACCACAGCTATGAGAATTTTGAACATATCTCCGGAGATATGATCATGGGAGCCTGGCTTGCAGATGAGTACTTTTCCTATGATGTCAGATAGTAGCTTCCCTTCTTCATTCATCTCTTTTCGCTTTACTGATCGAGTGCCTCTGGGTAGACCGCAGAACAGGAGGGTTCTGGCTTTGTCCTCGTCCTCCAAATAGTCTTCCTGCTCCGCACTTGAAAGCTACAGGTAGCGTGTTAGCTTACTGGCAGACATCTTTACCTTAGTCCCAGCCACCTTGCTCTTGATGATGGAGTCTCTGTCTCGAAGCCTTGCGGTAGAGAAGAACTCCAGCACTTCTTTATCTAAAACTTTGCAAGGATGCTCCAATACGAAGGTTAGTCCGGCTTCTTCCAGCATGAGAATGATGTTCCGGAACTCGTCCGAGGCATGAGCAAAACCAGTGCGAACCAGCTCGCAACCAGAAATCAAGCCTGCAGTCGTCCTTGGGGCCATTGAGGATCTAGAAAGAAGCCCGACTCTAAACATTAGTGAACATTCAAAAGGAGAACATCACTTGGGGTTCGGCCTTGGAGCCATTGAGGAGGAGGTTACCTAAGGGCTTACTCGCAGGTGAGTTGACGAGCTTCGGGAAGATCCTCGGTGGAGAGAAGAGTATCCCGTGGGGTGCGGCCTTGCTAGTACCTTGCGGAGAGAAGATGGTCACACACAGCAGCGATTCGACGGCGTCGACAAGAGCATCGGAGGGCTGCGGGTGTCGGCGAGTTCGCGGAAGTGCCCGTGCGCGAGTCTTGGGGAGTTCTCTTGCGCGAGGGTCGTCGGGTGTGTTCTTGCGCGAGTCGAGAGGAAGGCGAACGAGCGACGGCTGTGAGAGGGATTCGGTTTCGGCGGGATTTATATCAGTCGTCGGGATTCTTAAGGAAGCCGAGCGGTCGGCAAGCTCCTTCGGCGGGATTCGACGGGATTTGTCTAATTTGGCGAGATATAAAATGGGTCAGCGGGATTTGGAGTATATATTGATGTTTGTCTTGAAACTTTGGGAAGCATTGCACAATTTTCAAATTCTTCGAGTGTCAAGTTAACACAAGATTAATAAATACATGTTTATTATAACGACAATCTATTTGGATTTGAGCGAGGCTTCTCCAGACACTTTTTGATGTCAATTGTGATTTGTCGAAATTCGCAATGACATATCTTGGTTAACCTTTTATTGATGTGTAATGATTTGCATGCCTCGAGGTAATCTCTCCTTAAAGGTGCACACATATATGATGAGCATAAGTATACTTATACACAAGGATAACAATATATATATATATATATATATATATATATATATATATATATATATATATATATATATATATTTTAATTTGAATGAGGATGCATCATGACACAAGTCCTTGAACTGATCAAAGTTAACTGGGATTTGGAGAGTTATCGTTTTAGTCCCACAGATGGAACATATTAGTAGCTTGAAGTGAGTATGCTCAACAGGTAGCACATCTGTTATTGCAGACGCTTGTTCCAAAAAAGCCTTGAGCCACCTACTGTCCAGATCCCATCGTATTTAAGGGGACCTAGACTACCCTGCAAAACAGAATTACTTTACCTTAGGAACCCAAATCATATTGGGTCCTAGGTTTCTATTAGCATGAGCACGCAACTGCCTTCCTTCAGAAAACCTGTCCGGAAGACTACCCCTGTCCCTAGAACATGGATAACCCCTTGCTGTGGGCACAGAGGGATTGTGCCAACAGTCAATCGCAAAGTGTCCCACTTTGCCGCAGCACCAGCAAGAGTGAATGTTGTATCGCCGTTTTTGACCTGATCTAGTGACTGATGTAGTCACGGTCCTAGGTCTCAAAGGGATAGGGCATGTTCTTGTCGCACAAATTCCTCTTCCGTCGAGGCATGATGAAGGGTGGAACGAATGCATGATGTGAGCGTTATGAGGCCGAGAAGGCGGTGCCATTCTTTCAGGCATCTTCCTTGCTGAGGCTCCATGACGCCTGACATCATGACTTCTATTCTCCCTATCCCGTGTCCTCGAATGGAGAGAATTCTTCTGTGAACTAGGACCTGCAGATCCACACTTTGTTGTGGCAGTGGTCGTGAATACAAAGGGCTCAGAATGAGCCTTAGGTATTTCCTCATGGGTGGCCATGACGCCTCTTGCACTATGGACGTTTCCACATGGGGACAATTCACCCTTGCAGTGACCACGATTATTCCTGTGGTCATACCTGAAGGCATGATGAGTTGCCTTCCCGCTTGGAGTGGGAGGTCGGAACACCGTTTCCCCATTTCTCCATCCCTGGATAATCCGGGAGATCCACCCGGTTTCTTGTTTTCTCTTTATAGCATCAACTGTGGAAAAGTTAGATACTATACGTTTCTCATTTTCTAGACTATTCTCTAGAGCTGAGATCTTAGAGTCCTTGACCTTGTTGGACGCCAATTGGAGAACCAACAAGATCTTCAGTCGAGCAATCTCTTGAGCTTGCTCCTCAGCAAGTAGATTGCTTTCCTGAAGGGCTCTCTTCAGGGAATCAGTATTTTCTGGAGGGGAGCAGTTTCTGTCTTCAGAAAAGTCAAAAGATGTGGGACAGGATGAAGATGATACCTGCTCATCTGGGTTATTGTCATTAGAATCAGTGACCAATGTTTCGTCCTCGTCGGAGTTGCTTTCCTCACTATCTTCTTCAGTCTCTGACAAGGATACTGGAGCTCTGATGCAATCCGAAGGATCCTTGCATTCATCTTCAGAGGTGAGGACTCCCACATACGCTTCATCCTCTGATTGGCAGCATATTTCAGCATTCTCTGACCCCCCCATCAGCTCTGAGATCGTCATCCACAGAGATTTAGCCGTTTTACATTTTTCCAACCTGGAGTGAGAGGCTCCAGACCAGACATCCATAATAATTTGTCGAATCCTCTGGTCCAGTTGGAAAAGTGGGAGTTCCATCTCTGTCATCTCAGCAATGCACATGGGCACTTGGATCCCCGAGTCGGAGGTCTTCATGGGGATAAACGGACCCTCTTCCAGGATGAGGGATGCTCGAGGATCGATGGCATCCAGGTGAAATAATACTCTCATCCTCCAGATAGGATAATAATCCTTTGTGCATGCAGAGAGTTTGAGTGGCAATACGTCATAATCCAGATCCATGCTTCTGACACTGGTGGCAGGATTCTACTCAAGGTGTTAACCTTTTTGAAGAGTAACCTCCCTCTGATACCACTTGAAAGTCCACCTAGTGTCGGCTATGTGCACCTATGGGGGGGGGGGGGGGGGAATAGGTGACGTGCGGTTCTTTTGCGGAATTTACAGATGTACCTGCACAATAAAAACAACAAACACAGCACGCAGAATACACAGCAAATTTATAGTGGTTCCCCGACTTGGGTACATCCACTTTCCCCCTTCGACCTATCTCCCCAACAAGGGACGACTCGGTCACTTCACCAATGGGATTGAAATCCAATCCCTTCACTAACGGAAGGATCCCTTCCACACGTGAGAGTCAACACTCCCACAAAGCGTGTTGCACCCAACCCTTACAACTCGGAACAAAAGTTCCTTTACAACGATATGAAAATGTAGAATGTACACGTGATACAAACTTCTTTTGGAGACTACGGTGTTCCTCTTTGTTCGACGACGTGCTCTTGAAGTCGATGAAGAGTCTACGACCTTGGTCTCTCTTGGAGAAGATCTCCCCGGAACCGGCGGCGGCACACGAGCGGCGGCTAGCTTCGGGATCGGCGGCTACGATGAAGAGTGGCTGCAGAACTTGGAGATCTAAACTTCGTAGCGAAACAAGCTAGGTCTACCAACGGTCACTCTAGGATCAGTCGTCTCGATCGATTCGGACGGGGGAGTTTTTCCCGGTCAACAAATCGAGAGACAAGAGATCTCCGGATAGACGCGTGAGACTCAAGCCTTGCTAAGCTTCTGTCACCGGAGATCGGGAAGAAGATCGATCAGCGGTGGCGACAACTTGACGCGAGCGGCGGCGGCGGAGCGGAGCGATTTCGCGAATTTAGGGTTACGTGCTCGGCCTCTTTCTCTGTGGATTTACTGTTCAAAATACCTGTGTATAAATACTGTAGGATTCTCAAATATGACCGTTTGAGGGACCCACAAATGAAATCCCCAAAATCTGGTTCAAACAAATCCAGAAGCAGAATCCGGTTCAGCAGCATTCTGAGAAAACGCCAAGTAAAAATCGGCGAGAATCGCAAACGATTCTCGACGAATCGGCGAGAATCACCAAGTGATTCTCGACGATTCGTCGAGAATCGTTTGTGATTCTCGTCGAATCACTTGTCGATTCTCAACGAATTGGACTTAGTATTCATGGGCTGCTAGACCACTGGTTCGGCGGGAATTACAAGTGATTCTCGCCGAATCTCACTTGGCACCATTTTGAGGTGGCCAGAAGGAGTCGGCGAGAAACTCGACTCGACGATTCGGCTCGATTCTCGCCGATTCGGCGAGAATCACTTGGTGATTCTCGTCGAATTTGCCTTGGACGATTTTTCGACTTCCACCTAGGAGCTGCTCCTTGATCCTCCATGCTCCTTGTCTTCTCTTGCATATGAGCGGCCCTGTACTTGAAAGTAAGTGCACTCCAATAGAGAGAGTACACATAGGCCAACACACTGATCTGCTCAACGAGGGATTACGTCGTGCAGACCCGTGTATATTGACCTACTGCACCCTGACATTGGTGTGCACTTAGCGTGGAGAGACTGCAAGTACAACTTGAAAGAGTTTATCAAATACATTGTGAATTCATCTTAGCTTGACAGGGGGCTTCCTCAAATCTAGGTAATCGTGGATACAATACCCAACAATAACTACTTGCAGGTACCTCACTTGTGTGAGAAGTTGGATGACCTAAACCTTACCCAAGAGGTTCCAATTCATCCCTCTCCACAAGTCAATGAAGATAGTGAAGAAGAAAGCATTGAATGGATTGACTCTCCTCCAACAGCCAACATAATTCCATAGGAGGAATTGGTTTCAAATGCTGTTGCACTACCAACTCCACTCACTGATCTTGTCACACTTAGGGATCACCCCAGATATCAAGTGATTGGAGACATATCAGCAGGTGTACAGACAAGGCATCAACTCAATCAAGATGTGATGCATGCTTGTTTTCTCTCTCAAATTGAACCTCAATCCATTCATGATGCAGAGTAAGATCCCCTCTGGATCATTGCAATGCAGGAGGAATTAATTCAGTTTGAGAGATGTAGAGTTTGGGATTTGATTCCAAGTCCACAAAACTACCAAATTATTGGAACCAAATGGGTATACAGAAATAAGATTGATGCCCAAGGAGTTATTGTGAGAAAAAAGGCTAGGATTGTTGCTCAAGGCTACAGACAAGAGGAAGAAATAGAATATGATCAAACCTTTGCTCCTGTTGCAAGGTTAGAATCCATAAGAATATTCCTAGCCTATGCAGCCTACAAGAAATTCAAGGTCTACCAAATGGATGTGAAGAGTGCATTCTTGAATGCAGTAGTAAAAGAAGGGATTTATGTTGAACAACCTCCAGGTTTTGTCTCTCCAACTCATCCTTTGCATGTATTCAAGTTGCATAAATCCCTCTATGGTCTAAAGCAAGCTCCAAGAGCTTGGTATGATACCCTAGCAATCTTTTTATTAGAGCATAAATTCATTAGAGGCATAGTAGATAAAACACTTTTCACTAGACATCATAAGGACCAAATCTTGTTAGTACAAATATATGTAGATGACATCATCTTTGGGTCTACTGATTCAAAATTGTGCAAGAGGTTCTCTGACCTCATGCATTCCAAATTTGAAATGAGTAGCATGGGTGTGCTTTCCTATTTCCTTGGCCACCAAGTGAAACAGCTCCCTGATGGCATCTTCATCTCCGAAGCTAAATATGCTAAAGAGCTAATAAAGAAGTTTGGGATGGCTGATGCCTCAGCAAAGAAGACACCTATGGCTACAAATGTTGTGATTGACTCTGATACATCAGGGAAACCTGTAGATCAGAAACTATATAGGGGCATTGTTGGGTCCCTACTATATCTCACAGCTAGCAGACCTAATGTCATGTTTGTCACATGCCTTTGTGCTAGGTTCTAGTTGAACCGAAAAGAATCTCACCTTATTTTCATAAACAAAAGTTTGAGATATATAAAGGGTTGTCCTAGTATAGGCCTATGGTATCCCATAGAATCAGAATTTGAGTTAACTGGATACTGAGATGCAGATTTTGCTGGATGCAGGGTGGACAGAAAAGTACCTCAGGAACTTGCCAGTTCCTTGGTATGAAATTAGTGTCCTGGTTTTGTAAAAAGCAATCATCTGTGTCAACCTCCACTACTGAGGCAGAATACATTGAAGCTGGTAGCTGTTGTTCACAAATACTGTGGATACAAAATCAACCACTAGACTATGGTCTCAACTTAAATAATTCAACTCTACTTTGTGATAACACAAGTGTTATAGCCATAGTATATAATCCATTCCATCACAATAGGACAAAGCATATAGTCATTAGGCACCATTTCATTAGAGAGTGTGTAGACAAATAAAATTAATCTTGTCTATATCTACACTGATTTACAAAGAGCTGATATATTCACCAAACCTCTGGATGAGAAAAATCATGTATTCTTTATAAATCAGCTTGGAATGATAAATATAGAAGATTTAGTTTAAGTTCTGTCTGCACTCGACAAATTTTCCAAAGTTCGTCGAACGGAGTTCGACGAACCGGGGAAAGTTTGAGAGATCTTCGTCGAACAGAGGTCGACCAACTCTCTGTTAGTCAAACAATTTTCGTCGACCGGAGATCGACGAACTTGCTTCAGAAGATATTTGTCGAACGGCGCACCATGAATTGTCTTCAATTCTTCAGGATGAGGTCGACGAATTATTTACTTTTAAATCATTTCGTCGAACTAAGTTCGAAGAATCGTTTTGGTTTTCGTGGAACGGAGTTTGTCGATACCTATTCTAGAAAACCTTATATCTAGGTTTTCTTCAACATCTGTCCCGCGCTTTCTGTTCTCCTGCACTTGATTGCTGTTTCTCTCTTTTGCAGGTGATTCCATGGTGACTCCAGCAGGAGCTCTAGCCGCTATGAAGTTCGACACCGGTTTTGATGTCGACTTCGAATCATTCCAGCACTCCGATCCAATCTTTCTATATATTCTGGAACTTCTGGAAGAACAGAACTTAAAGAACCTGATGACTACGAGGATAAAGTTGGCAGGAACAGAAATCCAAGAATGGGTCTATACTTCATCCAGTTCTAAAGATAATACTATGACAGGATCAATAACGGGTAACACTGTTTCCTTAACTCCCGCAGTTTTAACTGAAATCTTTGGTTTGACAAATGGCGAAGAGCAATTAGAAATTGATTCTGAAGAGTTTGATACGATGCTAAATCTGATGGGTTATGTTAGTGACAACCCAAATAAATTGTTGAAGAAACATCTGTCTGCAGCATACAAGTTCCTGGCAGATATTGTTGGGAAGGTCTTGCTTGGCAAGCATACTGCCCATGACTACATCACAAGACATCAGTTCTTGGTCATGTGTGCAGTGATAAATAAGAAGCAAGTGCATTGGGCTCAGATCCTCTTTTATCTGATAAAGAAGAAAAATAATAAGAAAGAAGTGTGTTTTGGAAGGATCCTAGGGATCTTCCTCAAGGAGAAGGCTGCAGAATCCCTAGTCTCCCAGACCATATTCATTAATGCCAGCAAAAGGCTTACATGTGCCTTGTTTGGCAGATGGGAGAGGACCATACCTATGCCATCCAAGGCTTCTACCTCTTCCACCCAAGCATCTGAAGGCACCAGGGCTGTTAAAGCCACTCCCCAACCTACTGAAGAGATTCATCCAACACCACCATCTCTTCAAGCCCACCTTCCAGCAACACAAATCCATCCCTCTTCCACACCTCCATCATCCCCTGCTCAACCTCCTACACCAGAATCTCCACATGCTTCACCAGCACCAACTCCTCCATCATCTCCACTTCCTCCTCATTTATCTGCCATACCATTTTTCAACATACCACCATCACCTCCCAATTCTCCTTTTCCTCCAAACATCCACATGGAAGATGCCACCCATCCATCCCCATCAACATTTACCATCCCTCAACATGCATCCCCTCCAGATGTTCACATAATAGATGCTCCACTTTCTATCTCTCCTATAGTTCCCACTTCTACCCCTTCTACAACAACATCTACCACTTCACCATTGGATACCTCATCAATTGCTTCTCTCATTGCCCTCCTCACTCCCCTTCTCAAAAAAAACTAATAGCAGAGGCCATTACACCTCTTTCTACTTCAATTACTACACTATCTGCACAGATCACTGCCCTCACTACTACCCCATCTTCATTCAGGGGCCTGGTTTCAGGTCTTACTGAAACCATACAGGGGGAGATGTCTGATGATGAAGCTGCAGTAGTTCCAGCAGTAGCAGATCCAGCAGCAGAGGCAGCAATAGTAACAGCAGTAGTTATTAATGATGAAATGATGATAACTACTGACTCTTCCAAGTCCATGTCAGTATCAATAAAATTAATAAAATCAATATCATTTGTATTAGTAATAACCGAAGCAATTTCTTCTGCTCCTAGTTATGTCATAGATGACTCTCCATTGCCAGATCTGGATGTTATGATCTTGGCTGACATTCAACAAGAAGAAAAGGTAGCTGCTGAAAGCACTGTCATAGTTAATAACACTCCAGCTTCTTCTATGGCTTCTCCTCCAGTTTCTGTTGATATTCCTGCTCAAGCTCCTTCTCAACCTGATAAGCCTATCATTTCAGCTGAGGCACTGAAGGCTCTGAATTCTTTATATGACAATCCTCAAAGATCTGATGATGAGGATAGTGATGATGAGTATGATGATGATGAATTTGATGATGAATCAAAGAGGAAGTCAGTATCCAAGAAAAGGAAAGCTCCTCCTCCTCCTTTTCCTAAGCCTAATCCAAACAATGACACTCCTTATTACATTCTTCAAAAGATAACACCATATAAATAGATGCCACCTTGGATGTGGTTGTCCAAGAATCAGCAGAAGGAGAGGAAGAAAAGCAGAAGATACTCTCCTCCTCCAGGTCAAAGATACAGAAAAGATCCACCACCTCCTCCTCCTCCTCCTCCTCCTCCAACAGCAGGAGCCTCTTGATTAGCATCTAAAAGATCTCCTTCTATTACCCAGACCTATCAAAGGCAAGACAGATCTTCAAATCCTCCTCCAGCTGGATCATCTTATAAGCATTCATCCTCTCAAAGGTCTATTACTTCAGGAAATTCAAAAGGATAGTTTAGTGAAGTCCCACCTCCCAGGTCTTTATACTCCAGTCAGTAACAGCAACATATAGTGTCTACAAATTTCTAGGACCAATCTACTCAGTTCAGAATCTCTTCTCTAAAGTCAGACCAGGTAGCAAATTCAGAGAGACCTCCTTCTCCTCCTCTTGATCCTGAGCTTGACCACAACTTAAGAATGGCAAGGTTTAATGAATTAGTTGGGCTCTCTCAAATGAATAAAGCCGGGAAAGAAGGTCAAGACACCTCTAAATTCACTATTATATCATCATATAGAGAGAAAGAACTTAACAGATTACAGGTCAGCAAGAAAGTATTTAATCCATCAGAGTATATGTCTCTTCATCCTGAAGCAGTTGTCCCCAGGGCTATATCTCTAAAGATTTTAGGGGCAGCTGACATAACAATGACCAGTGTGCAAGCTTCAGATCCTAACAGAGAAATAATATTTACAAAGCCAGGAGACAAGAGCAAGGATGCAATGCCAAAGGAAAAGAAGCAGAAGAAGTGATTTTGAACTCTATTTATCTTTCTGCATTATTTATATCTACTTTATATTTTCTGAATAAAGCTCATGTGTGTATATATATATATATATATATATATATATATATATATATATATATATATATATATATATATATATATATATATATATATATATATATATATATATATATCTGTTGCATATGTTATCTATCTCTGCCAGATATATGTTTTTTTTTGTTTTGTTTATTTTCAGTTTAAGTCTGAGTCTGTAGTTAGTAACCTCACCCAAATAGGGGGAGATTGTTGGATCCCTAGTTTGATTTGGGCTAGGTTCACTAACTTAGGACTATGTGACCCACAATGTATAGCCAGGGTCATACTTGTGTCCTAGAGTGTAGGCAAAGTCCTTAGAGTCAACATCACATGGACCAGCTATCAACAAGACTGCCAGAGACTCAAGACTTAGAAGATTTCAATACTCTGTAAAGTGAGTTCGATGTTCGTCGAACTCAGGTCGACAATAGTCATGCTCAGCTCGACGATCTAAGAGTAAATTCTCTGAGCTGAGATCGACGAACTTGGTACTCAGGTCGATGAAAACTTGGACACTACAATAACACTTCAAGTTCAGAAAACATCAAGATATTCTAAGTCCTTAGTATCAGACTTTGGTCGATGAACTTAGTTCTCAACTCGACGAACTATATTATTCGGTCGATGAATCTTTGGACTACTACAACATTCTGTCAAGACTATGTTCTCTAGTCTCAGTTCGACGAACCCAGTTCTCTGGTCGACGAATTCTGGATTATCAACTTCAACAACTTAGAACCAGAAGACTTGTGTTGACACTCAGAGTATATGTCGACATCAACTGAGTCGACACTAGAAGAACTTGTGTCGACACCCAGATCATCAGTCGACATTTTGGAAAGGTTGTGTCAAAACCACACAGAATATTTTACATCTCTAGAAACTCAGCTCGACAAATTCAGACACAAAATAGGCTAAACAACAGCAGTTCCGTTTCCATCTCGACGATCATGGAACTCAGCTCGACGAACAGAAGTCGTCTGATCGACGAACACAACATCTCAGCTAGACGAACTGTGAACTCAGTTCGACGATTTCTGTCAACTATTCAACGATTCCAGACTGAGTCATTTCCAGCCCTGTCCCCATGATTACTACAATAATTCCTGAGTAATCAATGCTTTAACATTCTCTGAATATAACCGTTAGAGGAGCATTGATTAGGATATTCTCCAGGATTATTGCTTGCCATTTTTCCACGGGACAGTTGGGGAAATTATTCAATGCTGCTTATTCTCTAGGCCGTTAGCATTGAATGAAGAAGGAATTCAAAATTCGAAAGACCAATTTCCCCAGAAAATATAAAAATAGATTTTTCTCTTTTTTCTTATACAGACAGACAGACAGATAGAAAGAAAATTTAAAAGATATCCTGAGAGAAGATTACTGAATCAGACAAGAAAAACTCAACCCGTCTGCTCTCAGTCTGACAAAAGATTTCTGATACTGAAGAAGAAGGACCATCATTCAAATATCAAGAGTCTTCATTCTTCAAACTCTCCAGGACACTTCACAGGACAACAAATCTTCCATCTGTCAAAGAAGTTCCTGAAGATCTCTCTGATCAAGGCTGAAAGCTTCAAGGCCTATCACCCAATTCAAAGCTCCAGTTCTCTTGAACTCTTCTACATCTCAGGGGGAGCTTTGACAACATCATTGAATCCACATAGTATTATCATTGTGATTGAGAAAAGAAGACTTACATCACTATCTCATCACCACCTCTGTAAAGGGTTGTCATCTCCCTTCAAAAGTGATTCCTGGTTACAAGTCACCTGATCAAAAGATTTGAGGGTTTGGTTTTTGAGCACCTGATCAAAAGCTCTTTGGTGTCAGGAACCTGATAAAAAGCATGATTGGATTCCTACTAGGGTGGTAGAAGAGTGGATGTACCCAGGTTGGGGAACCACTATAAAATTTCTTGTGTCGTCTGGTTGCCCCTTTTCTTTTTGTTCTTGCTGTGCTTGTGTTTTTAGGACTGCTGTGTGTTTATTTACTTTAGTTTAATTCTGCACATTTTAATTACAGCAGAAGCTGTAATAATTTTATAAGGATCTACAAATACTCTATTCACCCCCCCCCTCTAGAGTATATTAGATCTAACACATCAATTTCATGTGCTCTTCTCTCGTCCTCCACTCCTCCCTTCTCGACTCTTCCTTCCTCCTCCCATCCCGCATCTCCGGCGTACTCCTTACCTTCGCCCCTGAAGGTCCTGCTCTCCCCTTCTCCCTCGGATTCTCTCCATCCATCCTTGCCAAGAAGTCCTTATATTTCTCCTCTCCCCGAACAATCGACCTTTCTATCATCTCTTCAAAAGACCTCAGTGGATTAGACCACATATCTATGCTGAAAACTCCCTGCTTCATCCCGAACTTCAGGGCCACCATTAGGGTGAAGCTGTCCACCTCCTCTACCTCCAAGATCTCCTCCTGGAAAAGATCGATGTAATGGTCCAAGCTCTCGTGATTCCCTTGAGTAACTTTGAAGAGAGCTGTCGCCTCCTTCTTCCTCTTCTTCGATGTCGCAAACCTTGCCATGAGGCCCCTACGCAGGTCAGTAAAACATTATACGGACCCTACTGCTAGTTGGTGGAACCAGTCTCTGGCGTTGCCCTTGAGGGTGATGGAGAAGAATCGGCATTTGAAGGCGTGGAACATGTTGCGGATGGAGACTACGTCTTTGATCCATTGAAGATGTCCAACAGGGTCGTCCCTTCTAGAGTAGTAGGTGAGGACATGCTGTCTGAACCCTTTTAGAACGGGGGCGGCGAGGATCTCATCACAGAAGGGGCTCCTCCCTCCCTGGCGGTTGCGAGTTTCATCCTCGCTGGAGACGTCATACTGGCTTTAGAGCCGAGTATCTCGGTATCTCGCCAATGACAACGGATCCCGAAAACGGACCGCTTGGCTGCCGGCCGGATGATATCGCGACTGCATCGGTCGATCTTCTCTTGCCCAAGCGGGCTCCTTTCCATCTCGCCTCGACGGTGCTTCCTCCTCCAACAGTGTCACGCGACGGGGAGAAGTCGTCGTGACATCGGGGCGATGAGCAAACCCAGCGAGAATGGTCTGCTCGATCCTCTGCGCAAACTCCTTAAACACGGCGACCGCCACGTACTCTTCACCTTGCGCGGCTTCTCCTCCTCCTGCCGAGTTGCTGACCAACTCTACGTGCTCGCCACCATTGGCCATCTCACTAAACCACTAAACTTTCCTCCTTTGCTGCGATTCACGCTCACCGCACCAAGTGTTGAAGCCAGGAAAATTCCCAACCTCGAATTCGCACCAAAGACGGCTAAGTTTACCAGACCAGATGTTAGATCAGACGGATAGGATGACTAGGATGAGGAACCAAGCCAAACAGGACCCCAGATGTTGCGGCAGGAAGTTCCCATCACATACCCGGAGGCTCAAAAGGAGCAACCCCTTCTCAACCAAAGATGACAGAATTGGGTTCGAGGGGAACTAGCTAATGACGAAGTCGCAAGGTCGCGATTTGATCTCTAAGGAAATGGAATGCAATGACTCGGCTAGTATCTCGAAAATGAAGCTCGTGAGTATCCTGCAGAGGATTTCCAGTACCTCACCTCATACCCTTTGGGTCGTATTTATAGGCAAATACAAGGGTGGGGTCGGGGTCATATTTATACCCCACCCCCTGGCGACAGGCGACTTCCAAGGGAACTCGCATGGGCAGGGCGAGTATCTGGCCTAGTCGCCTACCTGGCGAGTATGCGAGGGGAGCTCACCATACTCACCCAGGCCTTCTAAGGTCTTGCACGATTATGCCGACTTCTGTCTTGACTTGTTGACCTTGACTTCTGCTGATCTGGCTGTGGTAGGGCCCATCCTCGACGAATACAGATAGTACAAAGCCCATGTATGGTATGTCCCAATTGAGGAAGCAAAAGAAGTTAGATCCCCGCTATTGGGGCCCCTATCAGGTGATAGTGTGTGTTGGCCCTATTGTTTACCGATTAGGCATGCCCCCAGAGTTGGGAAATTTTCACGATGCCTTATATGTTTCTTCCTTGAGGCGAGTCCTCTAGCAACCAGAACATCTTCGTACACTGCTAGTACCGATACAGCTAGATAGATCCATCCAGCTTGAGCCAGTCAGAATTATAAACTTTAAAGTGAAGAATCTGCGCAACAAGATCATTTCTATGGTCAAGATTTTATGGTCAAACTGCGGACGAGATGAGTATACATGGGAATCTGAAGCAGTCATCCGAGAAAAGCACCCAGAGTTTTTTCCCTAGGTATGTTACATTTCTTTCCGCTACTTTAATTAAATTTTCGGGGACTAATATCCTATTATTTTTATTGAATTGTAACATCTCAACTTTTATTGATCCACTAGAACCCTAGTGAAAGTTATTTAACTTAAGGTTAGCTAATCACCTAGAGGGGGGGTGAATAGGTCTTTGAGCTTTAATAAAATCTTTTACTGAATTCAAGTTGTTCTAGCTTGAGCTTGTCCTTAAATCCTACATTAACAAAGAAAAGCAAGCACACAACAAACACGGAGATTTATAGTGGTTTCCCAATTGGGTACATCCACTTTCCCTCCCACCTATCCAACTTATTTGTTGGACACGGCACAAACTCCTCCACTATGCTCCACAGGGCTTACACCTCAGACCCTCAGCCTTATACATAGATTTTAAACAGAATCCAACTCAGAACCAAAAGGGTTCCTACCTCAGAGCTCTGTAGAACTCCTTGTTAAAATTAAACAAACCCGCAGACGCCACCTCGGATATCCTATTGAAACTCAACAAACCGGAGGAGGATACGTCCACTTATAATGTTGAACGTTTTCCCGGATCTTGGAGTTAGCAGGGGTTATCTCAATAAAGCAGTAATAACCAGCAACACATGCAGCACAAGTGTCTATATTGATCAAGAACAAACTTCTTTACAAGGTGAGACATACATGGCGAGACATGCTTCACCAACAACCCGACCAGGAGAACATAGACAGTTACAAATACAAGAAACAAACCAAGCCGTGCAGACTTAATCAACAAGCCGCCGGTCTACTGCTGTGGAGTCCGCTCAGTCCTCTAGGTCGCCAGACCGCAACCCAAGCCACGCGGACTACCCCTTATTCCAATGCTTAGCTCTTCACCGCCGATATGCAGGCCGCCTGACCGCGAGGTCGCCTACCCGCCAGACCGCACACGCTGAGCCACCGAAAGGAACAGTTCGCCTGAAGTAGGTGACTTCCTGAACTCCGAACCAAGTTGACAAAGAGAAGACTGCCTAGTCGCTATCCGCGACTTGCTGTTTACCACCTGTTGCTTAACCGCAGAGTCCGCACTATCCCTGACCGCAATCAGAGCCAAGTCCTGGCTTTGCAGTGCTATCCGCAGAACCTGCATAGCACAACTCAGTCAACTCTCAAACTGCGCGGACTCCAAGGTCCATTCCGCAGCAACTTACGCGAGCTCAATTACTGTTCACTTACTTCGGTTAGGTTCCTGGAGGTTCTTTTCCTGATGTGACATGGGTCCTATTTATAGGCACAATGATGAGTATGGTCACCGCCCTAGCCGTTAGGAACACCACAACATCCCGCAGCAAGAACAAGTGTATCTGCAAGTCCGCGGATACACACACCAGTCCGCCGCTCCCGTGCAGATAGCCAGCCCACCTAGCTTCTCCAAGGCTGGACTCAAATCTCCAGTCCACCTTGTCGCCAAGCGCCATGCCAGGACCACCACAGCCGGACTCTGCAACAATTATGTCCGCCAATCTGCGGACAAGGCATCAGCCCGCATAACCCGAGCCCGCAGCCTCGTCATCAAGGCACCTGCCGGACTCAGCGGACACCTGACTTCCGTCTACACATCCCGAGTTCATTGCCTCATCTCCAAGGCACCGCCGGACTCTGCGGACACGCCTATCCAGTCTGCTTACACAGCAAACTCCAATCCGCATTCCTGAATTCACAACCTCATCACAAGGCTAAACCGAACTCAGCGGACTCCAGCTCCAGTCCGCACGCTCTTGCACAGGCAATCCTCCAGTCCACATATCCCCAAGCTAGCAAACAAGGCAACAACACTTCTACTAGGCTTAGCGGACTGAGAAAGCAGCCCACGCTCCACTGCGTGATTTTCCCGGACTGAGCCAACCTGGACTTGGTTCAGAACCCACCAAGTCCAGTCCACTGGCCGCAAGGGACAATTGTTGGGTACATTGGAATATATGTAACTGATTTGAAGAAACCTCACCCTACTCAATGATATACATCTAGATGTATTTGATGTGCTTTGAGTTTATGTGTGCAGGTTAAGTGATTGCAGGAAAAATTTCTAAGTCCATGTGTCGACACCCAGAAGAAAAGTATCGACACTTAAGAAGGCTTGTGTCGACACCCAGAGAAGCAGTGTCGACACTTGGAGTAATTGTGTCGACACCAGGAAGGCAGAGTCGACACCAGAAGAAAAGTGTCGACACATACAGGTTGTGTCGACACACAGTGAAGAATTGTCAACATTATCTGTGTCGACACTTAGAGACAGTGTCGACACCCAGAGAAACTTTGTTGACAGCAAAAGTGTCGACACTAGGAGGCTGTGTCGACACTCAGCAAACTTCAACAAAGTTCTAGTACATGTGTCGACACAAGAAGATGTGTCGACACTTAGCAAGTTTCAACACAAGAAGATGTGTCGACACAAAGGAGTTGTGTCGACACTTAGCAGAATTCAACTAAGTATTAAAGAAGAAGGCTTGTGTCGACACACAGAATCAGTGTCGACACATTCATAAGAAGCAGTGTCGAGAAGCTATTACAACAACACAAGGATTTGTGTCGACACCAACAAGGCTAGTGTCGACACTTAGTCTACTTGTGTCGACACTTAGTCTATTTGTGTCGACACATAAAGACTATCTGTCTCGACACTTTCAGACAGTGACAGAGATTTCAAGAAGTGACTGGATGACTTGACATCTGCCATTTCAACCGGTCAACTGCAACTATCAGAGCTGTCAGAAGGTTGTCAGAAACCGGATCAGCCGGTTACCTTGGAGAAAGCTTATTTAAAGACCATTCTCCTTCAACAGAAGAAGGATGAACAATCGATCAATGAATTGACAAACAATACAACAAGAAGAAGACCTTCAGGAGAAGATCTAAGAAGTTGGAGAGAGAGAGCTCCTTCTAAGAAGAGCAGCCGTTGAACCGTGCTGCTAAGTAAGATTCAGATTGAAATTAGAATCTCAAGACAGCAGTTGATTGAAGATCATCTGCATAGAGATACAACCCTACTGTGTTCTAATTCAAGAAGATTTGAAGAAAGCCAAGGGAGGTTGATCTCTGCCAAGTTCTTCCAAGAACTCATCAGGAAACTAGTCAACTCATCTTTCTCTTTCAGAGTTGTGGTTATATACTTTGTAAACTCTATTTTCTGTAGGATCCTAAGGTATCTGAGTTATAAGCCTATTTTATAAAGGCTGAGTGTTGGAGACAGTGTGCTCTGAGTGTAGGTCTTATTGAAGACTGAGGTAGGGCCTAGTGCCTGAGTTATAGGAGACTTTGTTCTCTGAGTGTAAGTCTTGGTGAAGACTAAGTGGTAGAACTTTGTTGCCTGAGTTGTAGGAGTGGGATCACTCTGAGTTGTAGGAACCTATTTGGGGTTCTGAGTTGTAAGATCTGAGGATCTGAGAAAAAGTGGAGAAGCTAGGCCGAATCTAGTACACTACTAGATAGGCGAAGGGGGAAAGTGGATGTACCCAGACCTTGGGGAACCACTATAAAATATGTGCGTACTCTGTGTGTGATTCATTCTGTGATTGCTGTATTATCTGTGCTGAATTACTGTAGAGAATTGCAAATACAAGTCTTATTATTCAGTGTTTCTGCCTTTAAAGTTAAAAAGATTAAGTTCACCTATTCACCTCCGCCCCCCCCCCCTCTAAGTGATTAGGCAATATTTCTTTCAAGTGGTATCAGAGCCAGGTTACTCAAAAAGGGACATAACAATCTGAGTAAGATCATGTAGGCAGAATCAGGTTAATCAAGATTCAAGAAAATGGGTTCAACTGAGAATCACAAAGAGCTGGGGTCCATGAAATTGCCAATCTGTAGAAAAGAGATATTTGGCATTTGGAAAGAGAGGGTTAGACATTTTATGGAAGCCTCTGACCCAAGAATACACATCACAGTCAAAGAAGGGCCATATGTGCCAATGAGGATCTCCATTCTAGATGCAAATCAGAAAACTCCTAAGGACTATTCAGAAATGACTAAAGATGAAATAATTCTGGTCACTATGGACAAGAGGGCCCAGAATATTATTGTAAGTGCAATTGATGATGCCACATTTCAGAACCTAATACATTGTAAAACCTCAAAAGAAATATGGGACACACTAATTATTTACATGGAGGGATCTGAAGAGGTAAGACAAGACAGGAAGTCTTTGTTAAATCAGGAGTATGAAAGCTTCAGACAAGGAAAGTCTGATAGCATTACTGAATGCTACAAGAAATTCTATAGGATTGTTAATGAGTTGATGTCCTATTGAAGAGAATTTAGCAACTATGAGCTGAATGACAAGTTTTTAAGATCCCTGACTAAGGACTGGGATACCAAGATTTGTGCCATTAGGGAAATGGCCAAAATAGCTGATATACTGGCCTCCTCCAACCTTGTTTGGAAAGCTGCTATCTTATGAAATGCAGTTAATGGTTAGAAAGGAGGAAGAGAAGACTACTAGAGTGGAGCACAAGGAAAGAGCTGTGGCTTTCAAGACTGAAGCCACTAGGAAGTATAGAAGTAAGTCTCCATCTCCACCACAAATAGTTGCTGATACTGCTTCAGAAAATTCAAAGAACCAGAACTCAGACTGCAGTGAAAGTGATGAGGATTTTGCTGCCTTTACAAGGCAGTTTCAAAAGTTTCTGAAGAAGAAGCAGTGGAGGTATAAGCCATCCACTTCACAGATAAAAGATGACTATTATCAGAACAGGAAGTCCTCAAGGAATGACAAAAGAAAGTCCAAGCCAAGTAAAAATACATCATCAAAGATAGTATGCTATTGTTGCAATAGACAAGGACATATAGTAGCTGACTATCCAGAAAAGAGGAAAGAGTCAACTGACAAGAAGAAGACTCAGTTCATGGGCAAAAAGGAAAGGTCCTTTGTTGCCAAGAAGGATGACAGTTTGACTGATCAGTCATCTTCAGAAACAGATTCATAAGCTGAAGCCTATATTGGACTGTTTGCTGAAGAGGAGGAAGATGAGTTCATGCAGTTAATGAACTCAATTTATGAGCATGAGGACAATCAGTGTAAAGGGCTGATGGACTTATCTAAAGGAGACAAAATCCAGGATCAGGCTGGACCAAGTAAGGTACTAAGTTGTACTTCAAGTTCAATTTCTAGTACTGAGTCAGAATCAGATACATCTATATCAAGTGATGTGGGTGGGTCTGAATTTGAAGGAGATATTCATCAGTTAATTGATGAATATAGGGACTTGTTGCAGGCCTTGAAGAGAAGCAAATCCTTGGCCAAAACTCACGCAAAGGAGATTGCTTGTCTTTAATTGGCTGCTGCTGATTCAGACAAGTTGCTTGATCAGAAACTAAATGAAATAGTCAAGCTGAAGAACATTACTGTTATTCAGATGGGTACTATTACATTTAAGAATGATCAAATTAAGAATCTGGAGGTTAGACTTCAGAAGGAGAAGGATATTGTGGCTAGCTTTTCTAAACCCAAATCTGTTTTACCCTTGATAGATGAGTTTGTACCTTATAAGGGCAAGGCTGGATTAGGATTTACAAAACCTGCCTGGACTGCTGGGTCCAAGTCTAAGGGCAAAGCCCCAGAACTAAACAAAAAGCCTGTTGTAGATACTTCAGCTAGGGTTGTACCAAAACAAAGGTACAACAAGTTTGAGTGCTTGTGTTGTGGCAAGATATGCCACTTTGCCATAGACTGTTGACACAATTCAAGTGTCAAGGAGAGTAGCAAACTACCTGCTAGAAGAGCTACAGGTAGTTTTGTTAAAAGTCAAACTAACCTGCACCAAGGACCCAAGAACTATTTGGGTTCTAAGGTTAACTAATCTATTTTGCACGTGAGTCCAAGTGGCCATGCCCCTATATGGTACTTGGACAGTGGATGTTCCAGGCACATGACTGGAACTAGGGGGCTGCTGAAGGATTATACTTCTATCAAAGATGGGCCTAAAGTTACCAATGGTGGTTCAGAAAAAGGGATCATCAAAGGCTTTGGTAACATTTCTAGTAACCTGATTACAATTACTCAAGTGGCTTATGTAAAGGGTTTGAAACATAACCTCATTAGCATAAGTCAGCTGAGTGATTTAGGATATGACATCTCATTTGTCAAGGATGGTTGTCATATCAGTAGGTCAAGTGATCAAAAGATCATTCTGACAGGATATAGGAAGAGAAATGTCTATTGTCTAGACATTATGTGTGAGAACATTGTTTCTCCTATTTGTCTTGTAGCTGATGAGAAAGTCTCACATTATGTTAAATAGCACAAGAGGCTGGCTCATCTTAACAATAAGATAATTGGTCAACTCTTTAGCAAAGATTTAGTGAAGAATGGTCCTCAGGTTAAGTATATAAAGGATGGGATATGCTCAGCTTGTAAAAAAGGCAAGCAGACCAAATCCACCTTTCATAGCCTTGAGAACAAAGATACTGTGAGGTGTCTATACCTCTTGCATATGGATCTTTTTGGTCCTATGCCAGTTCACAGCCCAGGTAGGAAGGTCTACACATTTGTGGTAGTTGATGACTACTCAAGGTATTCCTGGGTTTTCTTCCTAAGGCAAAAATCGGAAACTACAAGTATCTTGTATAGTTTTGTTAAACAAATTCAGAATGAATTGAACAGTGCAGTGGTCAAAATCAGAAGTGACCATGGTACTGAATTTCAGTCTGAAAGTATGACAAAACTGTGTGAAGAGTTTGAAATTTTTCAGGAATTTTCCTCACCAAGAACACCTCTACAAAATGGTATTGCTGAAAGGGAAAATAGAATCTTGATAGAGGCTGGTAGAACCCTATTGAGTGACACTTATCTCCTAGAATATTTTTGTGCTGAGGCAGTTAATACTGCATGTCATGTAATCAATAGGGCTACTATCACCAAGAGCCACAAGAAGACCCCCTATGAGATTGTGAAGGGCAGAAAACCAAATCTATCCTATTTCAGGATCTTTGGTTGCAAGTGCTATATCCTTAACAATGGTAAGTCTTATTTAACCAAGTTTGCTGCCAAATCTCAAGAGGGGATCTTTGTTGGGTACAACAACAACAGTAAGGCTTATAGGGTCTACAACTTGATTACTCAAGTTGTAGAAGAGTCAGTACATGTAGTCTTTGATGAAGCAAGGCTCATTAACAATGAATTGCCTAGAAGAGTTTGCAGCTCTACAGGTGTAACTGAGAGAATGGAGAAGCTTACCTTAACAGAAGGTTCTTCTGCAAGTCAGCAAGTGGAAGATGGTGGCTGCTGTCCAGGGGGAGTACAAGATACTTATGTTGCTGAAGAAGACCAAGAGGTGCAATTGAATGAAGAAGCTGAAGGTGTACAACCTGAAGACAGGCTGCCTCCTGCAAATAGGCATTTAAAAGATCATCAAGCCAATCAAATTATTGGAGATCTCAGACAAGGGGTACAAACAAGGAGCAGGAATCTATGTTCAGTTCTCTACTCCAGCTTTCTATCCCATGTAGAGCCAAAGAAATTTGAAGAAGCAATCCTAGACCCTCATTGGATTAAGGCCATGCAAGAGGAGCTGAACCAGTTCAAAAGATGCAAGGTCTGGGAGCTAGTTCCTAAACCCAAGGACCACAACATTATTGGAACTAAGTGGATCTTTAGGAACAAGTTGCATGAGAATGGAATTATTATAAAGAATAAAGCTACACTAGTTGCAAAAGGATATAGGCAGGAAGAAGGTATTAATTTTGATCAAACCTTTGCTCCAGTAGCATGATTGGAAGCAATAAGGATGTTCCTTGCCTATGCAACATTCCAAGGATTTAAGGTCTATCAAATGGATGTTAAGTTAGCTTTTCTGAATGGAAATCTGAAGGAAGAAGTCTATGTAGAGCAGCCATCAGGTTTTGTAGATTCTCTTAAACCTGACTATGTATATAGACTTAGAAAGGCTTTGTATGGGTTAAAATAAGCCCCTAACGCTTGGTATGAAACCCTGTCTAGTTTCCTCATTGAGAACAAATTCTCAAGGGGGAAAATAGACAAGACTCCATTTCTTAGGGAATCCAGAGGCAAGATTATCTTAGTCCAAATATATGTAGATGACATCATATTTGGGTCTACAAAAGTAGTGTTTGCAGAAAATTTGCAAAACTTATGCAAGGACAATTTGAAATGAGCATTATGGGGGAACTTAAGTTCTTCTTGGGTCTCCAAGTTAGACAGACTGAAGATAGGTTATCCATATGCCAGTCTAAGTTCACCCTAGAATTGATAAGGAAGTATGGTATGGAATCATCCACTAACATGAAAACTCCTATGGGGTCAACAATGTCTCTAAGCAAAGATGATGCAGGGAAACCTGTAGATGAAACTTTGTATAGAGGGATAGTTGGCTCCCTACTGTATTTGACTTCTAGTAGACCAGATATCATGTATGCTACATGTGTCTGTGCTAGGTACCAAGCTTGCCCTAAAGAATCTCATTTGACAGCAGTCAAAAGAATTTTGAGATATCTTAAGGGCACACTTTATCTAGGCCTTTGGTACCCTAGGAATGGAGATTTTGAACTGACAGGTTATTCAGATGCAGATTTTGCAGGCTGCAAGGAAGATAGAGAGGGTACCACAGGAACCAGTCAATTTCTAGGTGGAAGGCTGGTGTCTTGGAGTAGCAAGAAGCAGACCAGTGTGGCTATCTCCACAGCTGAGTCAGAGTATGTTACTGCAGGAAGCTGCTGTGCACAACTACTATGGATACAACACCAGCTAGAAGATTATGGTATTCAAGTAAGTAGAACACCTTTATTTTGTGATTCTACTAGTGCCATTTCTATTGCAAACAATCCTGTCTCCCATAGTAGGACTAAGCACATAGAATTTAAATACCATTTTCTAAGAGAACATGTTGAAAAAGAAGATATTTCCCTAGAGTATGTTCAGACAGATAATCAGTTAGCTGATATGTTTACTAAGCCCTTAGATGAAACCAAATTCAACAAGTTTAAAATTGAATTAGGTATGATAAACTTAGAATAGTTTCCAAAAATTGGCTAAGTAAAATGGTGTCGACACACAGAGTTGTTTGTGTCGACACATAGAAGTGGTGTCGACATTTCAGAGAAATGGTGTCGACACATCTAGGAAGTCTGTGTCGACACTTCAGAGAATTAGTGTCGACATCTGCAGTGTAGGTGTCGACACATCCAAGGTGGTGTCGACACTTAAGATTTACACAGGATTAGTATAGTAGAGTCTCGACTAAGTGTCGAGCTGAGAGATATAAGTGTCGACACAAATATTCTATTGACTATATTTGTGTCGACACATAGTTGTCGAGACATTAGCAGTAAGTGTCAACACTTTTCAATAATGTCGACACAATTCAAGTATGTTAACGCGCCTTTTCACCTTCAATTCTAGAAAGGTATAAATACGTTTTCCCCATTGTTTGTCGACACGCTCACCTTAGTTTCGAGACCAAACTTGTGTGTCGACATCTCTCTTCTCTCAATTCAAAATTTCTTCAAACCCTAATGGCACCCAAGCTAGAAGAGAACATTAATGAAGGATATGAGCTCGTGCGTCACGCCTTTGATGACACGGAACCCGAAATCCAAGGTGTGGTAACCCTAATTGCCGAGACTGGACTACAGTATCTTGTATCAGAACTTATCAAGATCTGGAAGAAGGAGGTCCTTGAATTCTTGAGTGCAGCTTCACTTGATGATTCTGGACTCAAGATTAAGTCCAGAGTCCATGGGACAAAAGTCAAGGTCACACAAAAAAGTCTAAGAAAGGTACTTCAACTAACAAGAACAAAAGAGGAAGAAGATGTATCTGCTTCTAAGACTAGAGAGGCATTGAAATGGTGTGGATTAGACTCAAACCTGAAAATTGGATCAGTTTTCAATAGAAAAGGCATGAACATGCAGGGCAAGTTTTTATCTGAGATAGTTGGGAAGATGATACTGAGCAAGCCTGGTGGGCATGATAGAATTTCAGCTCACATGTTCAGTCTGATGACAAGGATAATTTTCAAACTTGAAACTGATTGGTTAGCAGTGATGTTTGACAAGATAAAAGAAAGTCTAAAGAAACCCAATCTGGGAAGAATTCTGAGTTTATACTTAGCTGGCAGTATACCTGAAGTGGTGAACCAAGCTGCAGGTTCAAAGATAAACCACATGAGGAGAATGGATATGAGAATTTTCTCATGGTGGGATATAGTATTGACAAAGGAACTGCCAACTCCAGAAAAGGAAACACCTCAGAAGAAGAAGAAGAAGACAGCCATTGTGACACAAGAATCCTCAAGTAGCTCAGAGGAGCAAGTGGTGTTTAGTTCCGATGATGGAGGAGATGACAATGCTGGACAGTCACCAGCAAGACAAGGACATGCTCAGAGGCAGGGGGAGCTACCCTCAGCAAGCCCTATTTACCTGGATCCACTACAGGGGGAGCCTCTACATATGGATGAGCCAACTCCATTAGAGAGTGAAAGGGCTACCCAAACCATTATAGAGGTAATTACTGAAGTAAATCAATTAAATTTCCATATTGAGGATGAAGTTTTGTCTGAACCATTACTTGATGTTGATCAGCAAACACAGATACAACCTCAACCACATGATGTTGTCATAGAGGACACATCTGTAGCTGATAAAATGGAAACAGATGCTCTTGAGATTAGAGATTCTTCTGAACAACCTCAACATGAGTTTACTTTAGAAGAGCTGTTCCCTGATCTTGTATAGACAGACCTTGAGAGAGAGATAGCTACTGTTGAGGGGGAGAAGGTCAACATTGAGGGGGAGCAAATAGAGGAGACTGCTAGACAAGAGACTGTGGAGCCAAAGGATGCTGAGCAAATAAAAAGGACTGAGAAGGAGTTACCTCCTAGTGCTACGGATAGAGTAGATATTGCTAGCACTTCTGATTCAGAGGATGAAGAGGCTGCTAGAGCCAAGAAGAGGAAGTTCCAGGTCTTTAAGAGAAGAAGCCGGAACTACAAGAAAGCACTACAGACAATTGCTCCACAGCCTGCCACCACTACTAATTATAGTTCTCTGATGGTGGCTTTGCAGATAAAGATGGATGAGCAAAGAAAAGCTTTAGAAAAGTATATGGATGAAGGGCATAAATCCCTGCAATTTGATCTGGCAGAAGACATCAAATCTATCAGATTTGAAGTGAATAAACACATGAGGGAAATGACTGATTGTTTCCATAAAGGATGCAATGCAGTGGTCTATCTGGCTACTTATCAAGAGAACATCAAGAAACAGGTTGATGACATGGCAGAGAAGCAAGGCTATGTCCTGCAAAACCAGATAAGGATGAATGATAATCTCACTGCTTCACATAATGCCATTGTAACTGAAGTGAAAAATATAGCTACTGCACAACCTGCAGTAAGTGCAACTGCCAAAGAAGAATTTGATAAGAAATTACAGGAGAGTCTCACAACTGTGGAAACTGCCATTGAAGATTCTCAGAAGGCAATTACTGACAAGCTACAAAGGTTAAAACCTTATTATAAGGATGGAGTTAATTATTTGAATGCTCAAATCAGATTCCAGAAAGATGATATTAGGGATCACATAGAGAGAAAAGTCATAAAGGGGGAGAGGGTACTAGTCAAAGCCGGCTCTGATCATGCCAAATGGATTTCAAATTCCATCAGAGCCACCCTTGGATATCCACCTTTATGTGATGATGATAATGTTGCAGAGTCTGACATCAATCCTGCATACTTTGGAGGAGAGCAAGCTGAAGTGGCTCAAGTGATATACCCTTCTGCTGATTTTGACATGATACATCAGGAGGTACAGTCTATGTATAGTCCTCCTGAGGGTAATCAGAATGTTATTATTGAGAAGATAGTCCAGCCTGTGCCAGAGGCAATCTTAAAAGAGTAAGAGGCATTTCTAAAAGACCAAGAGGCCCAATTATCTAAGAAAAGGTTTAGAGAGCAAGCTGAATTAAGGCCAGATTTTGAACAATGGAGCCCCACATCCAGGAATATCATATTGACTGCTTGGAAGGCTGCTAAGGACAATGTACTGGATAGAGGCAAGTGGTATTCTGACCTGGAGTGGAGAAAACATGAGAATAGGCAAGAGGCCATAGTACAATATAGAAGTAAGGCTAAACTGGGAAAGCTACCTCCTAATGCACAGGAGCCTAGCAGGTATTTCCCTAAGCCTTATCACTATTTTGAAAGGCAGAAGATAAAGGCTGAAGAGCTGAAAAAGAAAGATCTCAAAGGGAAGAAGCCTGTTGATGACAATGAAGCTCGTGTTCAAGCAAAGATTCAATCTGGAAAGGGCATTGTTATCAAGGAGCCTGAGCAGCCATAAGATAGAAATTTTCTTAAGTTTATAATTTGTAATCATTTGCTTTTAACTCTATGTAAACTTTTGATTAATGAAAATGTTTGGAGTTGTAAGAACAATGTTATATGTTCAATCTACTACATTATTGTTCCGAGATAATTGATTATACATGTTTTGTTTATACATGTTTAATATTTTCTCTGTCATGTAATACTGTTTTACATCATACTGAGAATTTGTTATGTATGGTGTATATTATTAACTAAGGGTTATAACTTCTCCAAATAGGGGGAGATTGTTGGGTACATTGGAATATATGTACCTGATTTGAAGAAGCCTCACCCTACTCAATGATATACATCAAGATGTATTTGATGTGCTTTGAGTTTATGTGTGCAGGTTAAGTGATTGCAGGAAAAGTTTCTAAGTCCATGTGTCGACACCCAGAAGAAAAGTGACGACACTTAAGAAGGCTTGTGTCGACACCCAGAGAAGCAGTGTCGACACTTGGAGTAATTGTGTCGACACCAGGAAGGCAGAGTCGACAGCAGAAGAAAAGTGTCGACACATACAGGTTGTGACAACACACAGTGAAGAATTGTCAACATTATCTGTGTCGACACTTAGAGACAGTGTCGACACCCCGAGAAACTTTGTCGACAGCAAAAGTATCGAAACTAGGAGGCTGTGTCGACACTCAGAAAACTTCAACAAAGTTCAAGTACATGTGTCGACACAAGAAGATGTGTCGACACTTAGCAAGTTTCAACACAAGAATATATATCGGCACAAAGGAGTTGTGTCGACACTTAGCAGAATTCAACTAAGTATTAAAGAAGAAGGCTTGTGTCGACACACAAAATCAGTGTCGACACATTTAGAAGAAGCAGTGTCGAGAAGCTGTTACAACAACACAAGGAGTTGTGTCGACACCAACAAGGCTAGTGTCGACACTTAGTCTACGTATGTCGACACTTAGTCTATTTGTGTCGACACATAAAGACTATCTGTCTCGACACTTTCAGACAGTGATAGAGATTTCAAGAAGTGACTGGATGACTTGACTGCGGCCATTTCAACCGGTCAACTGCAACTATCAGAGCTGTCAGAAGGTTGTCAGAAACCGGATCAGCCGGTTACCTTAGAGAAAGCTTATTTAAAGACAGCAGTTGATTGAAGATCATCTACATAGAGATACAACCCTACTGTGTTCTAATTCAAGAAGCTTTGAAGAAAGCCAAGGGAGGTTGATCTCTGCCAAGTTCTTCCAAGAACTCTTAAAGAAACCAGTCAACTCATCTCTCTCTTTCAGAGTTGTGGTTATATACTTTGCAAACTCTATTTTCTGTAGGATCCTAAGGGATCTGAGTTGTAAGCCTATTTTATAAAGGCTGCATGTAGGAGACATTGTGCTCTTAGTGTAGGTCTTATTGAAGACTGAGGTAGGGCCTAGTGCCTGAGTTGTAGGAGACTTTATTCTCTGAGTGTAAGTCTTGGTGAAGACTAAGTGGTAGGGCTTTTGTGCCTGAGTTGTAGGAGTGGGATCACTTTGAGTTGTAAGAATCTGTTTGGGGGTTCTGAGTTATAAGATCTGAGGATTTGAGAAGAAGTGGAGAAGTTAGGCCGAATCTAGTACACTACTAGATAGACGAAGGGGGAAAGTGGATGTACCCAGACCTTGGGGAACCACTATAAAATCTGTGTGTACTCTGTGTGTGATTCATTCTGTGATTGATGTATTATCTGTGCTGAATTGCTGTAGAGAATTGCAAATACAGGTCTTATTATTCAGTGTTTCTGCCTTTAAAGTTAAAAAGATTAAGTTCACCTATTCACCCCCTCTAGCTGATTAGGCACTATTTCTTTCACCATTCCGCACTTACTGGTGGACATTGGATCTAGCCCGCCATACCGGGCGACCTCCAGCTTCTGTCCGCACTGATCGGCGGTCTTCGCAACTTCCACTTGCCGCTGCACCAGGGCAAGACCAAGGCAACTGCCAATCCGGTCTGCCGAGCTCCAGTTCATCAGTCCGCTTCTTGCCGGACTCCGCAGATAGGATTTCTATCCTCCCGGTTACTTCCTGGGATCCAACTGCCTACTGAGTATTTGCCGGCCTGACTGACCGCTGCTACTATCCGCGTAGTCCGCACGAACAGACCGCCCATGCCACCATAGAGCAAACCGCCTAGAACATCCCTGCCGACTTAGCAGTCCGCCAACCCTGTCTACGTAGTCCACGCGGATAGGTTGCCCAATCCTTCCATTCAACCACTTTCACTTCACAATTTTCAACACTCCCCCTTGAAGTGAGAAGTGGTGAATAACCGCAGCAGCTCCCATAACCTTGCACCTGGTCCCTCTGATAGAATCTACGAAGAGATGTCCAAGACATAGTCTTCACCCCGCATATCATGGACCATGAGGGAGCCCTCCAGCATCTCCAAAAAGGATCCATGTTCCCTCTGCCTTCTTTAGCTTCAACCTCCACTCATGCATCACAGGAGTATCACCAACTACCTTGGGCACAGAAGCCCAAGCCTTGTTATCTCTGAGAGAAGTCACCTCTTCAGCCTTGGTGTCAACCACCTCCTTGATTCTAGTGGGGTCATCACAGCCAGAAGTACCTTGCTCGACCTGAGGGCAAACAAAGAAACATGGAACCAAGTCCACCGTGTTCCCTTCGTTGTATCGAGCTGGTGGATTACTGATCCTCTTCGATCTTCGAAGAACCTGATCATGGCTAACCACCTCCACTGCTTCTGAACCATCTCCATTCCCGGGCAAACTTGGAACAATGCTCCCCTTGCTCCCTGAACAAGACTCCTCCTTACTGGAACTAGAAGCACCTAGAGCAATGCTCCCCCTACTACCTGAACCAGAAGACTCTCCTCTTGAACAAGAATTGCCTGGAACATCGCTCCTCCTACTTCCTGAATCGGAAGCCTCCGCCTTCGAGCCAGAAGAACTTGGAGCATCGCTCCCTCTACTTCCTGACCCTGATGCCTTTGCCCCGGAGCTAGAACAACCTGGAGCACCTGGTGACTCATGTAACTCAACTTCCTTAGCAGCAGCCTCCTTCAGCCCAACATCTAACCTGCTCATCTCTAGCTCCACATGAGAGCTACCCTAATACGGCGTCAACTTATCGAAGACAATGTCTCTCGACACTATGAGTTTCTTCGTCGCAGGATCCATACACCTCCATCTTCTCCTCTACTCATCATACCCAACAAAGACTAGCTTTGTCTTGAGAGCACCCGAAGAGTGTATGTAGCAGGTAGATCCAAACACCCGAAGATGTTTCATGCTGGGCTTTACTTCGAACATCAGCTCATAAGGAGTCTTCACGATGATCGGACTAAGAGGCATCTAGTTGATGACATGAGCAGCACAGGCCATCCCTTCCGCCCAAAGAGACTTCAGAATGCCTTTACTCTGAAGCCAACACTTGCAGGTCTCCGTTAACCAACGGATCATCTGAACTGCAATACTACCTTGTTGTGAAGTATGCCCACAATAAAGCTCCTTCCGGATCCCTTGCTTCCTGCAAAAGTGTGAGAACTCGGTTGAGCCAAACTCACCACCGATACTTATCCTCAACACCTTGATCCTCCGGCCAAGCTGGCCTTCCACAAGTTTCTTGAACTCCACAAATGAGTGCACCATGTTGGACTTCTTCTTCATGAAGTATACCCATGTATACCTTGAATAGTCATCAACCAATATCAGCATGAACCTGCTGCCTCCAAGACTGGCCGTGACGGTCGGTCCCACTAGAGCACAATGGACAACCGCCAATGGTGCTTTACATCTAGATTGTGCTTTATCAACCATGAAGCGATAGGCACCACTTTCCTGACATCCCGCACACCCCCGACCATCATCATTGGATGACAACCTAGGCAGCCCTCTTACGAGTCTTTTTTCTGCCATTGCTTTCAGCTTGTCCATCCCTATATGCCCCAGTCTTTCATGCCAGATAGCTGCACTATCACTAGCATTCATCCGATCAGCTCCAAAACTAGTTGATGTCCCAACTACGTTCTTCTCCGTACCTCCGACATGAGCTACATTCGCCGAGAACAAGACAACCTTGCACTCTTTCCGAAGATGACCTTGTTGCTTGCATTTATAGCATCGTGGTCCTTCCTTCCTCTTCCTATCATGCCTAGGAGAAACACTCCTTTCTTCCTGATATGAAGTAGATGGACCATCGACAGCAGCAACCTTCACCTCCTTCCTGAAAAACCCATCAAGGGAAGTCCAAACCTCCGCAGCTGACCGACATCCACTGATGTGGTCTAAGAGCTCCGATGAGATCACTTGCTTGAGAATAGACTCCGCTTTCGCATTTGTCTCCTTCCAAGCTCTCATCGCTTCAGCATTGCCAGCAGTAGCCTCTTGTCTTCCTGCTCCGCATACAACCTCCCAAAGGTCCTCGCCAAGAAGAAAGCTCTTCATACAGGACTTCCACCTTTAAAAGTTCATCTCTATAAGGAGATCAATTCCAAGATAACTTGCATCCTCCACTGCCATGGTTCTACCACTGGTTTCCTCTACACAAGAGCAATTACTTCCATTGAGCACTGCTTGACCACTCCAACCTGGCTCTGATACCATGTTAAAATTCAACAAACCCGTAGACGCCACCTCAGATATCCTGTTGAAACTCAACAAACCGGAGGAGGATACGTCCCCTTATAATGTTGAACGTTTTCCCGGATCTTGGAGTTAGCAGGGGTTATCTCAACAAAGCAGTAACAACCATCAACACATGCAGCACAAGCGTCTTTATTGATCAAGAGCAAACTTCTTTATAAGATGAGACATACATGGCGAGACATGCTTCACCAATAACCCGACCAGGAGAACAGAGGCATTTACAAAGACAAGAAACAAACCAAGCCGCGCGGACTTAATCAACAAGCCGCCAATCTACTGCTGTGGAGTCCGCTCAGTCCGCCAGGTCGCCAGACCGCAACCCAAGCCGCGCGGACTACCCCTTATTCCAATGCTTAGCTCCTCACCGCCGATCTGCAGGCCGCCTGACCGCGAGGTCGCCTACCCGCCAGACCGCACACGCTGCACCACCGAAAGGAACGTTCGCCTGAAGCAGACGACTTCCTAAACTCTGAACTAAGTTGCCAAAGAGAAGACTGCCTAGTCGCTATCCGCGACTTACTGTTTACTACCTGTTGCTTAACCATAGAGTCCGTACTGTCACTGACCGCAATCAGAGCCAAGTCCTGGCTTTCCAGTGCTATCCGCACAACCTGCACAGCACAACTCAATCAACTCTCAAACCGCGCGGACTCCAAGGTCCAGTCCGCAGCAACTTACGCGAGCTCAATTACTGTTCACTTACTTCGGTTAGGTTCCTTGAGGTTCTTTTCCTGATGTGACATGAGTCCTATTTATGGGCACGATGGTGAGTATGGTCACCGCCCTAGCCGATACGAACACCGCCACATCCCACAGCAAGAACAAGTGTATCCGCAGGTCCGCAGATACACACACCAGTCCGCCGCTCCCGTGCAGATAGCCAGCCTGCCTAGCTTCTCCAAGGCCGGACTCCAATCTACAGTCCGCCTTGTCGCCAAGGGCCAAGCCAGGACCACCACAGCCGGACTCTGCAACAGCTATGTCCGCCAATCTGCGGACAAGGCATCATCCCGCATAACCCGAGCCCGCAGCCTCGTCATCAAGGCACTTGCCAGACTCAGCGGACACCCATCTTCCATCCGCACATCCCGAGTCCATTGCCTCATCTCCAAGGCACAGCCGGACTCTACGAACACGCCGATCCAGTATGCTTACACAGCAAACTCCAGTCCGCATTCCTGAATTCACAACCTCATCACAAGGCTAAACCGAACTCAGCGGACTCCAGCTCCAGTCCGCACGCTCCTGCACAGGAAATCCTCTAGTCCGCATATACCCAAGCTAGCAAACAAGGCAACATCACTTCTACTAGGATTGGCGTACTAAGAAAGCAGCCCGCGCTCTACTGCGCGATTTTCCCGGACTGAGCCAACCTGGACTTGGTTCAGAACCCACCAAGTCCAGTCCACTGGCCGCAAGGGCCAGTCCGCACTTACTGGTGGACACTGGATCTAGCCTGCCATACCGGGCGACCTCCAGCTTCTGTCCGCACTGACCGGCGGTCTCCGCGACTTCCACTTGACGTTGCACCAGAGCAAGACCAAGACAACTGCCAATCCGGTCTACCGAGCTCCAGTTCATCAGTCCGCTTCTTGTCGGACTCCGCAGATAGGATTTCTATCCGCCTGGTTACTTCCTAGGATCCAACTGCCTACTGAGTATTTGTCGGCCTGATTGACCGCTGCTGCTGTCCGCGTAGTCCGCGTGAACAGACCGCTCAGGCCTCCACAGAGCAAACCGCCTGCAACATCCCTGTCGACTTAGCAGTCCGCCAACCCTGTCTGCGTAGTCCGTGCGGATAGGTTGCCCAAGCCTTCCATTCACCCACTTTCACTTCACAATTTTCAACACTCCTACAACTCAGGGATCCACTAATCACCTACCACAGCCTTATTTCTAAGGCCTATACTCAGTCTCTTCAGCCCTACAGCTTCAGGCACACATGCCTACTCTCAGAGTGCTACAATACTCATATAACTCAGTACCCTTTCAGATACCTACATCTCAGCCTCCTCCAAGGCCTACAAATCAGTGACAAACTTGTCACCTACAGCTCAGTGACTCTCCAGTCCCGTAACTCAGGAACAAGGCCCTATATACAGGTCGGGAGAACAACCCTACATCAGATCCACACTTGGATCTTACCTAAGTGAGCAACACTCTTCTCCCTCAGGCACTTAAGCCCTACAACTCAGATCCTCACTTGGATCCAACCTCAGTGCCCCAACAGGGCACCTATCATAGTGACAAATTTGTCACCTACCTCGGGAAAAAAGTGCCCTATACACAGATTCAGATCTACTGAATCCTACAGGAAGTAAATATAAATTTTTTTAGAAAAACAAAAACAACTGACTCAGAGAAGTATCTCTGAGTCAACTTTACTGTACAGAGCAGATATCAGTCCAGCCCACTTGCTGTATAAAGAATCAGTCTTATTCTACAGATTACACTTTTTGTTGGGTTTCTCTATGGGGTTGGCACAACGCTTGTGCACGCAGCGGAAAAATAAAACATCAAGAAAAACCCAAAGAGATGTGGATCAGGCCATGAACAGTTGAATCAAGAAGTTAAGAAAACTAGGCAAAAATTACCTCGGTGGCGTTGAGTCACAACCCAACGGAGATGCTCCAAACTTTATCTTCTTGCTAGTGGCGAGTTCTACGTGGAATAGTGTCCACGTTTCTGCAGAAGTCCACACGAGCGGGAGAAAGCCGAGCTTTCCGTCACACGGAAGATCGGAAAGGAGAAGACCGCACCTCGGCTAATCCACGGACTGCTAGGTCCGCGCCAGGAAGAGCAGCACCAGCGACAGTCGCAGGAGAAGAGGTGGCAGCGGAGCGAACGCGGCGGCGGAACACTTTCCGGCGGCGGGATCAGGATCGGGGAAACGATCGAGCGGAACCTTTCTGTCGGGGTCGATTCGCACAGTAGCCAAAAGGATCTCATTCCGATAAAACCTAAGTGTTCTATTTATACTAGAGGTATAAATAAACCCAGGAAAATCGCTATCCGCAGACCACCCAGAACTAGGGTTCAGAATCGGCGAGAATGAATCGGTGAGAATCAGCGACAATCGGCGAGAATCACTGAGCAGGTTCGGTGAGAATCATTCGACGAGTATCACATTGGATCGGCGAGAATCAGAGTACAATACTCGACGATTCTCGCCGATCGTCGAGCCACGCTCGACGACATATAATGATACTCGACCATCGTCGAGCCGCGGTCGACGACAATCGTCGAAGTAGTCGATCGTCGAGAATCAACAATTGATTCTCGACGATTCTCGTCGATCGGCGAGAATCAGGGAGACGATTCTCGCCGATCGGCGGGAATCTGAAGACTATTCTCGACTAATGTCTTTGACCCTCGGACGACGAACCTAACCAGCCCTTCAAGGCAACCTTTGCCCAACCCGATGATCCTATAAGGCAACAATTTGCCCATAACCCAATTCAGGTCGGTGATTGGTAACTTTTACCAACACAGTCAGTCATCCAATTTCTCCACATCTCTTATGTGCGACCCTGCAGGCTCATATTGCGTTGGCAGTGAGATTACATGTTTGACCACTTCCAGATCATCATGGTAACTCCAACAGACTCCCACTTGATCTCGAAAGTATCAAACCAAAAACCTCACAAACAATGAGCGGCATCTAGCAATGCATCATTGCTCCCCAAGCAATAAGAGTTAATAACTCATAAGCCTTTATGACCAATGTATCTGCGTTGTCTTTGTCCCTTTGTCCCTTACATCCGGAAAGAACTAGAGGCATGGACCGTGTCACCCTCGTAATATCTCAATCCAATTTTTCTTGATCCAGGACGGACTTCCAGAGAATGGTGAGTCCAATATCACATATTGGCTCAACCAAGCATGGCCATGCATTTCTCAGTCCAGTTCCATCAAGGGGCCCATGGATGCAACTCCTGTCATACAGGAGGACAAATTCCATATCTGCTCACACACAAACACTCAAATGATTCGTAACATGCCCAACAACCACCCTTATCATCAACCTTTCTCAAGGAAGACTTTAGATGGCATCAAAGCACGCTCTTCCTCATTTGATGAATGCTGTGACTTCAGGTCAAAGGACCACAACACCATTGTCAATTGAGACCTACTCGTGACACGATTGGATGACAATCCACAGAGTAGTCTCAGGTTGGGTCTGTCCAGTACAACTTGTTCACTAACAAGTACCCACGTGATGACTTGATATCACAATATCATGACCTGTGAGAACCAGTCATCAATCAACACACGTGCTAGCCTTCATGTATCATCATCACCCTTAGCTTCTATGATGATACTCGACCAGGGACCTTTAAGAATGAAGCTTCAAATAAATCATAGGCTCTCACATTCAAGTCACGTACTTGATGTCCTATGGAAGCGAACATTCTAAGGGTATCTATTATGTTAACATTTAACTATCATATAGAAAAGACATAATAAAAGAACTTGCCATTAATTATAAAAGAAAGACTAGGTACACAGTTTATCATATGAACAGACAGCCAACAAAATACATATTTACATGCAATCCACAAGATCCTCGCTAGAGTTGATCATTTAGGTATCGCATACCCATCGATCTAGTATGACCATCATGCTTTCTCTGCGCGAGAGGCTTTGTCAGCGGATCCGGAATATTTTCCTCAGTCGGCACTCTGCAAATGTTTACATCTCCTCGTTCGACAATCTCACGAATAAGATGAAACCGCCGAAGTATGTGCTTGGAGCGCTGATGAGATCTAGGTTCCTTAGATTGTGCAATTGCACCATTGTTATCACAGTAGAGAACTACGGGACCAACAATGCTAGGAACTACATCAAGCTCGCCGATGAATTTCCTAATCCATACAGCCTCCTTCGCTGCATTAGCTGCTGCGATATACTCGGCCTCTGTTGTAGAATCAGCAACTGTCTCTTGCTTGGAACTCTTCCAACTCACAGCTCCTCCATTCAGGCAAAACACAAAACCTGACTGAGACTTGGAGTCGTCTCGATCAGTTTGGAAGCTAGCATCTGTGTAACCACTTACAACGAGCTCTTCCTCTCCACCGTACACCAAGAACACGTCCTTAGTCCTTCTCAAGTACTTCAGGATATTCTTGACTGCAATCCAGTGACACTCACCGGGGTCTGACTGATACCTGCTAGTCATGCTCAAAGCAAAGGAGACATCGGGTCGAGTACATAATATCGCGTACATGATTGATCCAATTGCCGAAGCATATGGAATCAACCTCATGCGGTCCTTGTCTTCACAAGACTTTGGACATTGGTCCTTAGAGAGAGTCACACCATGAGACATGAGCAAAAATCCTTTCTTGGACTCAAGCATGTTGAACCGCTTCAACACCTTTTCGATGTACGTACTCTGGGTCAAACCCAGCAACTTCTTCGATCTATCTCTATAGATCTTAATACCAAGTATATAAGTCGCTTCACCCAAATCCTTCATTGAAAAGAAGTTCCCTAGGTTGTTCTTAACAACTTTCAGGGTAGGAATGTCATTCCCAATCAACAGTATGTCATCTACATACAATATCAGGAAGACAACAATGCTCCCACTGATTCACTTGTAAACACAAGGCTCATCTTCATTCTTGATGAAACCAAACTCTTTGATTTTCTCATCAAAATGAAGATTCCAACTTCGAGAGGCATGTTTCAGTCCATAAATAGACTTATTCAGCTTGCATATTTTAGTGGCTTTATCTGGGGATACAAAACACTCGGGTTGTGTCATATACACTTCCTCAAGGAGGTTTCCATTAAGGAAAGCCGTTTTGACATCCATCTGCCAGATCTCGTAGTCATAATACGCAGTAATAGCAAGCAATATCCTAATGGACTTTACCATGGCAACAGGGGAAAAGGTCTCATCATAGTCAATACCATGAATTTGCTTGAAACCCTTAGCCACCAGTCGCCCTTTGAATGTTTGTACATTCCCATCCATGTCGGTCTTCTTCTTGAAGACCCACTTGCACCCTATGGGTCGTACCCCTTCATGTGGTTCCACCAAGTTCCAAACTTGGTTTGCATACATGGAGTCCATTTCGGATTTCATAGCCTCAAGCCATTTGTCGGAGTCCGGTCCATTCATAGCCTCTTGGTAGGTTGCTGGTTCATCATCATGATACATAAGCAACACATTACCTATTTGAGACACGAGAAATCCATATCTCTCAGGCTCAAACCTCGGTCTACCAGATCTACGTAGGACTTGTGTTCCCTGAGCAGGTTCTCCAGCTACAACATCTTGTAGTCCTGTCTCAGAATCCAATTCCGGTTCATTCACTACATGTGGCTCTTGAACTTCTTCAAGCTCTACCTTTTCAGTCTTTCTTGATAAGAACTCTTTCTCCAAGAAGACACCAGTCCTTGCGACAAACACTTTGCCCTCGGATGGTAGGTAAAAGTAATACCCTTTCGTTTCCTTAGGATATCCCACCAGATAACATTTTTCCGATTTAGGTTCCAGCTTGTCAGGCATTTGACGTCTCACGTATGCCTCACAGCCCCAAATTTTAATGAACGACATACTAGGACGCTTCCCAGTCCATATCTCATATGGTGTCTTCAGAACCGTTTTCGTTGGAGCGCGATTCAATATCATTGCAGCAGTCTCTAAAGCAAAACCCCAAAAGGAAACAGGCAAGTTTGCATGACTCATCGTCGAACGTATCATGTCTAACAGAGTACGATTTCTCCTCTCAGACACACCATTATGTTGTGGCGTTCTAGGTGGAGTGAGCTGTGATACAATACCACACTCTTTCAGATGATCACGGAACTCATGACTCAGGTATTCGCCACCTCGATCAGATCGGAGTGCTTTAACCCTTTTACCCAACTGGTTTTCTACTTCATTTTTGAACTCTTTGAACTTTTCAAAGGTCTCGGATTTGCACTTCATAAGATACACATATCCGTATCTACTGAAATCATCAGTAAATGTAACAAAGTAGAAATACCCACCTCTAGCCATGGTACTCATGGGTCCGCATACATCACTATGTACAACACCCAAGAGATCCTCAGCCCTCTCAGTATAACCAGTGAAAGGAGATTTAGTCATTTTGCCTAATAAACAAGATTCGCATCGCTCAAATGATTCATAATCAAATGAGTCCAAAAGTCCATCTCTATGGAGCTTGGATATGCGCTTCTCGTTGATATGACCCAAACGACAATGCTAGAGAAACGTAGGGTTCGAATTATTTGTTCTTAGTCTTTTATTATTTTCTACATTATAGATCAGATGGTCCAAGTTCAAAACGTAAAGACCATTAAACAATTGGGCTACAGCATAACAAACATCATTCTTAAATATTGAACAACAATTGTTCTTAATTATAAAAGAAAATCCAATCATGTTCAAACATGAAATAGATATAATGTTTCTAGTTATCGCCGGAACAAAATAACAGTTATCTAGTTCTATTACAAGCCCACTGGGCAAAGAAAGACGGTAAACTCCTACGGCTACAGCAGCAACTCTTGCTCCATGCCGACGCGGAGGTCCACCTCCCCTTTACTCAGCAATCTTCTCCTTCCCAGTTCCTGCACATTTGTACAAATGTGAGAACCACATCCGGTATCCAATACCTAAGATGAAGGAGCAGAAAGATTTATCTCTATAACGTAAACATTAGAAGCGGAAGTCATACCTCCCCTCAATTTCTACAGACCCTCAATATACGAAGGACAGTTCCTCCGCCAATGACCAGCCTTGCCACAGTGGTGGCATTTCCCTTCCTTCACCGTGCTCTTCTTCTTGATCAGTGCTGAAGACTTGGGCTCAAGATATGACTTAGGTCCTACCTTCGTCTTCTTAGAGCACTTGGCTTTGCCCTTGCCCTTATGCACCATCAGTATGGGGCTGGCAGGCTTGGCCTTCTTCATGTTGATCTCGGCAGTTCTTAACATGCCTAGGAGTTCAGACAGTGTCTTGTCTATCTCATTCATATTGTAGTTCAAGATAAACTGCTCATAACTGTCCGACAACGATTGCAGGATCAGATCCGTGGCCAACTCTTGACCAAGAGGAAAACCCAGCCTTTCAAGGTTCTCTATATACCCAATCATCTTGAGTACGTGAGTCCCTACTGAGTCTCGAACTCCCATCTTGCACTGAAACAACGCTTTAGTGATGTCGAACCTCTCTTGACGAGCCTGCCCTTGAAACATTTTCTTGAGGTGCTCGTCAATCTCCTTGCACCCCATGTTCTCATGTTGCTTCTGAAGCTCAGAGTTCATGGTGGCAAGCATAAGGCACTCGACATCCAAAGCATCGTCAGTATACTTCTTATAAGTATCCTTCTCAGCACGGGAAGAGTTCCCGGTCGGCACCTCGGGGGCTTCTTCTTCCAAGACATAGAGCTTTCGCTCTTGCCTGAGAACAATTCTCAGGTTCCGATACCAGTCCATATAGTTTGTCCCGCTGAGCTTATCCTTCTCAAGGATGGCTCTCAGAGACAGCGTGGAGTGTGAAATGCTTGCCATGGAATTCTACAAGAATTTATGCAGAATAAAATCAGTACCTAAATTTCAATTACAATTTATTCTAATTAGGACTTCAATTAAAATACTCCCACTATTTTATTCGAAATGATAGCCCTCACTAACAATTCGGAGAGTTCATGCGAGGTACTCTCTTAGTGGATAAGATCCGTATTTCACCAACACAATGAGTCCGCTTTGGCGTTCCTCTCACGATGCGGTTATTTAGGTAGGCAACGCTTGCCAATTGCATCCTCATGCAATTCTTGTATAGTTGGTGAATAACTCCTTATTCGCATCCATCATATGGTGCATGTCAACCCTATACCTCTAGGCACTCAACCTTTGAGGTCACCTAGTTAAGCTGGACCCGATGTTGACAGTGGGATATCACAATTATCTGCTCGCACCCTTACCAAGATAGATTAATGCACCTTGCTTTGGCATGCCCACATTTCATCGATCGAGGCAGGAAGAGTGTCATCCATCGGAAGGCATCCGAACACTTAATATTAAAAGAAGGGATTTCAATTTTAGGTTAACAGTTAACCATGATCAACATTTGATCTATGTGCACATCCAAAGAAAAATAATTCTACACCACATGCATCCCTTATGTGCACATCCTTACACCATCAACAATTTGATAGAAGGAAGGGCTAAATCTGAACATCCAGAAATTTCCAAATCCTCAGATTTACATGCATTGGACAGAAGACAAACACAACTTAAGCAGTAAACAAGCTCATCTCTCTATGTTGGATTCAAAATCCAAAACGTGCTCGAGGGATGGTTACTGCTAAGGAGACAACAATTTCTAACACTTAGAAATGCCACCGAAATTCCAATCGTTCTTGGCGAAGTGCCAAGACTAAATCTAGACATTTAGAACGCTTCTAAATCTCTAGGTTTACACGCACTGGAATGACCAAACTTCCAAAACAACAGTCATGGCCGAACCTGGCTCTGATACCACTGTTGGGTTTCTCTATGGGGTTGGCACAACGCTTGTGCACGCAGCGGAAAAATAAAACATCAAGAAAAACCCAAAGAGATGTGGATCTGGCCATGAACAGTTGAATCAAGAAGTTAAGAAAACTAGGCAAAAATTACCTCGGTGGTGTTGAGTCACAACCCAACGGAGATGCTCCAAACTTTATCTTCTTGCTAGTGGCGAGTTCTACGTGGAATAGTGTCCACGTTTCTGCAGAAGTCCACACGAGCGGGAGAACGCCGAGCTTTCCGTCACACGGAAGATCGGAAAGGAGAAGACCGCACCTCGGCTAATCCACGGACTGCTAGGTCCGCGCCAGGAAGAGCAGCACCAGCGACAGTCGCCGGAGAAGAGGTGGTAGCGGAGCGAACGCGGCGGCGGAACACTTTCCGGCGGCGGGATCGGGATCGGGGAAACGATCGAGCGGAACCTTTCCATCGGGGTCGATTCGCACAGTAGCCAAAAGGATCTCATTCCGATAAAACCTAAGTGTTCTATTTATACTAGAGGTATAAATAAACCCAGGAAAATCGCTATCCGCAGACCACCCAGAACTAGGGTTCAGAATCGGCGAGAATGAATCGGTGAGAATCAGCGACAATCGGCGAGAATCACTGAGCAGGTTCGGTGAGAATCGTTCGACGAGTATCACATTGGATCGGCGAGAATCAGAGTACAATACTCGACGATTCTCGCCGATCCTCGAGCCACGCTCGACGACATATAATGATACTCGACGATCGTCGAGCCGCGGTCGACGACAATCGTCGAAGTAGTCGATCGTCGAGAATCAACAATTGATTCTCGACGATTCTCGTCGATCGGCGAGAATCAGGGAGACGATTCTCGCCGATCGGCGGGAATCTGAAGACTATTCTCGACTAATGTCTTTGACCCTCGGACGACGAACCTAACCAGCCCTTCAAGGCAACCTTTGCCCAACGCGATGATCCTATAAGGCAACAATTTGCCCATAACCCTATTCAGGTCGGTGATTGGTAACTTTTACCAACACAGTCAGTCATCCAATTTCTCCACATCTCTTATGTGCGACCCTGCAGGTTCATATTGCGTTGGCAGTGAGATTACATGTTTGACCACTTCCAGATCATCATGGTAACTCCAACACTTTTCTGCAGCATAGATGAGCAGCTACCAGCTTGCTGAAGAGATGAATCAGCAACTCTGTTCTGATGAGAACAAACTTGTTGAACTTTGAAGTGCTTCAGCTATCTTTCTTTGCCTTCAGGCTAACTTGGCTGGACTTTAGCTTTCAAGCTTGATGGGAAGAAGATGTCAAGCCTCCTCTTTTTATTTCTCTTTCTATATTTATTGTGTTTTATCTATGTGTATTCGTTCTTGGTTGCCCTAATCACTTTTCATTTTCCTTTTTATATCTGTTGATTAGAATCAACAACACACTTGTATGTGGGCCCCAGCGAAGGTTTGGTGAGCCCCACCTTCTTCAGAAAAGGACAAGGCAGCTTTTGGCACCATTGCTTCTTTCCCGTAATGGGTACATGTGAGTTGACTTTGATGACGTCAGCAAAGTTCATCACCATCTGGACTTACAAAATATTCCAGAAATCCATGAAACGTTGAGTGATGTTAAGTCACTTAACGCCATCTGTCTTGCCTCTCAGTGCTTCTATACTTCTGAATTTCTCTAGATTTGTCACAGCGGTTTTGTCTCAGTGGTTTATTCTAAATAGCTGTGACAGGGCTTTGTCTCAATGCTTTCTTCTTAGTAGCTGAGATAAGTCTTTGTCTCAGCGGTTCTGTCTCAGCGATCTTTGCTTCTCAGTTAAGGCAATCTTCTGTCTCAGCAGATTTCCTCTTATCTGTCTCATCTCTTCCTTCTTTATTAGAAGTATTGAGTGAACCTGATTCACTCAACGCTTCTGGACTTAGAGAAATCGAGCTAGTTTCGTCTCAGTGCCTCCTTCTTCATTAGAAGCATTGAGTGAACCTGCTTCACTCAACGCTTCTGGACTTGGAGAAATTCAGCCAGTTTTGTCTCAGCTGGCTCAGCACTCTCAATGCCTTCTTCTCAGCTATCTCAATTGTCTCAGCGGTCTCAACGCCTTCTTATAAACTATCTCATCAGTCTCAGCTCTTTTTGCCTTAGTCAGTTTCCCTGGCTTTAGCTGTGTTTGACGATCTGTGGGCGGAGCTCAACGAACTCTGATCTTCTCAGCGGTCTCAGTACTTTTTGCCTTAATTGATTTGTCTGGCTTTAGCTTAACAAGTGTTGAGCTGAGTTCGACGAATTGTAAGGTTAGCTTGATAAATTGTAAGCTGAGCTCGACGAACTTCAAGCTGAGCTCGATGAAATTTGAAACCTGAACTCTTATGCTTATCCTACAGAATGTTGAGCTGAGCTCGACGACTCGTGAGCTGAGCTCGACAAACTTCGAGCTGAGCTCTATGAAATTTGAGTCTACTACCAAACTCATTTTCTTCACCTGTCCAATCATGGATTACCTGCATGCATGAACTAGGGTACACATCAAATACATTATGTATGTATGTCATTGACTCGTTTGACTTCTTATAAATCTGGGAAATTGGGATCAATAAACCCAACAATCTCCCCCTATTTGAAAAAGTAAAAATACTACAGGTCATTGACAACACATCATTTTCATCATAGAAAGAATAAACAATAGTAGAGTGTGGAAATGTTACCATATTTCTCCAGGCTGTGGAGAATTACTTACTCCCTGTTCCACATGTTTGTTCTTCTCAACCCTTGATTTCTATCCTCCCCATTATTGACTTCTACAATAGGGAGCATACTGAGAGATTTTTCTCCCCCTATCTGTCTGGAGTAGATATTGTCATTGTGACTGAATCTAGTTCAGCTGTTGGGCTGGCTCCCCCTCAACAGTTGCACACTATCTTCATAATCTGGAGGAATAGTATATTCTACCTGCAAAATAAACAGTGCAGCATATGGTAGAAGAGAGAATTGAAGCTACACAAGTTTCAACATACCCAATTCAAATTTGAAGGTGTTGAACTTGGCTTCATCTAGTAGCTTAGTGAAGATATCAGCCACTTTCTTGTCTGTCGAGACAAATTCAAGGGAGATGTCTTCTCTTTCCACATGTCCTCTAATGAAACAATACCTAATTTTTATATGCTTAGTCCTACTATGGGAGACAAGATTCCTAGCTATAGAAATTGCACTAGTAGAAACACAAAAGAGTGGAGTTCTACTTATCTGAATATTGTTGTCCTGAAGTTGATGTTGGATCCGCAGCAACTGAGTAGAGAAGTTTCCAGCTGAAATATACTCGGATTCTCCTGTTGATATTGCAACACTTGTTTATTTATTCCAGCTCCAAGAGACAAGCCTTCCACCTATAAACTGACTGGAGCCAGAAGTGCTCTTTCTGTCTTCCTTCTAACCTGCAAAATCTGCATCTGAATATCCTGTTAGTTCAAATTGCCAATTCCTGAGGTACCATAGGCCAAGATTAGGGGTTCCCTTAAGATATCTCAAGATTATTTTCGCAACAGTATAGTATGACTCTTTAGGGCAGGCCTGATACCTAGCACAGACACATGTTGCATACATAATGTCAGACCTACTTTTAGTGACGTAGAGAAGTGAACCAACTATACCTCTATACAGAGTTTGATCAACAGGCTTCCCTAAATCATCTTTGCCTAGTGTCATACTTGAGCTCATGGGAGTTCTTATGGTGGAAGTATTCTCCACACCATATTTCTTGATTAACTCCCTGGTGAACTTTGACTGGGATATGGAAAGACCATCATCAGTCTGTTTTACTTGGAGTCCCAAGAAAAATTTCAGTTCACCCATGCTACTCATCTCAAACTTCCCCTGCATAAGTTTACAAACTTCCTGCAGAGGTTGTCATCAGTAGAGCCAAATATTATGTCATCAACATAAATCTAGACTAGGATGATCTTGCCCTTAGATTCCCTCTTGGGAACTTGTTCTCAATGAGGAAGGTAGACAATGTCTCACACCATGCTCTTGGGGCTTGCTTAAGCCAATAAAGAGCTTTCCTAGGTCTATATACAGGAGTAGGAGAGTTAGAATCTACAAAACCTGGAGACTGCTCTACATAAAGCTCTTCCTTCAAGTCCACATTCAGGAAGGTAGACTGGACATCCATCTGGAAACCTTTGAATCCCTGGAAGGCTGCAAATGCAAGGAACGCTCTGATTGCTTCCAACCTTGCAACTGGGGCAAAGGTTTGGTCATAATCAATCCCCTCATCCTGTCTATAACCTTTGGCCACCATTCTAGCTTTATTCTTTATTACAATGCCATTCTCATCAAGTATTTTTTATGAAAATCCACTTGACTCCAATGACATTGTGTCCATCTGATCTGGGAACCAGCTTCCAGACCTTGCACCTTTTTAACTGGTTCAGTTCTTCTTGCATTGCAACAATCCAGAATTGTTCTTGATTTGCTTCTTCAAATTTCTTGGGCTCTTCTTATGACAAGAAGCTGGAATAGAGAGCTTTGTTGATACTCCTGCTTCTGGTCTGTACACCTTGGCTAGCCTCACCTATTATCTGATCTGGAGGATGATCTCTGAGATATCTGACTACAGGGGGTAGCCTGACAACTTCTTGTTGATTATTATTTTCTTCAGCAGGATGGTCTTCATTTCCAACTAGACTGGCTTATGCTTCCTCTGGACACCATCATCCTTCACACTCTTCTTGCATAGCTGCGTCTTTATCTTTGATGGAGAGCTTTTCCATCATGACTTCTGTACCTGCAGAGCTAGGCAAAGAGTTTGACAGCTCATTATCAATCATGCTTGACTCATCAAACACTATATGGACAGATTCTTCTACAACTTGATTTGTCAAGTTATAGTCTCTATATGCCCTACTATTATTATTATACCCAATAAAGATTCCCTCATGGGATTTGGCAGCAAACTTAGTCACTTTTGACTTACCATTATTCAGGATGAAACACTTGCAACCAAAGATCCTGAAATAGGATATGTTTGGTTTTCTGCCCTTCAAGATCTCATAGGGAGTTTTCTTATTGCCTTTGGTGATAGAAGCCCTATTAAGCACATGACATGTAGCATTAACTGTCTCAGCCCAGAAATATTTAGGGAGAGAAGTGTCACTCAATAATGTTCTCCGAACTTCTATGAGAGTCTTGTTTTTCCTCTCAGCTAACCCATTTTGCTGGGGTGTTCTTTGAGAGGAGAATTCTTGATGAATTCCTTGATATTCATAGAATGTAGTCATAAAAGCAGACTAAAACTCAATTTCATGGTCACTTCTCATTTTGACCACAGAGCATGCAAGATCATTCTGAATTTGCCTAACAAAATTCATGAAGATTTCAAGGATTTCATCCTTTCTTCTAAGGAATAACACCCAAGTAAATCTGGAATAGTCATCAACCACCATAAGGGTGTAGACCTTCCTACCTAGACTATGAACAGGCATAGGACTAAACAAGTCCATATGTAGGAGATACAAGCATCTCACTGAGTCCTTGGCCCCAATGCTCTTGAAAGAGGTCTTAGTCTGCCTACCCTTTTGACAAGCAGCACAGATACACTCCTTGGAGCATTTTTTTTGGGACCATTCCTAACAAGCTCATCATTGAATAGCTGACCAATGGTCTTATAATTCAAATGAGCCAGTCTCTTGTGCCATTGGACACAATATGAGACTTTGTCATTTACAACTAGGCATATATGTGAACTATTATCTAAGCAAGAAAAATTTAAGCAATAGACATTCCCACCCCTAGTGCCAGTTAAGATGACACGTTGGTCACTTAACCTCTTGATGTGGCACTTATCCTTGTGGAAGGGAAATGTCATAACCAAGATCACATAGTTAGCTTATGCTTATGAGATTGTGTTGCAACCCTTCCACATAAGCCACCTTTATGATGGTGATTATGGCATTTGAGATAATACCATAGCCTCTGGTTTTTCCGTTGTCAGGGCCTCCAAGGATGACCTTGGGTCCATTCTTTACTAGAGTGAACTCCTTTAATAGCTCCTTTGTTCAAGTCATGTGCCTGGAACATCCACTGTCCAAGTATCATCAGGGGAACTAGTATTTGAACTAACTTGCAATGAACATAAATCACGTTACCTTAGGACCCCAAATTCTGTTGGGTCCTAGGTTCACATTAGCATGAAAATAACCATGCCTTCCTGCATAATTCCTGTCAGGTTGGAAACTTCTGGACACAGAAGGATTGTGCCAGCAATCTATAGCATAGTGGCCCACTTTGCCACAACATCAGCACTCATAGATATTGTATCTCCTTTTCTATTTTGGACCAACATTAGGTTGTACTGCTTCCTGAACAGTGGGGAGATGTGTTGCTCTATGCTTTTATGTTCTTTCATCAGTCGTTTGACTGAAAGATAGTCTATCTGCATATTGTTTTGGACTTTTCTTAGAACCACCAGCTACATGTCTCTTTTTAGCCAACATGCATCTGATAGCATCTGAGATTGCCATTCCATCCATGCTAGAAGGCTCTCCTTGAGTCAATACTTTTGCTGGATGATTTAGATTCACAGCAGCAACATTATCTTTGAGTTTTGGGGCTGGGGCACCAAAACCAAATGGTTCAGGATAGGCCACTTGAATTTCCTCATGGGTAGCCATAAAGGCTCTCACATGGCTGTATCATCCACCTTGGCTAGGTCCACATTGGTCCATACCTGTGGATCTATCATTCTCCCAATGACCATAACATCTTTCATGGTCATACATATTAGAGGGAAACAACACTCTTTGAAAAGGAATATGAGGAAATGAGGCTACAGGTACAACTGGTGCCTTCCCTTTTCCCTTTCTTTTTGGATTGGAAGGTCTAGCAGGTCCCTTAAATCCCAACCCTTTCTTACCAGCTTGGGTAAGGCGGGTATCAATTAAGGGCTGCACAGTGTTTGGCTTAGAAAATTTGCTCACTAGCAATTTCTCATTTAAGAGATCATTTTCAAGTTTTTGGATAAGTTTATCATTTGAGACTCTTACCACAGACTCGCTGTCAATGATCAACTTGAGCTGAGCTGCTTGAGAAGCCATGTTAGTGAGGGCCTTTACTTGGTCTTCACACTTGCTTTTAAGACTTAGAAGCTCTTTTTCCTGTCTCTTGGAATGTAGCTTGCATTTCTTGAATGCCTCAAGAAGTTCACCATACTTGGAAATTATGGAGTTGACATCATCCTCAGAGTCTGAATCCCCTTCATCTCTTGATGATTGAGCTTCAGAGTCTGAGCTAGTCTCAAGACTTGAAATAAAAGATTGTGATTTAGCATTTACCTGAGTCTGACTAGGAGGATCCTGGCTGCTTTCTTCATCTGTCATTGCCATCAATAAAAGGCATTAAGCATCTTCTTCTTCATCTTCATCCACCTCTAAGTCACTATCTGAGTGAGACAGAGGGGCCCTAATCCCCATTCTAGTAGTAGGGTATTCTTCAGGTTCTTCTTCAGCAACAGCCATAAGCCCAATATAGGCTTCTTCTTCTTCACTGTCTGACCTAGAGGAAGAGTCAGTCCAGGTCTTTTCCTTCTTGGCCACAATGGACTTCTCTTTCTACTTTCCCTTGTGGTGCTTCTTCACTCCTTCTTCTTTCCTCTTTGATGGGCAGTCAGCAACTACAAGCCTAGGTTTGCTGCAGAAGAAACAAAGAATATTAGAAGAAGATTGTTTATTAGAGTTTGGAACATACCTGTCCTCCTTAGAGGATTTCCTTCTGTGCTATGATGAGGAGGATGGCCTTTTGTTCTTCTAATGCCCCTTCTTTATGAATTTCTAAAACTGCTTGGAGAAGGCAGCAAGGTCCTCATCAAATGTATGGTTGTCAGAGGAGCTGGACCTTGAGCACTCAAATTCTGACTCAGTAGTTCTACTGACTGGAGAGCTCTTCCTTTTGTTCATGGTTGAAGCATCAGCTCTGAAAGCCACAGATTTCTCCTTGCTTTCTGACTTGCTGCTCTTCTCTTCTTCCTTCCGTGCTGCAAGCTGCATCTCATAGGATAACAGCTTTCCAAACAGGGTTGGAGGTCGTGTGTCAGCTAGCTTGCCCATCTCTCTGATGGCACAGATATTTGTGTCTAACTCCTTTCTGAGGGACCTAATAAATTTTTCATTCAGCTCATAGGTGCTAAAGACCCTTCCATATGTTCTCAGTTCATTGACAGTTCTGAAGAATCTTTTAAAACTTTCAGCAATGCCCTCAAACTTTCCTTGTCTGAAGGCCTCATACTCCTAATTGAGCATGGATTTTCGGTCATCCCTCACCTCTTTTGAGCCCTCCATGAACAATACTAAGGTGTCCCACATCTCCTTGGAGGTCTTGCAGTGCACTAGATTCTGGAATGTTGAATCATCTACTGCACTGACAATAATATTTTGAGCCCTCTTGTCCATGGATGCAAGAAGGAGCTCATGTTTGTTCATTTCTTCATAAGACTTGGGTGTCTGGATGTTGGCATGCAGAATTGAGACTTTCATAGGGATGAAAGGACCCTATTTGACTGTAATATATATCCTAGGGTCAGCAGCTTCCATGAATAGCCTGACTCTTTACTTCTAGAGAACAAACCCTTCCTTTATGCAGATTGATAACTTCATGGCTCCCAATTCCTTGTAGTTTACACCAGACCCCATTACTTATCTTATAACTAACCTTGTAGGTATACTCAAATTGTTAAATCCTTTTTGAGTAACCTTCCTCTGATACCACTTAAAAGTTATTTAACTTAAGGTTAGCTAATCACCTAGAGGGGGGGGGGGGGTGCATAGGTCTTTGAGCTTTAATAAAATCCTTTACTGAATTCAAGTTGTTTTAGCTAGAGTTTGTCCTTAAATCTTGCAATAACATAGAAAAGCAAGCACACGGTAAACACAGATATTTATTGTGGTTCCCCAATTGGGTACATCCACTTTCCCTCCCACCTATCCAACTTATTTGTTGGACTCGGCACAAACTCCTCCACTATGCTCCTCAGAGCTTACACCTCAGGCCCTCAAACTTACACACAGATTCTCTATAGAATCCAACTCAGAACCACAAGGGTTCCTACCTCATAGCTCTGCATAACTCCTACAACTCAATAATCCATCGATCACCTACCTCAGCCTTATTTCTAAGGCCTACACTCAGGCTCTTCAGCCCTACAGCTTCAGGCACACAACCATACTCTCAGAGTGCTGCAACACTCCTATCACTCAGTACCCATTCAAGTACCTACAGCTCAGCCTCCTCCAAGGCCTACAAATCTGTGACAAACTTGTCACCTACAGCTCAGTGACTCTCCAGTCACCTACCTCAGGTACAAGGCCCTACACTCAGGTTGGGAGGACAGCCCTACCTCAGATCCACACTTGGATCCTACCTCAGAGAGCAACACCCTCCTCCCTCGGTCACTTAAGCCCTACAACTCGATCCTCACTGGGATCCTACCTCAGTGCCACAACAGGGCACCTTTCTCAGTGACAAATTTGTCACCTACCTTAGGCACAAAGTGCCCTACACACAGATTCAGATCTACTGAATCCTCCAGAAAGTTAATACAAATTGTTTAAGAAAAACAAAAACAACTGACTCAGAGAAGTATCTCTGAGTCAAATTTACTAGACTGAGCAGATATCAGTGCAACCCACTTTCTGTAGAAGGAATCAGTCTTCTTCTACAGCTCACACTTTTTTGATGTAAAGATGAGCAGCAACAAGCTTGCTGAAGAGATGAATAAGCTACTCTGTTCTGATGAGAACAAACTTGTTGAACATTGAAGTGCTTCAGCTATCTTTCTTTGCCTTCAGGCTAACTTGTCTGGACTTTAGATTTCAAGCGTAATTGGAAGAAGATGTCCAGCATCCTCTTTCTATTCCTCTTTCTATATTTTCTGCATTTTATCCTTATGTATTTGTTCTTGATTACCCTAATCCCTTTTCATTTTCCTTTTTATATCTGTTAATTTGAATCAATGGCACACTTGTGTGTGGGCCCCAGCCAAGGTTTATTGAGTCCCATCTTCTTCAGAAAAGGACAAGGCAGCTTTCGGTGCCACTGCAGCTTTCCTGCAATGGCTACATGTGAGTTGACTTTGATGATGTCAGCAAAGGTCATCACCATCTGGATTTAGAAAATATTCCAGAAATCCATGAAGCGTTGAGTGAAGTTAAGTCACTCAACTCCATCTGTCTTGGCTCTCAACGCTTCTGGACTTGTGAATTTCTCTGGATTTATCTTAGTGGTTCTGTCTCAGCGGTTTCAGCGGTTTCTTCTTAATAGTTGTGTTAGGCCTATGTCTCAACGCTTTCATCTTAGTATCTAAGACAGGTCTCTGTCTCAGTGGTTCTGTCTCAGCGGTCTTTGCTTCTCAGCTGAGGCAATCTTCTATCTCAGCAGATTTCCTCTTATCTATCTCAGCGCTTCCTTTTTTTTAGAAGCATTGAGTGAACCTACTTCACTCAACGCTTCTGGACTTAGAGAAATCCAGCTAGTTTTGTCTCAGCACCTCCTTCTTCATTAGAAGCGTTGAGTGAACCTGTTTCACTCAATGCTTCTGGATTTAGAGAAATTCAGCAAGTTTTGTCTCAGCTGTCTTAGCGCTCTGAATGCCTTCTTCTCAGCTATATCAGTTGTCTCGGCGGTGTCAACACCTTCTTCTCATCCATCTTAGCGGTCTCAGCTCTTTATGCCTTAGTCAGTTTCTCTGGCTTTAGCTGCGTTCGACGATCTGTGGGCTGAGCTCAACGAACTCTGATCTTCTCAGCGGTCTCAGCGCTTTTTTCCTTAGTTGATTTCTCTGGCTTTAGCTTAACAAGTGTTGAGCTGAGTTAGACGAATTGTAAGCTTAGCTCGACGAATTGTAAGCTGTGCTCGACGAATTTCAAGCTGAGCTCGATGAAATTTGAAACCTGAACTCTTGAGCTTATCCCACGGAATGTTGAGCTTAGCTCGATGACAAGCGAGCTGAGCTCGATGAGCTTCGAGCTGAGCACGACGAACTTCGAGCTGAGCTCGACGAAATTGAAGTTTACTACCAAACTCCTTTTCTTCACTTGTCCAATCATGGACTACCTACATTCATGAACTAGGGCACACATCCAATACATTATGTGTGTATGTCATTGACCCGTTTGACTTCTTACAAATCTAGGAAATTGGGATCAATGGACCCAACACCTAGTGGACCCAATTAAAGTGCCCCGAACCTCTACTCGTGGCCTATAATGAGGTAGCAGATGATCCTAGACGGGAAGATGGACCTCGGGAACTCTGATTTGGGTTTTGTCAGTACTTGTCACCTCGTATAGTTGGTATGAGTGCATCGGAAATCATTCTATCAAATTCTGAGGTCATATGGTGGATATGGTCGTTCCTCGTAGAATGTTGCGAAAATGAGATTTTTGAATATCGAGCTAGAGAACTCCGATCTATGTTCCGTCAGTTCTTATGGATTTGTATGGTCGATATGAACGCATTTGAACTCATTGCATCACAATCTGAGGTCAGACGACAAAATTGAGTGCTTTGACAGTTTTATTACGCCACGACACGTAAACTTTAGATATTTCGCAAACGTACTCCGATTTGACCCCGGTTAGTGGCTTTGTATTTGTATGGTCAATACAAAGTAAATAGAGTTCACCTCGGTTAGTTTTGGAGATAGGTGGTCAATTTGTGGTCAAATCGAGCACAATCATGCATCGAAAAGCGTGTGCACACTAATTGTGGCACTATACCGCAACTTTGACCCGATCCCCGATGACTTGGACCTACTTTGACTTTGACCAATATGGGGGACTCACCCTTGGCTTGACATTGGTCAAACTTGCTAAAAACATAATTTTGGAAAATTGAGTGGGGAGGGTCACACAAGCCAACTCAGTAGACTCTATGTTGGTTCATCATCACAGCCCTGTGGGCCATGTTATCCATAAAATACCCAAGCATAATCGCCCTAACAAAGGCCCAACTTGACTCTCCCACTTCTTCTCCCATTCCCAAAGCCAAATACAAACTTCATGAGGTTTACGAGCCTCATGGATGCAGGCCACCTGTCTGTATAGATGGATGAGCCTCCACCAACCAATCCAAGAGAGAGTTTCGTCCCATATCGCTTAGAAGAAAGAATGCCCCCCTCAGCTCTATTTAAGAGGCCACACCTCCTCAGTTCTTCTCACACGTCCAAACTGAGCTAACCCACTCCCATGCTGGAACCCTAGGTCGCTGGAAAACCCAGCCCATTCCTGCCACCCTCTGCCACCTTTAATGGCAACTCAGCCAGGCAGCTCCTGATCCCCGTCTAGCAGGTGGAACTTCATCCCTTCCTCCTTCTCTATCTCTATGAGGTGCCACATGCCTTTTGTCTGCTACTAGAGTGTCGTCGCCGCCTCCATAGCCATGCTCCAAGATCGGGTAAGGATTGTGCATGGAGAGCTTCTCCCAATGCCGGTGGTGGTGCTGGGAGGATACTGCACCTCTGAAGGACCCCCTCCCCATGTGGTGGGAGGCAGCGACGCCGCCAGAAATCACGTTTCGGTGGTAGCCAAAAATAAGTATTTTGGATAAATTTCTTTGTTTCAGTTTTCCGACATTGGTCGGCGATGCCAGGCAGTTGGACCACTATCGGAGGATAGTACAACCCCTGATGCATCGATCGGGGGTGGTCGGTAGTGTAATTGTACGATGGCAGGAAAGTCAGGGTGGCGCGGCCCGCCAGGAATAAATTTAATAGCGATACCCCACCCATTCGAAGAGTGTTCCCGACGGTGGATGTAGAGCTCGACCGTCGGACAACCACTAGGAGCTTTGCCGACCCCCGATGAGTTGACCGGGGGCAGTGCCGTCGGATAGCGGGCACTGGTCGGTAGTGTGAGAAGCCCATAAACTTCTGCCACCACTGGAAAAAAGCAGTCGTTTGATCTCCATGCAGAGATCAAACGGCTGATGATTCCTCCCCTACCTCAGTATCAATGCACCCACAGCGGATCAGTATCAGATCTATTGTGGGGGAAGGAAGATTAAAATACATCGATCGGCTCAATCTCAGCCGCGAATTTAATTTTGATATGTCTATTTGCAGATCAAAACAGTAAACCGAAATTTAAGGAATTTTTTGGGGAAAATCTAGGCTCATAGGAGAAACGTTTGAGCATGAAAGTTGTTCCCCTTGATGAGGGAAATTTTCTCAAAAGTTTTGGTAATTTTATAAAAATATTTGATGCTTCAAAAAGCCTATATAAGAATTATTTGGCAAATATATAGGCCCAAAAAAGCTCGGAAAATTTTGAAAAAATTTCTAGACTCATTTTAGGCCCTCTTTAATGTTGTGTTAAAATTTAGAAAACTTGGCAGTGAAAATTGAAGTTTATCCAATTTTCTTGGATCTTGGAGTTGCGCTCGGGAATTGATACACTCAAAATTCTTCAAAAAACAATCGGAGCACACGACCACTTTCTAAAGTGAATATTTTGTTCAATTGATTAATCAACGAGAGTTATCGAGACAAGATTTCAAGCTTTATGTGTTTCAAGATTTTTTGAAAAACCATTGAGCGCCTCATTTTTAAAATAACTATCGGGTGTTTTTGGGTAGACTCAGAAGATGAAAATAAGAGTGTCAAGTAGAATAATATCCAACCTCATTTCGGGCAAAAAATTTCCCTCAAGTATTTGAAAAGATTTTCGATGTTGAAATTCGAGGAATAATATGCCCTTTAATAAGACGTTGAGATTCGATCGGACGCAAGTAATTTAGTTGCTTTTTATTCTCTATTTAATAATAAAGGTGCAACTCATATTAAGCCTATGTTGGAACCCTACTTGGGATTTGGGCTAGGTTCACTATTAGGATTGATGACCCAACATGTATAGTCTACGGTCATAAGTTAGTTCCAGGGTTAAGGTCAGTCACATTAGGTTAGATTGTTGAAAACCTACCTTCAAAAGTCTTTAGAGATAGAAGACTATAGAGACAAGTCAGTTTTAAAGACTGTAGAATAGGTGTTCGACGATAGCTGAACTCAGCTCGACGATCGTCGATCTCAGATCGACGAACTCAGCTCGACGATCGTCGATCTCAGATCGATGAACTCAGAGTTCCTTCTCTGAGTTGAGCTCGACGAAAGTCTAGCTGAGGTCGACGAACTCTGATCCTTCCTCAGAATCTCAGCTCGATGAAGTGCCTTCTCAGTTCGACGAACTTAGAGCTCAGATTGGAAAGTATATTTTCTATTTGATGGTCTTGGAGCTCAGCTCGATGAATGAGAATTATCAGTTCAACGAACTTGGAGCGTAGGTCGACGAAATCTTTGTTGAGTTCGACTAACTCATTCCAGATTCTGTTCGACTAAACTTCTTTGCAGTTTCTCAGATCGACTAAAGCAATTTGATTTCAAGTATTAAGACAGTAATACTCTGTTAATTAATGCTTAATATTCTTAAGAATATAGCCATTTTCTAGCTGCATTAATTATGGATCATAGAGTTATTACTCTACCATTTTTACTGGGACAGTTGGGGAAATACATTGAAGAAAAAAAAACAGTCATTCCAACTCCAAACAATTATGTAGAAGATATCATGGAATTCGAAATTCAAACGTGTTTGGAATCAACAATCAATATATAAAGAAAATTTTCAGAAGATTGTCTACAACAAGCAGTAATCAACAAGGAAAAGAAGAAATAAAAATTTGCAAACAAAGAACAAGAGACAGAGAAAAGGAAACATCTTATTCATCATTCTTCTTCTTCAAGCTTTTCTTCCAGCAACACATATTCAATCTGAGACCAAATAGCTCAATCTCTCAGAATCATTTAATGGAAGAAGAAGTTCTCTTTGATGGCCTACACCCTGAAGCAAAGCTTCCACTCCTAATCAGATTTCTATAACTCGGGGGAAGCTTTGACAACATCAACAAAAATCCATTAGTCTTCTTAGACATTTGAGACAGAGAAGAAAACATCTTTTTATTTTCTTTCACTATATACAGGGTTATAACACCCTTCAAAAGTTAAACTCTTTGGTTCTCAACTCTCCTAATCAAAAGACTTGGTTTTATTTTTGGGCACCTGATCAAAAGCTCACAGGGCTGCTAGATCTCCCTTCGAAAATAGATCTTGTGGTGACAGGGCATCAGATCAAAAACCTGTGATGACAGGGCACCTGATCAAAAACCTGTGGTGGCAGGGCACCTGAGCAAAAACATGTAGTGGATTCCTACCAGGGTGGCAGAAGAGTGGATGTACCCAGGTTTATTGGGGAACCACTATAAATTCCTTGTGTCGTCTGATTGTGCTTTACTTGTTTATTTTCTGTGTTGTGATATTTCTTTATATATATATATATCACCTTTTTTTAATCCACTGTAAAATCAAAGTAAAATTTAAAAATACTCTATTCAACCCCCCCCCCCCCCCTCTAAAGTTAGTTAGATCAATCTCATACTATCAATTGGTATTAGAGAGAAAGTTTACTTGGCTGTACATGCTAACATCTGAACCAAAAGATCTTTGATTGATCTTATCTACTCTAGCTGTCATTCATATCATAGCACAAAATAAGAAGTATTCAAGCATCAGACCAACTGTGTGCAATCTTAATAAATTTGCACTTTGGAAGGCATGTATTAGGCTTTATATGAATTCCATTGATGAAGAGATATATAATTCTATTTTGACAGGTCCCCCACTACCACTGGCAACTACAAGCACAAGTGTTGTTCCACCACCTGAGTGGACTGACGCACAAAAGAAAGGCAAGATTGCTGATGCTAAAGCAATGAATATGTTGGGTACATTGGAAAATGTGTACCAGATTTGGAGAAGCCTCACCTAACTCAATGATATGCATCAAGTTGTATTTGATGTTGTGTTGAGTTATCATGTGCAGGTTATGTGAATGGAAGAAAAATTTTCTAAGTACAAGTGTCGACACTTGGGAATGGCTATGTCGACACCAAGGGCCAAATTGTGTCGACACCCAGAATTTGTGTTGACACACAGAAAATTTGTCGACAATGCTGTGTCGACACCAAGGGCCAGATTGTGTCGACACCCAGAATTTGTGTCGACATACAGAGAAGCTGTCGACACATTCCAGAATTCTATCGATAACGACTGTGTCGACACACAGAACTTGTGTCGACACACACCAAAATTCTGTTGACACCAACTTTGTCAAGACAAGGAGTGATTGTGTCGACACACAGGACTTGTGTCGACACATTCCACAGAAGCTATGTCGACATCATCAAGACTTGTGTCGACATATGGACTATGTCTGTCGACACATGTTAAGTATTCACTCGACATTCTCTACTGCTGAGTCAAAGTCCAATGAAGGTTGAAGTAATACAACTAGAGACATGACAACTATCATTACTGACATTACTGTCACATCTGTCAGAGGTGTCAGAAGACCGTTAGGAACAGGAACAGCTGGTAACCATGGATGAAGCCTATATATAGAAATGCTCGCTTAATAATTGGGATCGATTATGAAGAAGTGATCGTGAACACATTCAGTGAATGAAGAATAATCTCTGAAGGATTGAGGATCCAGAAGAAGAGAAATAAGAAACAGTCAATAGATTTTAGAGAGAGAAAACCAAGAAGGAGAGAAGTCCTCATCAAGTGAAGGCAGATCCTGAACAGTCTGCCAGAAGAATCCAGTTCAATTCTAAAGAAGAATTCAGATTAATTTCTAAATAAGAAGGAAGATGATTAAAGAGCAACTCCAACACCAAGAAGATCAACCATACTTTGTTCAGATTCAAGAAGCTTTGAAGAAGCTAAGACAGGTTGATCCTTAAGTAATCAGTTCTATCAAGAACTGATTAAGAAGCCTTCAACCAATTCTCTCTTCATCTGTTTGAAGATATTATTATCTTTTCATCAATAACTTTTGTAGGATCTGTTATAGATCTGAGTGTAGGAGATTTATTTCTCTGAGTTGTAAGCCTAAATTATAAAGGTTGAGGTAGGGCTGAGTGCCTGAGGTAGGGGAATCTTTTCCCTGAGTTGTAGGCCTGTGAAAGAGGCTGAGGTAGGGCTTTTGCCTGAGTTGTAGGAGTGGGGTTTCACTCTGAGTTGTGGGCCTGTGAAAGAGGCTTAGGTAGGACTTGCGCCCGAGTTATAGGAATGTGGATTCACTCTAAGTTTTATGAACCATTATTGGTTCTAAGCTGTAAGATCTGCGGATCTGAGAAGAGAGAAGGAAGTTAGGCTGAATATAGTACACTCCTAGATAGGCGAAGGGGGAAAGTGGATGTACCCATCATTTGGGGAACCACTATAAATCTGGTGTGCAATCTATGGAATGCTGTGTGTATGTGAATGTTGTGCTATGATATCTGCTGAATAAATTGCTAAACTAGATAGATTTGTCTGCCTAAGTTAGAAAAAGAATTGAACATATTCACCTCCCCCCCTCTAGGTGTTTAGGAAATCTTGAAACCAATTCTTTTAAGTGGTATCAGAGGGAGGTTCCTCAAAGAATAGACTTAACAATCTGAGTAGATCTCCAAGGCAGAAATCTATTAGGCAAAATGGGTTCCATTGAGAATGATAAGGAGTTTGGTTCCATGAAGTTACCTATATGCAGGAAAGAGATTTTTGGCACATGGAAAGAAAGAGTTAGACTGTTTATGGAAGCTTCAGATCCAAAAATCTATATGACAGTCAAAGATGGGCCATTCATCCCAATGAAAGTCTTAGTTCTTGATGCAAATATCAGGACACCAAAGGAGTATTCTGAATAACAAAGGATGAGATCATCTTGGCTACTATGGATAAGAGAGCACAAAATATAATAGTCAGTGATATAGATTACTCAACATTCCAAAATTTGTTTCACTGCAAGACCTCCTAAGAAATGTGGGACACCCTGATTGTCTATATGGAGGGATCAGAAGAAGTGAGAGAGGACAGAAAGTCTATGCTGAATCAGGAGTATGAAAGTTTTATAGAATCTAAAACAGACAGCATAACTGAATGTTATAAGAAGTTCTTCAGAATAGTTAATGAATTGATGTCATATGGAAGAGTATTCAGCACATATGAGTTAAATGATAAGTTTCTGAGATCATTAACTAATGACAGGAACACCAAGATATGTGTCATTAGGGAAGTGGCCAGACTAGCAGAAATCTCACCTCCTACATTATTTGGCAGACTGCTTTCATATGAGATGCAGCTGATGGCCAGAAAGGAGAAGGAGAAAAGTAATAAAGTTGATTACATAGATAAGTCAGTGGCTTTCAAGACTGAAGCCATAAGAGAGGACAGGAGGATGTCTCCATATCCTCCTAGGAAAGCTGCAGAAGTATTTTAAGAAAGTTCTGACAGTCACACATCAGATAGTACAAATTTTGATGAAGACTTAGCTGCTTTCTCAAGACAATTTCAAATGTTCTTGAAGAAGAAACAGTGGAGATCCAAGCCATCCTCCTCACAATCCAAGGATGATTACTATCAGAAAAAGAAATCCTCTAGGAAGGACAGGTATGACTCTAAATCTAGTAAATTATCTTCAACTAAGATTGTTTGCTATTATTGTAACTGGCCTGGATATGTAGTAGCTGATTGTCCTAAAAAAGGAAAGAATCTAATGATAAGAAGAAACTAAAAAATAAGGGCAATAAGGAGAAATCCTTTGCGGCAAAGAAGCAAAAAAGCTGGTCAGATTCTTTATCATCAGATTCTGAGGCTGAAGCTGAAGCTGAAGCATACATAGGACTGTTTGCAACTGAAGAGGATGCAGAAGAGGCTGAGTTTTTGAAATTGCTGGACTCAGTAAATGGAATTGAAGAACATTGTTGTTAAGGGCTGATGGACTTGACAGAAGAAGATCAGTGTCAGCATCAGCCTGGTCTTAGTAAGGTAAAAAATTCTTCAACAGTTTTTGATGGCTATACTGGATCAGAATCAGAAGCATTTGCATCAAGAGATGTGGATGAATCTGAATCTGAAGGAGATGTTCATCAACTTATTGATGAATATAGTGATCTGCTGCAAGCACTTAAGAAAAGAAGAATCCTTAACAAAGCATAGGTCAAGGAAATTGCTGCTCTTAAGCTGGCTGCATCTAATTCAGAAAAATTGCTTGATCAGAAGATGAATGAAATTGCCAAACTAAAAAACATAATTGTTATTCAGCTGGGAACAATAACATTCAAAAATAATCAAACCAAGGGTCTGGAAGACAGACTGCTAAGAGAGAAGGAATTGGTGGCAAAATTCTCAAAGCCAAAATCAGTCTTACCTCTAGTTGATGGTTTCATTCCTCAAAAGGGTAAGACAGGATTAGGATTTAGGGAAATACTAGGGCAGCTAATTCCAAAGGAAAAAAGCAATGCCCCAGTTCAGCCACTTGCCTTCAAACCCCCCATTGCCTTCAGGATAGTGCAACAGCCTACCAATAGATATGATCATGATATCATACATGGTCATGGTAAGCCTGATATTCTGAATGACAAGGGTGTAGCTCTAGCACTCAAGCAAAGAACCACTGTACCAACACTATTAAGAACAGCTGACAGCAATGCTGTTAAAACTGTACCTAAAAAGTGGTATAATAGATATGAGTGCTGGTGTTGTGGTAAGATAGGGCATTATGCCAAAGATTGCTTGCACAACACCAATGTCAGGAAGAATGCCAGCTTACCTGTGACGAAGGCTGCTGGTAAGAATATCAAGTTTCAATCTAACTTGAACCAAGAACCCATTAAACATTGGGGTTCTAAGGTAAAATATTTTTATTTGCTGCAGGTGGGTCCAAGTTGCCATACCCCATATGTTACTTGGATAGTGGATGTTCCAGGCACATGACTGGAACAAGAAGAATATTAAAGTAATATACTCTCATAGAGAGTGGACCCAAAGTGACCTTTGGTGGATCAGAAAAGGGGGTCATCAAAGGGTTTGGTAACATTTCTACTAGTTCTATAACAATCACTCAAGTGGCATATGTAAAAGGTTTGAAACATAACTTTATAAGCATAAGTTAGCTGAGTGATCTTGGGTATGACACTTCATTAATTAAGAATGGGTGTAAGATTAAAAGGACAAGTGATCAGAAGGTGAGCTTGTCTGGTTATAGAAAAGAGAATGTTTATTATTTTAATTTTGATTATGAAAACATGAACTCTCTTGTATGTTTAATTGCAGATGAGAAAGCATCTCAGTGTGTCCAATGGCACAAGAGGCTAGCTCATCTAAACTATAAGACTATAGGCCAACTCTATAGTTTAGAGTTAGTGAGGAATTTTCCTCAGTTAAGTGTATAAAAGAGGGTATATGTTCAGCTTGTCAAAAAGACAAGCAGACATTGTTAATGAATTGATGTCATATGGAAGAGTATTCAGCACATATGAGGTTCTTCAGAATAGTTAATGAATTGATGTCATATGGAAGAGTATTCAGCACATATGAGTTTCTTCAGAATGTTATAAGAAGTTCTTCAGAATAGTTAATGAATTGATGTCATATGGAAGAGTATTCAGCACATATGAGTTAATGAATTGATGTCATATGGAAGAGTATTCAGCACATATGAGTTAAATGATAAGTTTCTGAGATCATTAACTAATGACAGGAACACCAAGATATGTGTCATTAGGAAAGTGGCCAGACTAGCAGAAATCTCACCTCCTACATTATTTGGCAAACTGCTTTCATATGAGATGCAGCTGATGGCCAGAAAGGAGAAGGAGAAAAGTAATAAAGTTGATTACATAGATAAGTCAGTGGCTTTCAAGACTGAAGCCATAAGAGAGGACAGGAGGATGTCTCCATATCCTCCTAGGAAAGCTGCAGAAGTATTTTCAGAAAGTTCTGACAGTCACACATCAGATAGTACAAATTCTGATGAAGACTTAGCTGCTTTCTCAAGACAATTTCAAATGTTCTTGAAGAAGAAATAGTGGAGATCCAAGCCATCCTCCTCACAATCCAAGGATGATTACTATCAGAAAAAGAAATCCTCTAGGAAGGACAGGTATGACTCTAAATCTAGTAAATTATCTTCAACTAAGATTGTTTGCTATTATTGTAACTGGCCTGGATATGTAGTAGTTGCTTGTCCTAAAAAAGGAAAGAATCTAATGATAAGAAGAAACTAAAAAATAAGGGCAATAAGGAGAAATACTTTGTGGCAAAGAAGCAAAAAAGCTGTTCAGATTCTTCATCATCAGATTCTGAGGCTGAAGCTGAAGCTGAAGCATACATAGGACTGTTTGCAATTGAAGAGGATGCAGAAGAGGCTGAGTTTTTGAAATTGCTGGACTCAGTAAATGGAATTGAAGAACATTGTTGTAAAGGGCTGATGGACTTGACAGAAGAAGATCAGTGTCAGCATCAGCCTGGTCTTAGTAAGGTAAAAAAATTCTTCAACAGTTTTTGATTGCTATACTGGATCAGAATCAGAAGCATTTGCATCAAGAGATGTGGATGAATCTGAATCTGAAGGGGATGTTCATCAACTTATTGATGAATATAGTGATCTGCTGCAAGCACTTAAGAAAAGAAGAATCCTTAACAAAGCATAGGCCAAGGAAATTGCTGCTCTTAAGCTGGCTGCATCTAATTCAGAAAAATTGCTTGATCAGAAGATGAATGAAATTGCCAAACTAAAAAACATAATTGTTATTCAGCTGGGAACAATAACATTCAAAAATAATCAAATCAAGGGTCTGGAAGACAGACTGCTAAGTGAGAAGGAATTGGTAGCAAAATTCTCAAAGCCAAAATCATTCTTACCTCTAATTGATGGTTTCATTCCTCAAAAGGGTAAGACAGGATTAGGATTTAGGGAAATACTAGGGCAGCTAATTCCAAAGGAAAAAAGCAATGCCCCAGTTCAGCCACTTGCCTTCAAACCCCCCATTGCCTTCAGGAAAGTGCAACAGCCTACCAATAGATATGATCATGATATCATACATGGTCATGGTAAGCCTGATATTCTGAATGACAAGGGTGTAGCTCTAGCACTCAAGCAAAGAACCACTGTACCAACACTGTTAAAAACAGCTGACAGCAATGCTGTTAAAACTGTACCTAAAAAGAGGTATAATAGATATGAGTGCTGGTGCTGTGGTAAGATAGGGCATTATGCCAAAGATTGCTTGCACAACACCAGTGTCAGGAAGAATGCCAGCTTACCTGTGAGGAAGGCTGCTGGTAATAATATCAAGTTTCAATCTAACTTGAACCAAGAACCCAATAAACATTGGGGTTCTAAGGTAAAATATTTTTATTTGCTGCAGGTGGGTCCAAGTTGCCATACCCCATATGTTACTTGGATAGTGGATGTTCCAGGCACATGACTGGAACAAGAAGAATATTAAAGTACTATACTCCCATAGAGAGTGGACCCAAAGTGACCTTTGGTGGATCAGAAAAGTGGGTCATCAAAGGGTTTGGTAACATTTCTACTAGTTCTATAACAATCACTCAAGTGACATATGTAAAAGGTTTGAAACATAACTTTATAAGCATAAGTTAGCTGAGTGATCTTGGGTATGACACTTCATTAATTAAGAATGGGTGTAAGATTAAAAGGACAAGTGATCAGAAGGTGAGCTTGTCTGGTTATAGAAAAGAGAATGTTTATTGTTTTAATTTTGATTATGAAAACATGAACTCTCTTGTATGTTTAGTTGCAGATGAGAAAGCATCTCAGTGTGTCCAATGGCACAAGAGGCTAGCTCATCTAAACTATAAGACTATAGGCCAACTCTATAGTTTAGAGTTAGTGAGGAATTTTTCTCAGTTAAGTGTATAAAAGAGGGTATATGTTCAGCTTGTCAAAAAGACAAGCAGACAAAATCCTCTTTTCATAATCTTGATATCAAAGACTCTGTGATGTATTTGTATCTCTTGCATATGGATCTATTTGGTCCTATTACAATTCATAGTCTAGGTAGGAAAGTCTATACTTTTGTGGTAGTAGATGACTATTCTGAATTTACATGGGTTTTCTTTTTGAGGCAGAAATTTGAAACCCCTACTATCTTTCATAACTCTGTTAAACAAATTCAGAATGAACTTAACAATTCAGAGGTCAAAATCAGAAGTGACCATGGAACTGAATTTCAGTCTGAATGTATAACAAGATTTTGTGAAGAACTAGGGATTCATCAAGAGTTCTCCTCACCTAGAACACCTCAGCAAAATGGAATTGCTGAAAGAAAGAATAGGACTCTTATTGAGACTGGTAGAACTCTACTAAGTGATACTTCTCTCCCAGAATATTTCTGGGCTGAGGCAGTAAATACTGCTTGTCATGTTCTCAATAGATCATCCATAACTAAGAGCAACAAAAAGACACCTTATGAGATTATGATGTGCAGAAAACCAAACATATCCTACTTTAGGATCTTTGGTAGCAGGTGTTATGTGCTTAACACTAGCAAGTCTCTCCTAACTATGTTTGCGGCCAAATCCCAAGATGGGATATTTGTTGGGTATAGCAATAACAGTAAGGTATATAGGGTCTACAACTTGACTACACAAGTTGTAGAAGAATCTGTTCATGTAGTGTTTGATGAATCTGAGCTAATTAACTATGAGTTGTCCAGCCATTCTTGTAGCTCAACAGGTTTAAAAGAAAAGTTGGACATGTTGACCATTAATGAAGACCAAACTACAAGACAAGATGAGGAAAATGATGGTTGCAGTCCACGGGGAGTACAAGGTCCACAAGCTGACATTGAAGACAATGAAGCAAAGCATGGTGGAGAAATGGAAGAAGTTCAAATTGCTGATAAAATGCCTCCAGTAATAAGGAATCTAAAGGATCATCCAACACACCAAATTATTGGTGATCCAAGACATGGTGTGCAAACCAGAAGCAAACACATGAACACAGTGCTTTGCTCAAGTTTCCTGTCACAGGTGGAACAAAGAGATTTGAAGAAGTCATACAAGACTCCAACTAGATTGATGCAATGCAGGAGGAGCTGAATCAATTTAGAAGGTGTAATGTGTGGGAGCTGGTTCCAAAACCAAAGGATCATAATATTATTGAGACTAAGTGGATCTACAGGAACAAACTAGATGAAAATGACATCATAGTGAAGAACAAAGCAAGACTGGTTGCCAAAGGTTATAGACAGAAATAGGGCATAGACTTTGATCAGACATTTGCCCCAGTGGAAAGGTTGGGAGCAATAAGGCTATTCCTTGCCTTTGCTGCTTTCCAAGGTTTCAAAGTATACCAAATGAATGTCAAGTCAGCATTCCTAAATGGTAATTTGAAAGAAGAAGTCTATGTTGAACAACCCTCAGGTTTTGTTGATCCACTTTATCCTGATTATGTTTATAGGCTTAAGAAAGCTTTATATGGTTTGAAACAAGCCCTAGGGCTTGCTATGAAACATTGTCTACCTTTCTCATTGAGAATAAATTTTCAAGGGGGGAAAATAGAAAAGACTCTATTCCTTAGGGAGTCAAAGGGAAAGATGACTTAGTCCAGATTTATGTTAATGACATAATCTTTAGATCAATAGAAAACAACCTTTATAGGAAGTTTGCAAAACTTATGCAAGGGAAGTTTGAGATGAGAAGTATGGGTGAGCTGAAATTCTTCTTGGGACTCCAAGAAAGACAGACTGATGATGGCTTGTCCATATCACAGTCTAAGTTCACCAAGGATTTATTAAGAAATATGGTATGGAGTCATCCACCACCGTGAAAACTCTAATGGGGACAAGTATGCCTTTAGGCAAAGATGATGCAGGAAAACCTGTAGATGAGTCTTTGTATAGAGGGATAATTGGCTCCCTTTTATACTTTACTGCCAGTAGACCAAACATTATGTATGCTACATGTGTCTGTGCTAGGTACCAAGAAAGCCCTAAAGAATCTCATTATATTGTAGTTAAAAGAATTTTGAGATATCTTAAGGGCACACCAAATCTTGGTCTTTAGTACCCTAAGAATAGAGACATTCTACTGACTGGTTTTTTAGATGTAGACTTTGCAGGTTGCAAAGAAGATAGAAAGAGCACCACTGGCACTTGCCAGCTTCTAGGTGGTAGATTGGTGTCATGGAGCAGTAAGAAGCAGACAAGTGTGGCAATTTCCGCTACTGAGTCTGAATATGTTGCTGCAGGTAGCTGCTATGCTCAGCTTTTATGGATTCAATATCAACTTGAAGACTGTGGTCTCAAGATAAGTAGAACTCCACTATTTTGTGATTCTACAAGTGCTATTTCTTTTGCTAAAAATCCTATATCACATAGCAGAACAAAGCATATAAAAATTAGATTTCACTTCATTAGAGAGCATGTTGAAAAAAAGATTTTGTTTGGAATTTGTCACCACAAATAATTAAATTGCTCACATGTTTACTAAACCACTACATGAAACTAAATTCAATTATTTTAAAATTGAATTAGGCATGTTCAACCTAGAGTAACTTACTAAATCTGACTAAGTAATGCAATGTCGACACAAAAGGAAATCTGTGTCGACATATAGTAGTTGATGTCGACACAAAAGGAAATCTGCGTCGACATATAGTAGTTAGTGTCAACACATAAGGAAAGTTGTGTCGACACAACAAAATAGTGGTGAGATAGTGGTGTCGACACATAGAAGTTCTATCATCTAGAGAGTAGTATCGATACATACAGTCGTCTGTGTCGACACGCAAATATTAGATTCGATTGTTAAGAAGTCTGTGTCGACATATTGCAAACTGTGTCGACACATAGTGTTGTCTGACTCTGTCGAGACATTAGAAGTCTGTGTTGACACAATCTCTACAGTGTCAACACATTAAGTATTTATTACCCTGCCTTTTGACCTTCTGTGTTGACAAACATATAAATAGGTCAAAAAACAACTTTGTGGACTATGCTCTCAACATTTTCGAGTCCAAATCTTTGAGTCGACAAACCTTCATCTCTCTTCTCCTCAAATTTCTCGTCACCAATGGCGCCAAAATTGGAGAACAACATCAGCGAAGGCTATGAATTAGTTGGCGATGCTTTTAAGAGTGCTGTGACTGAGATCAAAGATGTGATAACCCTAATCAAAGAAAGTTGTTTGGAATATCTATTTTCAGAACCTACCAAGATCTGGAAGAAGGAGGTTCTTGAATTCTATACAGCAGCAACCCTGGATTGAACTGGATTGAAGTATAAGTCATCAATTCAAGGAAGCAAGGTGAAACTTACACAGAAGCGTCTGAGGAAGACACTACAGGTGCCCAGGACTCAGGAAGATGATGAAGTCACATATTTAATGACAAAAGAATCTCTTCAATGGTGTGGACTGGATCCCACCACTAAGATTGAATCATCAATGCAGAGGAAGGGGATGAACTCCCAAGGAAAGTATCTTTAAGAGATTATGGGAACAGTAATTCTCTGCAAACCAGGAGGACATGATAGGATCTCAGCCTATATGTTCAGCTTAATGACCAGAGTTATTTTCAAAGTAAAAACTAACTGGTCTGTTGTGATCTTTGAAAAGATCAAGGAAAGTTTGAAGAAACCTTATCTAGGAAGAATACTGAGTCTGTATCTGGCAATGAATATTCCTGAAGTGATGAACCACACAGCAGGATCTAGGATAAACCACATGAGAAGGATGGATATGAAAATAATATGCAGGTGGGAAAGAGTTCTGACAAAGGATGGTTCTACACCACAGAAACAACCACAACTGAAAAAGAAAAAGACAACCCCCAGGGTAGCTAAATCTTCTAGTGATTCAGATGAAGAAGTGGTCTTCAGATTATAAGAGGAAAGACCAAAAACTACTAGAAAATCACCAGGTCTTGAGACTGTTGATGATAGTCAGATGCAGAGGGAGCATATGGATCACCTTCAGGGGGAGCTGATGGAGCAATTCCAGGGAGAGCCTCTACAAGTTCCAGTTACCCAAGCTCCATCACCTTCAAAGGATGCTCATGAGACTGAGCAAGCTAAACTAGTGACTGACACAGTCACTGAGATAATACTTGAGGTAATAAATGATATAAATCATGTTGGTAAAAATACTGAGTCCGATACACTATTTGTGCTACCTGATGTTGAACAGACTACTCAAGTCTATGTCCAAGCACAGGATGTTGCAATGGATGACATCTCTACATGTGATGTACCTCCATCTAATATACAGGAGCAAGATATTCCTCCAGTTCAACTGCAACAACAATTCACTCTTGAGGAATTGTTTCTTGACTTAGAGAAGTAAGCACCGAGGAAGAGGTGCCAAGGACTGAGGGGGAGGAGGCAGGGATTGAGGGCGAGTTGCCAAGGACTGACAAGGAGCTGCCCTCTAGTCCAAAGGACACAGTGAACATTAAAAGTTCTTCTGAATCTGATGATGGAGAAGCACTCAGAGAAAAGAAGAGAAAACTGATGGTTTATAGGAAGAATAGCTCAAGCTATAAGAAGGCTTTACAGACTGCCTCACAACACTTAGGTCCAGCAGTTGACTTCAGTTCACTGTTGGTTGCTCTGCAAGTTAAAATGGATGAGCAAAGACAAGCTCTTGAAAAATATGTGGATGAAAGTCATAAGGAACTTCAGTTTACTTTGGCTCAAGATATAAAATCAATCAGATTTGAATTAAACCAGAATAAGAAAGAGATGACATATTGCTTCCATAAAGGAGGTAATGCTGTAGTTTATCTGGCTAAGCAACAACAAGCAGCAAAAACACAGATTGATGATATAGCAGTTAAACAGGGATATGTTTTGGATAATCAGATGAGAATGAATTATAATATTATTGAATCCCACAATGTGATTGTTACAGAAATAAACAATCAAGCTGATATTATTAAGGCAAAGTCTGAATTTGATCAACAACTTCAGAACAATTGGTTGTTGTTCAAACAGCTATACAAGCCTCACAGAAACTCCTCTCTGATCAGCTACAGAAATTCAGATCTTTTTATAAGGAAGGTACCAATTATCTGGCTGATCAAGTAAGATTTCAGAAAGATAACTTAAGGGATCATGTTGAAAGAGAAGTCATAAAGGGGGAGAGGGTGTTAGCCAATGCTAGCTCAGAGCATGCTAAATGGATAATAAATGTTGTTAGAGCAACTATGGGATATCCACCCCTATATGATGATGATAATACTTCTGAGTCAGACATTCAAATTGCTTATAATGAAGTGGCTCAGCAGGTAGTAGCTCAAACTATTTACCCCCTGCTAATTTTGAAGGTATTCAAAATGGTAGTAGCTCAAACTATTTACCCCCTGCTGATTTTGAAGGTATTCAAAATGTTGTTCAACACATGTATAGTCCTCCAAAGGAGGTTCAGAATCTGAATATTGAGGAAGTTGAAATGTCAAAGGCAGCATTGAATAAAGAGCAAGAAGCTCAAATCTCAAAGAAAAAGGTTTAGAGATCAGGCTGAACTGAAGCCTGATTTTGAAAGATGGAGTTCCACCTCCATCAAAAATAAAATACTCACTGCCTGGCAAGTTGTCAAAGACAAAATGCATGATAAATGCAAGTGGTATTCTGAACTTGAGTGGAGCAAATATCTGCAAAGAGAAGATGCTATATATCAGTTCAGAAGGGATCACAAGGCTAGGAAAATACCTGCTACAGCTGTGGAGCCCAGTAAATACTTTCCCAAGACTTATCACTATTTTAAAAGGCAAAATGTTAAGGCTAAAGAACTTAAGATGAAGGATCTCAAAGGCAAGAAGCCAGCTGAAGATACTAAAGCTCCAGTACAAGCAAGGGTCCAGTCTGGCAAAGGCATAGTGATCAAGGAGCCTGATCAGCCTTAGGATAGATTGACTAGATTTTAGAACATTGTAATCTTCAGTTTTAAAATCTATGTAATCTATTGTTAACAAACTTTTTTTGAAGTTTAAACAAAACAATGATTCATGCTTATTATGTTTGTATCATATTCTGTGATGATATAATATACTTATTTCATTTATATGTTACCCTGTCATTGAATGCTTTTATACATCATATTGTTTATTTTATTATAAGTGATATATATCATTGACTAAGGGTTATGACTTCTCCAAATAAGGGGAGATTGTTGGGTACATTGGAAAATATGTACCGAATTTGGAGAAGCCTCACCTAACTCAATGATATGCATCAAGTTATATTTGATGTTGTGTTGAGTTATCATGTGCAGGTTAAGTAAATGGAAGAAAAATTTTCTAAGTACAAGTGTCGACACTTGGGAATGGCTGTGTCGACACCAAGTACCAGATTGTTTCGACACCCAGAATTTGTGTCGACACACAGAGAAGCTATCGACACATTCCAGAATTCTGTAGACAATGACTGTGTCGACACACAGAACTTGTGTCGACACACACCAAAATTCTGTCGACACCAACTTTGTCAAGACAAGGAGTGATTCTGTCGACACACAGGACTTATGTCGACACATTCCACCGAAGCTGTGTCGACATCATCAAGACTTGTGTCGACATATGGACTATGTTTGTCGACACATGTGAAGTATTCACTCGACATTCTCTGCTGTCGTGTCAAAGTCCAATGAAGGTTGAAGTAATACAACTGGAGACTTGACAGCTATCATTACTAATATTGTTGTCACATCTGTCAGAGGTGTCAGAAGACCGTTTGGAACCGGAACAACCGGTAATCATGGATGAAGCCTATATATAGATATGCTCTCTCAACAATTGGGATCGATTGTGAAGAAGTGATCGTGAACACGATCAGTGAATGAAGAATAATCTCTGAAGGATTGAGGATCCAGAAGAAGAGAAAGAAGAAACAGTCAACATATTGTAGAGAGAGAAAAATAAGAAGGAGAGAAGTCCTCATCGAGTGAATGAAGATCCTAAACATTTTGCCAGAAGAATTCAGATCAATTCTGAAGAAGAATTCAGATTAATTTCTGAGTAAGAAGGAAGCTGATTGAAGATCAACTCCAACACCAAGAAGATCAACCTTACTTTGTTCAGATTCAAGAAGCTTTGAAGAAGGTAAGACAGGTTGATCCTTAAGTAATCAGTTCTATCAAGAACTGATCAAGAAGCCTTCAACCAATTCTCTCTCCATCTGGTTGAAGATATTATTATCTTTTCATCAATAACTTTTGTAGGATTTATAATAGATCTGAGTCTAGGACATTTATTTCTCCGAGTTACAAGACTAAATTATAAAGGCTGAGGTAGGGCTGAGTGTCTGAGGTAGGGGAATCTTTTCCCTGAGTTGTAGGCCTGTGAAAGAGGCTGAGGTAGGGCTTTTCCCTGAGTTGTATGAGTGGGGTTTCACTCTGAGTTGTAGGCCTGTGAAAGAGGCTGAGGTAGGGCTTGTGCCCGAGTTGTAGGAGTGTGGATTCACTTTGAGTTGTAGGAACAATTCTTGGTTCTGAGCTGTAAGATCTGCGGATTTGAGAAGAAAGAAGGAAGTTAGGCCGAATCTAGTACAATGCTAGATAGGCAAATGGGGAAAGTGGATGTACCCATCATTTGGGGAACCACTATAAATCAGGTGTGCAATCTGTGGAATGCTGTGTGTATGTGAATGTTGTGCTGTGATATCTGCTGAATAAATTGCTAAACTAGATAGATTTGTCTGTCCAAGTTAGAAAAAGAATTGAACCTATTCACCCCCCCCCAGGTGTTTAGGACATTTTGAAACCAATTCTTTCAGAATATTCTGGCCCAAACCATGTCTGATGACATATTCTAGAAGGTTGTTGAATGTACTTCAACAAAGGATATTTGGGACTCATTAAATGCTATGGTAGCAGGATCTGCTGATGAAAGGAAGGATAGAGGATCACTATTGATCTCTCAGTATGAGAATTTTAAGAAGGAAGAGTCAGAGTCAGTCGTAGACATGTACAGTAAACTCAGCCTCATAATTAATGAGCCAAAAACTCTGTACTAGGACATCTCATTAATAGAGAAAAATGACAAGATCCTTTTGTGCTTCCCTAGCACATGGGACTCTAGGATCTGGCAAATCAAGGAAGCCAGAAGCCTGAATGAGATCTCTACTGAAACCTTGTTGGGAGAGCTCAAGTCTTATGAGCAGCTCATCAAGACCAGAGAAGCTGAGCAAAGGACTACTTCATCATCATGAAGGAAAGAGCAAAGCATTGCTTTCAAAGCATATGAAGAAGTAGAAGCCAATCCAGATAATGAAGATTTGTTGAGTCTCTTAGCTAAGAGATTCTACAAGATGACAAGGAAGGATTTCAGAGGAAGATCTTCCATAAAAGATGACAAGCCAAGGTATAATAAAACCCCTACTAAAGAAATAATTTGATATAGATGTAGGAAACCTAGACACATACTATCAGAATGTCCAGAAACACAAAAGAAAGACAAGAGACTGAGAAAGACTCCAGGAAGCATTCCAGCAAGCCCTCCTCCAGCAAGTACAAAAATAAGGAGAAAGGATTTGTTGCTGAGACTTGGAGTGAATCTGAGTCAGAATCTTCATCCATCTCCAGTGAGGATGAAGAAGAGGCTAAGGCCAGATAAATCTGCTTGACGACAATCAATGCATCTTACAGCACTCAGATGCTGCTAATTTTGAAGCTGACCACTTAGAAGATGAATCTATGTCAGAAGAAGATCAGGTAATCTCTTCTTCTGATTTTACTTCTGATCAATTTAAAACTGATTTCAAATTACTATGCACTGATTTGATTAAATCTAAGAAGGAAATCAAACTCCTCAGAGAAAAAGTAATTGAATTTGACAATTTATCTTCAGAAAACTTAAAACTGAAGGAAGACTTAAAACTGCTAATGAACATATATTATCATTAGAAGATAAGGTAAATAAGGCTAAGCAATTTGAAGAATCCCTTAATGGGAGAACTATTAAATTGATGGCTATCACAAGCATAGTGAATGTCAGGCTAAATGACAAGCTGGGCTTGGGAGCATCATCTAATCAGCCTCCTCTTTTATAGAAAAATATCTTGTCTACCCCCATAAAATTTGTTTCTGAAAAAGGTAAAGAAAAGGTAGAAGTTAGTAATAAAGAAACATAAATTTTACATAAAACTCAACCTAAGAAAAAGAAAAATTTTAACAAAAATTATGTTCAACATATTTCGTAGAACCAAACTCGGCGAAATGAATGTGGTTCGTCGAACACAGATCGACGAACTATGAATGCAGATTTTAGGTATAACTATTTGTCTAACTCTGCTCAAGAAACTCAATATGGTTCGTCGAACCGCGATAGACGAACGTGGGGCGCAGAGAATGAACACTTTCATTTTGTGAACGAAGCTCGAAGAAATCATCCCTATTCATTGAACGTAGATCGACGAACATATTATAATTCGTAGAACCAAGTTTCTTATAACAGAAACCTAAATTCATTTCAAAATTTTTATATAACTAAACTCCTAATTAATCCTTTTACTCAATGGATTATTCCCCAAATGAGAAGTCATCCACTGAGGTTATAAGGATCAACCAGAATTGTCTTATATTTCTAGTTATAAATTTGAAAGAAATCAAGGACCCAAGGTTACCTGGGTCAAGAACAACTAATCTTGTTTTCTACAGGTGAAGAACTATCCTACCACAGAGCAACAGTGGTATCTGGATAGTGGCTGTTCAAAACACATGAGGAAGTAAAGATAACCTGACTGACTTTAAGGCAAAGCTTGGACCAAAGGGTAGGGTTGAGGTAATCTCAGCTCAGGAAGAAGAAGACATAGAGAAATGTCTCGGGTGTCAAATCAACATCAACCAAACTATATTATCTCTATAAGATCCTTTGGATCTGAGTTGTAGGTCTATTATAAAAAGGCTGAGGTAGGATCATTTTTTGATTTGAGTGTAGGGCCTTTGTGTTTGATGTATGAGAGTTATTTTCACTGAGTGTATGACCTTTGGGTATGAGGTAGGATCCAGCTTTGGATCTGAGGAAGGGCCTTTGTGCCTAAGCTATAGGAGAGTCATTCTCTCTGAGGTAGGGTTGTCCGTCTATCCTGAGTTGTAGGACCTTTGGCCTAAGGTAGGTGATCTTTGGATCACTGAGTTGTAGGGCTCTGTTCTCGAGTTGTAGGTCTTGGAGGAGACTGAGATTTCCTGCGAGATCTATGTTTTAAGCTCTTAGGAGTCGAGATTGGAGAAGTGCCTTGTCTAACAAGTTGTTAGAAAGGTGGGAGGGATAGTTGACGTACCCATAATCTGCAAAACCACTATAAATCTTGTGTGTGATTTGTGTGACTGTCTTGAAAGCAACATATAACTAAATCACCCCACACTAAAAGAAAAGATAGTCATAAAAGACAAAGAAACCAATTCACCCTCATCTGGTGTTTAGCTATCCTTGAAACTAAAGACTTTCAAGTGGTATCAGAGGGATGTTGCTCAAAAAGGACTCAACAGGCTGAGTAGATCTCAAAGGATAACTAAAAGGTTTGTACTAATGTGTTTAGGAGTGAACCATAATTATTCTGGGGTGTTTACTGCTGCTGAAGCAGATGAAGACTATCCAGCTACTTGGATAGCAATCAGAGCCCCATTGTCCTCTGTATTTCATGATAGTGATGATAATGATATAAATCCAGAAGCAAGGATGGGGATTAGGGCAACTCTATCACATTGAAACTGTGACTTGGAGGAGGATGAGGATAAAGATGAAGATGCCAAAAATTGCTATGGGCTGATGGCCATATTAGATGAAGGTTCCTGCCAGGATCAGTCTGGTCCAAACAAGGTACATTCTCTATCTAGTTCTTCCTCAGAGACGGGCTATGAGACTAGTCTAGATTCTAATGCATCCTCATCCAGTGATGTTGATAACACACCAAATGAGGAATTTGTCAATTAATTGATTGACAAATACGGTGCCCTACTGGATGCTTTCAAAAGGAGTAAGAAGTTGGTCAAGAAGCAGGCTGAGGAGATTATCTCCCTACAGCTAGCTGCTTCCCAGCAATCAGAGTCAGCATCCTTACTGGATTAGAAAGTGAGGGAAGTCAGCCAATTGTAGGCCTCTCAATCATCTAGATTGAGACTATAAGGTAGAAGGACGAGATCATCTTGGATCTTGAAGAGCAACTCCTAAAGGATAAAAAGATTGTGGCTAGATTTTCAAAGCCCAAAATAGTGTTACCACTGATTGACTCCTTCGCCGCTCAAAAAGATAAGAGGGGTTTAGAGTCTAAGTGTAATTCTAGAGTTGTCCATTCCAAAGGGAAAGGCAAAGCTCCTGTAGTACCTCAGGCCACTTTTCATAAGGTAATCCTCCCTTTTAACAGTTATGACCAAGACTGCACGTGTTGAAATTTCTCAAACCTTGAAGTGAGCAGGGGTTATCTCAACTAAAGATAGTCACAACCAGAAACACATGCAACACAAGTGTCTTTATTGATTAATAGCAAACTTCTTTACAAGGCGAGACATACATGGCGAGATATGCTTCACCAAATCCACCACGGGGAAAACAAAGACAATTACAAAGACAAGTCAACACAAGCAGCGTGAACTCAAACACCAAGCCCCTGGTCTACTTCTATGGAGTCCGCACAATCCGCCGGGTTGCTAGACCGCAACCCAAGCCGCGCGGACTGCACGTTATTCCAATGCTAAGCTCTAGCCACCGATCTGCAAGTCACCAAACTACGAGGTCGCCTAGCCGCCAGACCGCACAAGCTGCAATGCCGAATTGAATAGTGTGCCTGAAGTAGGCGACTTATTGAACCCCGAACACAAGTTGCCAAAGAGAAAACCTTCTGGTCGTTGTCTGCGTCCTGTTGTTTACCGCCTGTTTCTTAATCGCAGAATCCACACTATCCCTGATGGCAATCAGAGCCAAGTCCTGGCTTTCCACCGCTATACACACAACCTGCACAGCACAAACCAGTCAACTCTATCAAACCGTGCGGAGACCAAATGTAAGTCCGCAGCAAATTATCGCAGACTCACTTACTGTTCATTCGCTCTCTTAGGTTCTTTATTCCTGAGGTGACATAGGTCCTATTTATAGGCACGATGATGAGTGTGGTCACCGCCCTAGCCGATAGGTTCACCGCCACATCCCGCAGCAAGAACACATGTATGCAAAACCGCGGATACACACCAGTCCGCCACTGCCTGTGCAGGTTAGCCACTCCGCCAAAGCGTCACCAAGGTCGGACACATCGTCAGTCCGCCTTGTCGCCACAGGCCATGGAAACTCCAAGGCTTCACCAAGGACGGACAGCAACACTAGTCCGCCTTGCCGCCAAAGGCCGAGCCAAGATTGCCACAGCCAGACTCTGCAGCAACTTTGTCTGCCTATCTTCAGACATAGCTCCAGTCCGCTTATACCGAGCCCATAGCCTCGCAACCAAGGCAAATGCCACACTCAGCGAATACAGCTCCAGTCCTCTTATCCCGAGCCCACCATTGCCACTAAGGCAACTGTCGGACTCAGCGGACAAAGCTCTAGTCTTCTTATACTGTGGATACCTCCAGTACGCTTATCTCATAGACTGCTCCAGTCCGCATATCCTACAGAGTGCTCCAGTCCCCATATCCCGTAGACTGCTCCAGTCGGCAAATCCTGAGTCCACAACCTCGCCACCAAGGCAGCTATCAGACTCAGCAGACCAAGCTCCAGTCCGCACGCAGTTGCGGACGCAATATCCAGCCCTCTTTCACCAAGCTCACAGTCAAGTCACACGACACTTCTGTCGAACTCGGCGGACTAAGAAGTAGTCCACGCGCCACTACGCGATATCCTCGGACTGAGCCAAACCTGGACTTGCTTCAGAACCAACCAATTCCACACCACTGGCCACAAGGGCCAGTCCGCACTTACTGGCGGACACTGGAACCAGTCCACCAGCCTCGGCGAACTCCAACACCTGTCTGCTCTAACTGGCGATCTCTGCGGCTTCCACTTACCACTTCAACAGAGCAAGACCAAGGCTTTTGCCAAGCCAGTCTGCCGAGCTCAAGTCCTTCAGTTTGCTTCTTGCCGGACTCCATGGATAGAGTCTCTATCCGCCTGGTTACATTCTGGGATCCATCTAGTTGCATAGCATATGCCGGCCTGGCAAACCTCCACTGCTGTTCGCTTAGTCCGCGCGAACAGACCGCCCAGGCCGCCATAGAACAAGCCATCTGCACCAGCCCTGTTGATCTGGCTGTCCACCAACCCTGTTCGCGTAATCCGCAAAGATAGGTTGCCCAAGTCCTCCATTCACCCACTTTCACTTCAAAATTTTCAATACTCCCCCTTGAATTGAGAAGTGGTGAATAACTCCAGCAGCTCCCGTAACCTTGAACCTGGTCCTTCCGATAGCGCCTACGAAGAGATGTCCAAGACATAGTCCTCGCCCCGCATATCCTGGACCATAAGGCATCCCTCCAACATCTCCCAAAAGGAGTCATACTTCCCTTTGCCTTCTTCTTCAGCTTCAACCTCCACTCGCGCATCACAGGAGTATCACCAACAACCTTGGGCACAGGGGCCCAAGCCTTGTTACCTCTGAGAGTAGTCACCTCCTCAGCTTTGGTGTCAACCATCTCCTTGATTCTAGTGGAGTCATCACAGCTAGAAGGTACTCCCTCGACCCAAGGGATTGCAAGGAAACATGGGACCAAGCTCGTCGTGTTCTCTTAGCTATATCGAGCTGGTGGGTTACTGATACTCTTCGTCCTCTGAAGAACCTGATCACGGCTAACCACCTCCACTGCTCCTCCTGAACCAGCTCTGTTCCCGGGCAAACCTGGAACAATGCTCCCGTTGCTTCCTGAACCAGAAGCCACTGCAATGGATCTAGGAGCACCTGGAGCAACGCTCCCCCTGGTACCTGAACTAGAATCCTCTGCTCTTGAAAAAGAACTACCTAAAACATCACTCCTCCTGCTTCCCAAACCAGAAGCCTCCGCCTTCGAGCCAGAAGAACCTGGACCATCGCTCTCCCTGCTTCCCAACCCTGACACCTTTGCCCCAGATCTAGAACAACCAGGAGCTCCTAATGACTCAGGCAGCTCCAACTGATCCTTAGCAGCAGCCTCCTTCAGCCCACCATCTGACATGCTCATCTCTAGCTTCACATATGAGCTATCCCAATACGACGTCAGCCCAATGAAGATAACGTCTCTCGACACAATAAGCCTCTTCGTCACAGGATCCATGCACCTCCATCTTCTCCTCTGCTCATCATACCCAACAAAGACTAGCTTTATCTTGAGAGCATCTGTAGCGTGTACGTAGCAGGTAGATCCAAACACCCGTAGGTGATTTACACTGGGCTTTATCCCGAACATCAGCTCATATGGAGTCTTCATATTGATCGGATTAAGAGGCATCTGATTGAAGCATGTGTGGCACAGGACATCCCTTCCGCCCAAAAAGCCTTAGGAATGCCTTTACACTGAAGCCAACACTTGCAGGTCTCCGTCAATAGACTGATCATTCGAGCTGCAACACCACCTTGTTGTGAAGTATGTCCACAAAAAAGCTCCATTCGGATCTCATGCTTTCTGCAAAAGTTTGAGAACTCGGTTGAGCCGAACTCACCAACGATGCTTGTCCTCAACTTCTTGATCCGCAGGCCAAGCTGGCCTTCCACAAGCTTCTTGAACTCCACAAACAAGCAGAACATGTTTGACTTCTCCTTCATGAAGTATACCCAAGTATACCTCGAATAGTCATCAACAAATATCAGCATGTACTTGCTGCCTCCAAGACTGGCGGTGACAGTCGATCCAACCAGAGAAAAATGGACAATCTCCAAAGGTGCTTTACATCTGGATTGTGCCTTATCAACCGTAAAGCGATAAGCTTCACCATGCAGACATCCCGCACATCCTTGACCATCGCCATAGGATGACAATCTAGGCAAGCCCCTCATGAGTCTCCTTACTGTCATTGCTTTCAGCTTGTCCATCCCTACATGCCCCAATCTTTCATGCTAGATAGCTGCACTATCACTGACCTTCATCCGAACAGTACCAGAACTTGTTGATGACCCAACTAAGTTCTTCTCCTTACTCCCAACATGGGCTACATTCGCCGAGAGCAAGACAACCTTGCACTCCTTCCTGAGGTGACCATGCTGCTTGCATCTATAGCATATTGGTCCTTCCTTCCTCTTCCCATCACGCCTAGGAGAAACACTCCTCTCTTGCTGATATGAAGTAGAAGGACCATCTTTCGCAGCAACCTTCACCACCTTCCTGAACAACCCATCAAGGGAAGTCCACACCTCCGCAGCTGACCGACATCCACTGATGTGGTCCAAGAGCTTTGATGAGATCACCTGCTTGAGAATAGACTCCACTTTTGCATTTTTCTCCTTCCAAGCTCTCATCTCTTCTGCATTGCCAGCAGTAACCTCTTGTCCTTCTACTCCACATACCAACTCCCGGAGGTCCTCGCCCAAAAGAAAGCTCTCCATATAAGACTTCCACCTATCAAAGTTCAACTCTGTAAGTAGTTCAATTCCAAGACCACTTGCATCTTCCACTGACATGGTTCTACCACTAGTTCCCTCTTCACAAGAGCAACAACCACTTCAGTTGAACACTTCTTATCCACTCCAAACCAGCTCTGATACCATGTTGAAATTTGTCGGACCTTGGAGTAAGCAGGGTTTATCTCAACTAAAATTAGTCACAACCAGAAATACATGGAACACAAGAGTCTTTATTAATTAACAACAAACTTCTTTATAAGGCAAGACATACATGGCGAGACATACTTAACCAAAACCACCACAGGGAAAACAAAGGCAATTACAAAGACAAGTCAACACAAGCCGCGCGGACATAAACACCAAGCCGCCGGTCTACTGCTATGGAGTCCGCACAATCTGGCAGGTCCCCAGATCGCAACCCAAGCCTTGCAGGCTGCTCGTTATTCTAATTCTAAGCTCTAGCCGCCGATATGCAAGCTACCTAACTACGAGGTCGCCTAGTGCCAGACCGCACGAGCTACGATGACGAATTGAACAGTCCGCCTGAAGTAGGTGACTTATTAAACCCCGAACACAAGTTGCCAAAGAGAAAACCGTCTGGTCGCTATCCGCGACCTGCTATTTACCGTCTGTTGCTTAACCGCAGAGTCTGCACTGTCCCTGACTGCAATAAGAGCCAAGTCCTGGCTTTCAAGCGCTATTCGCACAACCTGCACACCACAAACCGGTTAACTCTATCAAACCACGCGGACACCAAATGTTAGTCCGCAACAACTTATCACAGGATCACTTACTATTCATTCGCTCTCTTAGGTTCTCTATTCCTGATGTGACATGGGTCCTATTTATAGGCATGATGAGGAGTGTGGTCATCGCCCTAGCCAATAGGATCACTGCCACATCCCGCGGCAAGAACACCTTTCCGCAAAACCGTGGATACACACCAGTTCACCGCTGCCTGTGTAGGATAGCCAGTCCGCCATAGTTTCACCAAGGCAGGACACAATTCCAGTCATCCTTGTCGCCACAGGCCAAGCCAACGCCAAGGCTTCACCAAGGCTGGAAAGCAACACTAGTCCGCCTTGTTGCCAAAGGCCAAGCCAAGATCTCCACAACCGGACTCTACAGCAACTTTGTCAGCCTATCCGCGGACAAAGCTCCAGTCTGCTTATCCCGAGCCCACAGCCTCGCAACCAAGGCAAATGCCGGACTCAGTGGACACAGCTACAGTCTGCTTATCCTGAGCCCACCATCGCCACCAAGGCAACTACCGGACTCAGTGGACATAGCTCCAGTCTTCTTATACTACGGATACCTCCTGTCCGCATATCCCGAAGACTGATCCAGTTTGCATATCCCGCGCACTGCTTCAGTCCATATATCCCGCAAACTGCTCCAGTCTATAAATCATGAGTACACAACCTCGCCACCAAGGCAGCTGTCGGACTCAGTAGACCCAGCTTTAGTCCGCACGCAGTTGCGGACGTGATCTCTAGTATGCTTTCACCAAGCTCGCAATCAAGGAACACAGCACTTCTGCCGAACTCAGCGGACTAAGAAGCAGTCCGCGCTCCACAACGCAATCTACCCGGACTGAGGCAAACCTGGAATTGGTTCAGAACCAACCAAGTCCACACCACTGGACACAAGGGCCAGTCCACACTTACTGGAGGACACTGGAACCAGTAAGCCAACCCCGGCGAACTCCAGCACCTGTCCGCTCTAACTGGTGATCTCCGCAACTTCCACTTGCCGCTTCACCAGAGCAAGACCAAGGGTTTTGCCAAGCCGGTCTGTCGGGCTGCAGTCCTTCAGTCCGCTCCTTGCAGGACTCCGCGGATAGAGTCACTATCTGCATGGTTACCTTCTAGGATCCAATTGCTTGCAGAGCATAAGACGGCCTGGCAAACCGCCGCTGCTATTCGCTTAGTCTGCACGAATAGACCGCCTAGGCCGCCACAGAACAAGCTGTTTGCACCAGCCCTGCCGACCTTGCTGTCCGCCAACTCTAGCCGCGTAGTCCGCACGGATAGTTTGCCCAAGTCCTCCATTCAATGACTTTCACTTCACAATTTTCAAGAGCATGTATGGTCACTGGAAGAATGAGAATTCTCCTTGTAAGTGTACAAGTGAATCTTATAATGGAAGAAGCACGGGCATGGATTTGAGTGCACAGAAGGCTCCCCATGATGTAGTCGAAATGGCCCGTCATGGACCATTTGTAATTGGTGCGCCAGCCCGTACTCTCAAGAATAAGGTATTGGCCTTTTCTCAAAATCTCCTAGCTCACATTCAGACCAAGTGCAAGTCTATCAGCAAGCCAGACTTTGGCACTTCTAAGGACATCTATATTATGTATTCTACAAAGAAGACCACTATTGGTAGATCTCAAGAAAAACTAAGCTCTTCTACTGACATACTCACCTTCAGTCAGATTGTGGCTTAGAGAAATAAGAAAAAGGAAGCTACTCTTCCTTTTGAATAGTGTTTTGTTACCATGTGGTATCAAAGCAGACCTGTTCAGAAAAGATGGTATAATATTTATGAGTGTTCGTGTTGTGGTAAAGTGGGGCATTTTGCCATAGATTATTGGCATAACCATACTGTGCTAAGGACAAGGGTGAGTCTTCCTGACAGGACTGTTGTAGGTAGACATGTGCATTTTTATGGTAACAAGAACCTAGGACCCAATTAATTTTGGGGTCCTAAGGTATTTTAATCTGTTTTGCAGGACTGTCCAAGTCCTCATAATCCCATGTGGTACTTGGATAGAAGTTGTTCCAGGCATAAGACTGGAACAAGGTGCTATATAAAGGATCATACACCAGTGATGAATGGACTTAAGATCTGTAATTATGAAGTTGCAGATGTATATAGACCAACAAGGATAAAGTATACAAGTCCTTTGTAAAGACCTTCAAGTGGCATTTGACTAGATAATCAAGGCAGCAAAATCCAACAATTGAAGCTCTAAGATGTCTGACTGGTGCAACATAGTGTTGCTACCACCTCAGCAGAATTATGAGGAGAAGAACAAGAATTCTTTACCCATCACAGAGTAGAGCACCTGATGCATTTCTTCTAAGATCAATAAGAAAGTGGAATATGATCCTCATCTGATGAGTCCTTCAAATGGTATCCTCAGCTGAAATGACTCTCAAGTAGTATCAGTTGTCTGAAGAAACAAGAAGAGATGTATGATCAGGTTTCAGTATCATCTGAACCTTCAATAAAGAATGTCAAAGATTTTTGCAAATACTGAGGGGGAGAATGACAAGCTAGATGCTCCTATTAAGCGGAGCTAGTACAATATAGTATGCTGGACAAGATTGAGTCTTACATAAAGTATTGGTGTCAAGAAATCACCAGCACCAAATAGATCAGAATAATACTGGTGATGATCAGATAACTAGAGCCAGAGGCAAATCTATTGCTAAAGAAGAGGTAACGTTATGGCTCGGCAAGAAAAGACTTCGTAGGGTGCAAGGAAGTTGCTGTGCACAGTTGTTGTGGATCCAGCATCAGCTCCAGGTCTACAGTATAAAGATATGTAATATCTCTTTGCATTGCGAGTCAACTAGTGCAATCTCCATTGCAAGGAATCCTGTCTCTTATAGTAGGACTAAGCATATTGAGATAATGCATTATTTTATTAGAGAGCAGGTGGAGAAGGAAGGCATTAGTCTTAAATTTATCTCAACAGACAAACAAGTGGCTCACATCTTTACTAAGCCACTAGATGAAGCTAAATTCAGCACCTTCAAATTTGAATTGGGAATGTTGAATTTGGTCCAGCTTTAGTAGCTCTCTATACTATATTTTGTTCATTTTGTTGCAGGTTAATCTAATCCCTGCAGCACAGGATAGTCAAATTAGACTAAGTATAAAAGATTTCCTGTCTGCGGCTAAGTGTCAGGATTTAATCCCAGCCGATGATCAAAGTCGTAATATCAAAAAGGTACGCGACTCTCTGCCTTCTAAGAGTAAAATCACTATAAATAGAAGGATAAGTGCATAAGACAAAATACATTGTTACTTGCCCCTCACTCCCCGATTCCGCCGAATCGACGGAACTGCTTCGCAAAACTTCAGAAATTTCTGAGAGAAATGGCTCTAAAAGATCAGGATTTCTTGTTCAAAGGTTACAAACTAGTTTGTGATGGCTTCAAAGATGCTCAAGAAGAAGTTCATATTATTCTACATTTGCTCTAGGTCTCAGACCTAGATTTTGTTCTGTCGGAACATTGCCTGCACTGGAAGAGGGAAGTTATAGATTTATTCTCCAGTGCTAAGGTCGACACTTCTACCAGCAAGATAAAGTCTGTTGTCAGTGGAAACAAGTTAAAGATAACTCCAAGGAGACTAAGCAAGGCACTGTAGTTGCCCAAGTTCACAGAATCAGATGAGCAAGAGGACATGGATCAGTCTGATGTTAGGTCAGCACTGAAATGGTGTGGATTATCTAAACACACCACTGGCCCAATTCTAAGGAAAGAACTAAATCTAAAAGGTGAGTTTCTTGTTGATATCATTGGGAAAGCCCTGGTGTGCAAAACAGGCTCCCATGATAAGATTTCTAAAAAGATGTTTGAGCTAATTTCCTGAGTAATCTTTCCAAAAGGAAAGATTGGGGGAGGGTCTTGTTTGACATGATAGAAAAGTGTATTGCTGAACCCAACCTGGGCAGAATAATATGTCTATTTCTGCTTAGAAGTGTTCCAGGGATCCTGAACACCAGGTTATGAACCAAAATCCATCACATGAGTGTTGGGTACATTTAAAATAATGTACTTGATTTGAAGAAGCCTTTTCAACTCAATGATATACACAAGTATATATTTGATGTATGTTTCAGTTCATGTATGTAGTTTAGTCTTTGTCATATTGATTGGACAGGTGGTCCAAGTGACATTGACAGGTGGCCTCAAAGAAGCCAAATATCAAGGCAGTGACAGTGAAGAAAATTGACTAAGTCCATAGGTGTCAATTGAATCCAGTTCACTCAATGCCATATAGCTAATTGTACTGAGTGAAGTCAGGACAGTCAAAGACCAGCAAGTTACAGCGCAGAAGAAATGACTAAGTATAAAAGTGTCGACACACTTCACAACTATGTCGACACCTTTGTAGGAGAAGTGTCGACAGATCAAGTTAGCTGTGTCGAGACAATTCAATTATCTCGACACCTTGAAGATCAAGACAGTAGTGTCGAGACAATACAAGTATCTCGACACAATGAAGAACTGAAGTGCAGACTTAAAGATTTCGACACCCAGCAGACAGTAGTGTCGAGACTATTCAACTGTCTTGGCACAGTGAAGATTTAAAGCAGATGTCGATACCCAACATACAGTTGTGTCGAGACTGCTAAGGTGTTTTGACACAATGTAGATTATAGTCTAATAACACTAAGTATTATTATGTCCAGACACTTGGGACTTCTCAACACTTATGATTCTGAAGTTGTACAGAGTCAACATAGGAGTGTCAAATCAAGTTAGAATTGTCATGTCAGCTACAGTGACTTGATATCTCAACAGAATATATTTGAAGGAAAACTTGAAGTATGACGACATATGATAATGTCATCAATCGGAAGCCAACAACCAGTGAAGGCTATAAATAGAGGGGTCGTCTACACAGAATCAAACAATTAGACAAATCAATCAATTCACTCATTATGATTTCTCCTAAGTCAGATAAGGGCGATAACTCCAAGAAGAAGGAAGACGCAGGTCTTCAAGAAAGTCTTCTGATCCTTTCAAAAACTTGATCAGATGATTAAGGTGGATCTGTTCTACAAGTTCTTCAAGGAAATCAAGACGATCATCATCATGAATTTTGCAGATCCAGTGAAGAATCATTTCAGCCAGTCTGATCATCAAGAACCAATCCTATGTCGCTGAATTGAATAATCTGAATTCTCAGATAAGTCAGATCTCAGAGTTGCTATTTTCTGAGATTATTTTCTTTCTCATTTTATAATTAAACTTGTAAGATCTCTTTGAGATATGAGTGTGTAGGAGAATTTTTTTTAGTTGTAATCCTGATTAATAAAGACTGAGGTAGGTGATTTGTGTGGGATCACTGAGTTGTAAGCCTGTGTTATAAAAGCTGAGGTAGGGTTCTTGAGGGACCTGAGGTAGATGATTTGTGTTGGATCACTGATGTGTAAGACTTATATAGTCTGAGGTAGGGTTCTTGAGGGACCTGATGTAGGAGATTGGGTGGATCTCTAAGGTAGGACCCATTGGTCTAAGATGTAGGTTTCTGTAAAGAAACTGAGTTTGTAAGATCTGTTGATCTGAGTTGAAGAGGAGAAGATATAATCTTATCTAACACATTGCTAGTGAGGAAGAAGGGGTAAAGTGGATGTACCTTAGATAGGAGAACCACTATAAAGCTTTTGTGTACTCTGTGGATTGCTTGTGCTGTGTGTTTGTGAATGTTTATTTTTAAGTATATGTTAAACCTTTAGTATTAGAGATAAAGAAATTTAAAAGACACATATTCACCCCCCCCCCCCTTCTAGGTGATTAAATACCGATAAATTTATCTTTCAAGTGGTATCAGAGGGAGGTTATTCAAAGAAAAACCAAACAGTCAGAAAAAGATCTTAAGAGTGGTTGATACATATCTGATCTGATGGCTTCATAATCTCATAGAGAACTTAGTTCTATGAATATGCATATATATACAAAGGATAATTTTTCTATTTGGAAGCCGATGGTGAGATTATTCATGGAGGCATCCGATCCAAGAATTTTTGTCACAGTTCAAGAAGGATCATACATTCCTATGAAAGTATCTGTTTTAGATGCAAATATGCAAATCCCTAAAAGTCTGTCTGAGATGATAAAGGATGAGGTGGTTCTTGCCACCATGGATAAAAGAGCAAAAACATAATTGTCTGTAGAATAGATAATTCAACATTTCAGAACTTAGTCCACTGTAAAACATCCAAGGAGCTGTGGGATACTCTAATAATCTATATGGAAGGCACTAAGGAAGTCATAGATGACAGAAAGTCTCTACTCAATCAATAGTATGAGGCTTTCATGCAAGGGAAGACTGATTTTATAGATCTTTGTTATGAAACGTTTTTTAGAATAGTCAATGACTTAAAGAATTATAGCAGACAATTCTCAAACTATGAGCTTAATGACAAGTTTCTGAGATCCCTAAACAAAGAATGGGACATAAAGATTTATGTTGTAAGAGAAATGAGCAATCTGAGGAACATGTTACCCCAGGATTTATATGGGAAGTTGTTGTCACATGAGCTTCAGTTAAATTCTAGAAAATCTGAAGACGAGTCAACTAGAAGTTCAAATCAGACTAGATCTGTGGCTTTCAAAGTAGACACATCAAAGAAGGCTAAAAGAGAAATTCCATCATCACCAAGAAGGGATGAAGATACAGTTAGTACTAGGACTAGATCTTCATCAAAAGAATAGTCAGATGGTGAATTGGCATTGTCCACCAGGCAATTCATGAAGATGATGAAAAGAAGGAAGCAATGGAACAAGAAGACAACATTTGGGCCAAGTTCCAGCAAAAACAAAGACAAACAGAGAAACCACTCCTTGGTCAGGTATGATTCAAACCAGAACAAACAGATCAAGACTGACATTATTTGTTATTGCTGTAACAGGCCTGGACATGTCATTGCTGACTGTACAATAAAGAGAAAGGAGAATAAGAAGTACAAGGAAAAGAAGTTCTACAAAGATAACAAGTCAGAAACGTGTCTGATGGCAAAGAAGCCAAAAACTTTATCTGATAGTGATTCAGATTCAAATGAATCAGATGAAGAACATGCTCACATTGGATTGTTCTCCTGTGATGAGGAATTCATCAGAGATGCCGTATACAAGGATAGAAACTCCACAACTTCATCACTCCATGGTGACCCTGAATATGATATAGAGGTTAACTTGATGACACAGACTAATAATTCAGAAACAGAATTTATTTAATGTAAGGATACTCAGGTAATCTTTGACAAATCTATTTATTCTACAACTTTTGTATATGAGACTGAGGATAAGTCAGACTCATGTATCCCAAAGTTTGATTCACATGAGTCCAACTCTGAGACTGAACTGCAGTAGGTTACAATTAAGTTTGGAAAAGTGCTAGATGCTCTTGTAAAGATCAAAAAGCTTATCAAAGAACTAGCCATCAATATTGCATCACTAAGAGGTCTCTAGTACCATCATGAGATGGCCACTCAGCAGATTGGTCTTCAAAGTTTAAAGTTTGCTAAGCTAACTAATATCATTGATGATCAAATCATGTTGCTCAAACAAAGGGATACAATCATTCAGGAGTTAGAACTCAAACTCCAGAATGAGAAAAGACTTGTTCAGCAGTTCTCTAAACCTAAGACTGTGCTCCCCATTATAGATACCTTCTCAAGAACTCCTGAAAGTGGACTTGGTTATGTTAAACCTAAGAGAATGAGAGACAAAAAGCTGACAGGACAAAAGGGTCCAGTCATGCCACAAACTGTGTTTCAGACTAAGTGAAAAAAATCCAGAAGTCTGGACTAGGAGCACCTAGCACATCTATGAATAGGAAAGATATTCCTAATGTGTTTACTCCACGGAGGACTGTTGTGACTGTGAGGAAAAACAACAACTTGCCCACAGGAAAAATGCAACTGTAAAAGCTGCTGATTCCTGTCCGATGGAATGTCAGCATAAAGTTCATATTTTGCCTCCAAAGAGGAGATACAACAGATATAAGTGCTAGTATTGTGGAATGATTGGACACTTTGCCCTGGACTGCTCGTTCAATCACGCAGTGTCTCCTGGGCAAAAAATATACCTAGCTAAGAAATATCCAAGTTGTCTCAATTGAGCCCCAGCTAACAAGCACCTACGACCCAAGACAATTTGGGTTCCAAAGGATAAATAAATCTTTATTTTGCAGGTATGTCCAAGCACCAGAGATAGACCCATCTGATACTTGGATATTGGATGTTCCAGACACATAACTAGAATAAAGAGTAATTTTAGGGAGTTTATTCCAGTGAAGGATGGACCAAAGGTGATCTTTGGTGGAGCTAACAAAGGGATTACCAGAGATTATGGTAATATTTCAAATGGATTAGTCATTTTCACTAAAGTATCTTATGTGGAAGGGTTGCAATACAACCTTATAAGCATAAGCCAACTTTGTGATCTTGGCTATGACATTTCATTCCATAAGGATGAGTGCGACATAAAGAAGTCAAGTGACCAAGAGGTCATCTTAACAGGCACTAGGTGTGGGAATGTGTATTGTTTAATTTTTTTGTTTAAACTCAAAATCTCCCATATGCCTAGTTGCAAATGAGAAAGCCTCACACTATGTCAAAAAACACAAGAGGATAGCTCATTTGAAGTATAAAACCAAAGACAAGCTATTCTGTAAAGAGCTAGTTAGGAATGGTCCTAACATTAAATGCACTAAGAAGAGCATTTGCTCTGCATGCCAAAAAGGCAAGCAGACCAAAGTTTCCTTCAAAAGCACTTAAACCAAAATCTCTATGAGGTGTTTATACCTCTTGCATATTTACTTGTTTGGTCCTATGCCAGTTCGTAGTTTAGGTAGTAAAGTCTATACCTTTGTGGTTGTTGATGACTAATCTAGATTTACTTGGGTTTTCTTTTTAAGGAAAAAATTAAAACTCATGATGTCTTCAAGACATTTGTAAAATAAATATATAATGAATTGAATAGTTCTGTTGTTAGAATCAGAAGTTATCATGGAACTGAGTATCAATCTGAATGCAAGACAAAAGTTTTGTGAAGAACTTGGGATTCAGCAAGAGTTTTTCTCTCCAAGAATAACCAAGTAAAATGGGATTACTGAGAGAAAGAAAAGGACTCTCATTGAGAATGGAAGAACCATGTTGAGTGATTCTTCTCTCCCAGAATATTTCTTGGCTAGAGCTCTTAACGCCGCATGTCATGTTCTTAGTATATCTTCAATTAACAAAATCCTGAATAAGACTCCTTATGAGCTAATGAAGGGCAGAAAACTAGACTTGACCTACTTCAGAATCTTTAGATATAGTTGTTTTGTCCTTAATAATGGGAAAACATACTTAACTATGTTTTCTGGGAAGTCCTATGAAAGCATATTTGTTGGTTATAATAACCATAATAAGGTCTATAGGGTCTATAACTTGAGGGATCAAGTTGTAGAGGAGACTGTTCATGTTGTATTTGATAAAAGTTCAATGTATTATAATGATAAGCCATGTACATCAAGCACAATAGGAGAAGACTTGAAGCTAAAGGAGTTGTCAATAGAAGACTCTGATCCAGCGAGCCAAAGTATACAAGATGGAGTCACATTGTTGAGGAAGAACTTGCGTAGGAACAACCAAAAGAAGAGACTCATCAACAAGATGATGTTGTTCAAAGAGAAGAGTCACATTACCAGTTGCTGTCAGACATCTAAGGGATCATCTAAGGGAACTGATCATTGGAGATGCAGCTCATGGTATGACCACAAGAAGTAGACATCACAACACTATAATGTACTTAAGTTTTTGTCTCAAACAGAACCAAAGAAGTTTGAAGAAGCCAATATAGGCTCATTTTGGATAGGGGTTATGCAAGAAGAATTGGACATGTTCAAGAGATGTAATGTCTTGAAGCTAGTTTTCAGACTAGATGACTGTAACATCATAGGAACCAAGTGGATCTACAAGAACAAACTAGATGAGATTGGTGTTATAGTCAGAAATAAGGCTAGACTGGTTGCAAAGGGCTATAGACAAGAAGAGGTTATAGATTTTGATCAAACCTTTGCACCAGTGGCTAGATTGGAAGCTATTAGACTCTTCCTGGCATATGCAGCCTACAAAGAATTCAAGGTTTACTAAATGGATTTGAAGTCAGCCTTCATTAATGGTAACCTCAAAGCAAGGGTCTATATTGAGCAACCCTCAAGTTTTATTGACTCTACTCATCCTAATATTTTTTATCTTTTATTAAGAGTTCTCTACGGATTAAAACTAGCCCTAAGGGAATGGTATGAGATTCTGTCTAAATTCTTTCTAGATAATAAATTCTCAAGAGGGAAAATAGACAAAACATTATTCCTAACAGAAGTCAAAGGCAAGACCATCTTAGCACAAATATATGTAGATGACATTATATTTGGTTCTACTAATGAGTCACTTCGCACTAAGTTTGCCAAACTTATGCAAGATAAGTTTGAGATGAGTAGTATGGGTGAACTCAAGTGTTTCTTGGGTCTCCAAGATAAGCAAACTATTGATGGACTTTTCATTAGTCAGTTAAGTTCACCAAGGAGTTAATCAAGAAGTAAGGCATGAAAACAACAACTTACATGAGAACTCCTATGGCATCCAGTATATCTTTAGATAAGGATGGTGCTGGCAAGCCAGATGATATCACCTTTTATAGGGGAATAGTTGGTTCACTACGCTATCTAACTGTTAGTAGACCAGACATAATGTATGCTACTTGTGTCTGTGCTAGCTATCAAGCTTGCCCTATGGAGTCTCACTATACAGTAGTCAAAAGAAGATTGAGATATCTAAAAGGCACACCTATTCTTGGCCTATGGTATCACGGGAATAGTGATTTTGAACTAACAGGATTTTCAAATGCAGATTATGCAAGTTGTAAAAAAGACAAGAAAGGAACTTCAGGTTAATGTCAGTTCCTTGGAAGAAGGCTATTATCATGGAGCAACAAAAAACAAATAAGTGTAGCAATATCCACTGCTGAATCTGAGTACATTTCCGTTGGAAGTTGTTGTGCACAATTGCTTTGGATTCAACATCAATTACAAGACTACAACATTCAACTAAGTAAAACTCCATTATATTGTGATTCTACTAGTTCCATTTCAATTGTAAATAATCTTGTGTCACATAGTAGAATTAAACATATTGAGATTAGATATGTAAAGTGTTTGTTTAAGATAGAGAGTGACCTAGAGGAGGGGTGAATAGGTCCAATAAAAGTCATGGCTACTTTAAGTTACAGAAATTTCTTAGTGTGTTTATTAATTTAACCACAGTTTTCAAGAGCATATTTGATCTACTAAAAATAGCACATATCAAATTTAACTAACACAACACACATCACAGCACAAATCATAGCACAACACAGCATAACACACAATAATGTTAGAGTGGTGCCCCAATTTATGAGTACATCCACTTTCCTACTGCGCCTATCTACCAATGAACTAGATTCGGCGAAAATCCTCCGTATTTTTCCTTAGATCCTCAGATCGTACACCTCAAATCTCAACTGGCTCCTATAACTCAGACAAGGCAGTGTCCTACCTTAGGTCCTCAAGATCCTACAACTCAGGTTCCACTTCAAGAATCCTACCTCAGAGTGCACCTTCACTCCTACTCCTAAGGGAAACCCTTTCCCTATAATCTCAGAACCTTCTAATTCCTACAATTTAGAGAAATTTCCCCTTCTCCTACCTCAGGCTCACAACCCTACCTTAGCCTTAATAATTTAGGCTTACAACTCAGAGAAATCAATCTCATACACCTTAGATATACTAATAGATCTTACAAAATTTGTTGTAGGATGGAGACCGGGCGGTCTGTTACTGTTCGGAGACCGGGCGGTCTGGCGGTTTCTCCTAGCAGTTTGTGTGCCGGACTGTTGTTGTTTCATATCCCAGCGGTCAGGAGGCTTGTCTTAGATGACTTGGAGACCAAGCGGTCTAGCGGTCTCCTGTGACGGCTTGCTCTTTGTGTGCTTATTCTATCCTCCTGTTGGTGGTCGGGCGGTTAGCCGGTTTGTCTAACCGCACGGCTTGTCCGGTTTGTCTTTTTGTAAAGCCGCATATGCTTGTAAATTTTTAGTCTCACATTGCTTAATTGTAATCTCTCTCATCTCCTCCATTCTATAAAAGGGAGGCTATACCATTGTAATTAATCACTTTTTTGGATAATAAAGTTTACATTACTCCAATTTTTCGGTCTGTTATTTTCTGTTCGCACATGGTATCAAAGGACTCGGTCCTTTCCTCCTGATTGTGTGCGCTATCTCTATTCTCGCGGCTTATTCCTTCTTTCCGCGACCTGTTTTCGCAGCTTGATTCCTCTTCTGCCCATTGCACTGTTCGCGCGGCTTGTTCCTTCTCACGACCTATTCTCGCGGCTTGTTTCTGCTTTCCGCGACCTGTCTTCGTGGCTTGTTTCCTTGCTTCCCTTCCCTAGCCACTCCTCTTCTTTATTGCTGCGACCTATCCTTTAAGTCGCTGCGACGTGTCCTCTTCTTTGTTACTGCGACCTGTCCTTTAAGTCGTCGTGACCTGTTCTAGCCGCACTCCTCTTCTTAGTTGACGCGACCTGTTTCTTGTCGCCGCGACCTAGTTAGCCTCCCACCTTCTAGCTGCGACTTGTTTCTTCTGCTGTTTTCTTCTATGGCCCACTCTGATATCTCCACCACCAATACTCCTGTTGCCGCTCTTCCTCCTACACCTCCCACTCCTTCTGGTAATCTGGGCACCTCTTCCAAGCTTATTGGTCCCAAGTATCCAGATTAGAGTGTCTCCTTCACCTTACTCCTCCGCTCTCAACACAAACATCATCATCTCACAGATGACCCTCCTCCACTTGATTCCCCTCTCTTTGATGACTGGGATGCCAGAGATGCTCTTGTCCGCACATGGCTGGCTAACAGCCTTTCTGATGAATGTATTCCTATCATCTGCCACAATGAAACTGTCAAGGCTGCTTGGCTACATCTTTCCGCTCTCTACTCCAAAGGGGCCCAGACGTCTCGCATCTATACTTTATATGCTACCTCTTTGCCCGTCCCTCCAAGTCTCCCACAGCGACTTACCAACAAGTTCAGGCTCCCGGAGCCAAAATTCTTCAAAACCGCCCCTTCTTTGCTGATCTCGCTGAGCAACACAAACACTTCCAGGAGGTTCTGATGTGTGTTATCTTCTCCGCCTTCCAGAGTCCTATGACATGATCCGTCAACAAATCCTTGGTGAGGCGGAGTCTCCCACCCTGGATGCCACCGCTACTCGCATTGCTGCTGTCACTTATTTGCTCCAACGTCCGATGTTATCCTTACGTCCTCAATCGGACAACTCAGCTCACCATACACAGCGTGGTGGCTCTGTTGGCTGCCATCTCCCCTCCAGCGAATTTGGTGCTGCTCGCTTCCTGTGCTCTCATTGTGGCCGCACTGGCCATACAGTTGATCGTTGTAGGAAGAAACATCCTCACCTCCGCCCATCTGGCAACGCTTACTCTTCCTCTATGAGGCCATCCGCCTCTGTGGTAACATCTTCAGGTAGTGCCCACGTCTCTACTCAAGGTAAATGGCTGATCGATTCTGGTGCTACCAATCATATGACCGGCAATCCGCACTATTTTTCTCTCCTACAACAACATGATTGGTTACCCTCGGTCCTTGTTGCGGACGACTCTCCCTCACCGGTCATGGAATAGGGGTTGTTCAAGTTACTCCGTCTCTTAGATTGGTGGATACCCTCTATGTGCCCAAGTTCCCATGCAACTTATTATCTGTCACTTCTCTTTGCAAACAACTACAATGCTCTGTTACATTCACATCTATTTCTTGTTCTTTTCAGGATCAGGACACCAAGCGGATGAGTGCTACTGGGACTGAGAGCGGCGGCCTCTACTTCCTCAACAATGTTTGTGCATTCTCCGCCTTCTCTACATATTCTACTGATCTTCTCCAGTGTCACCTTCGCCTTGGTCATGTTCCTCCCCGTCTTCTTCATCAGCTTCTACAACATCTCCCTCTAGAAGGCCCACCGCTCAACTGTGAAGCATGTCAACTCGGTAAGCATAACCGCTCTTACTTCCCACCAAAGCAAGGTCGTGGATCTTCCCGGCAGTTTGACCTTGTTCACTCCGACATTTGGGGTCCGGCTCCTACCCTCACCATTGGTCGGGGTAGTTCATATTTTGTAATATTTATCGATGAATTCTCTAGATGTACATGGGTGTATCTTTTAAAAGATCGCTCAGAACATTTTTCTGTATGGATAACTTTCTATCATATGGTTACAACTCAATTTGATGCGTCTATTAAAATTTTTCATTCTAACAACGCTAAAGAATATCTTAGTCATGCCTTCACTTCCTTTTGTGTGCAACATGGTATTATTCATCAAACTACCTGTGTATATACCTCGCAACAAAATGGGGTGGCGGAATGCAAGAACCGTCACCTTCTTGATGTCGCTCGCACTTTGATGACACAAATGCACGTTCCTCGCTCATATTGGGCATACGCTATCCTCCTCGCCTGTTACCTAATTAATCGCATTCTGTCCATAGTTCTTCATGGCCAAACTACATTCTCTCTTCTCTATCCTGGCAAGGATGCATTTCCTCTTCCTCTGCGTATCTTTGGGTCCACGGCGTTTGTGCACATTCCTTCTGCAACCCATGACAAACATGACTCCCGTGCCACCAAATGTATCTTTTTGGGTTACTCAACTACCCAAAAGGCTACTATTGTTTTGATCCCGTTCAGCGGAAACAATTCGTCTCCGCAGATTTCACATTCTTCGAGAATGTTTCTTATTTCTCCTCCAACCCCACTCCAGCTCCACCTCCTTCTCTCACCGTCCCCTCCACCATGTTTACTCTCGTCGAGCTTTTCCCTCCATCACCTCCACCATCTCCTCCTTCCCTCCCTTCGACATCACCACCCCCATCTCCTTCTTCTTCGCGGCCGTCTCTCTCCTCTCCCGAGCCAGCTCTCTTCGCCACGGATGCTCCGATTACTGAGGAACATGCTGTTGTTTCATATGATTGTCTGACTCCTTCTCGCAGAGCGTTTGCATTGGCTATCTCTGAGACCACCACTCCCTACACCTACCAGGAGGCTCTCACTATTCCTCATTGGAAGACTGCCATGGATTAGGAAATTGCTACCCTCACTGAATGAGGGACCTGGACCCTAGTTCCCCCACCATTGGGCACGGATATTGTTGGCTGTCGTTGGGTCTTTGTTGTAAAATTCCATCCCGATGGCAGCGTGGATCGCTATAAGGCCTGCCTGGTGGCCAAAGGTTTCACTCAGACCTATGGTGTTGATTACTTCGATACCTTCTCTCCCGTGGCTCGTCTCAGCACCATTTGGGTCCTTCTCTATGTCGCTGTCAACAGGGATTGGCTCATTTCCCATCTGGATGTTAAGAATGCTTTCCTCTATGGTGATCTACAAGAAGATATTTACATTGAGCAACCTCCTGGGTATGTTGCTTAGGGGGAGACACAAGTATGCCGGCTAAAGTAGGCTATCTATGGCCTCAAGCAGAGTCCTCGTGCCTGGTTTTACAAGTTTAGTGGCATTATTGTGGCCATTGGTTTTACAAGAAGCTCAGTAGATCACTCCTTGTTTGTTCGGAAAATCGCCTCTGGTCTGGTTGTTCTTGCGGTTTATGTTGATGATATTCTTCTTACTGTCAATGACCAGGATTGGGGATTATTGACAATGAAACACCTTTGTCAACACCTGATCACAAAGGATATGGGATTCCTGAAATACTTTCTGGGGATTGAAATCTCTAGGAAGCCTAACTCCATGGTCCTTTCCCAACGGAAGTATGCTCTTGATATTTTAAAGGAGGCAGGATTGACTGGTGCTAAACCTTCACGTTGTCCTATGGCTGCTGTAGAAGACAATACTTGGACAGATGACTCGCCTCTTCTATCCGATCTTACGAGGTACCGGCGTCTGGAGGGCAAGCTCATTTATCTCACGGTAACCAGACCCGACATTTCTTATGATGTTGGCAAGGTGAGCCAGTTCATGCAAGCTCCTAGGGAGTGTCATCTACAATCTACCCTAAGGATATTAGAGTATATTAAAGCAGCACCAGGGAAAGGACTCCTCTTTCAAAAGAATGGTCACCTAAGGGTTGAAGTGTACTCTAATTCAAGTTATGCTGATGACAAAGGTGACCACAAATCGACATCAGGTTTCTGCACGTTTGTTGGAGGCAATCTTGTGAGTTGGAAGAACAAGAAACAGTCTGTGGTTTCCAGGTCTAGTGCAGAGGCGGATTATCGCAGCATGGTATTGACTACATGTGAGTTGAAAAGGTTGTGTGCTCTCATGCTTGATTTAGGAGAGGTTTACAACTATCCTCTTCCTATGTTCTGTTACAACAAGGTCGCGATATACATGATAAGCCCGGAATCCGCGACCTGCCCGCGCAGCTTTCCAGACCGGGCGGCCTGCCTACTCAAGCCGCCAAGCCTCCCAAGCCGGGCGGTCTCCATGTCAGGCCGCTGCCAACGCCGACCATGCTCAGCGACAAGGCCCAAGGACCCAGCCGTCAGCTCGCCCGGAGGAATCCGCCAGGCCGCGCGGCTTCCCTCCTTTCTTGTTTCTTTCTCTTTTGCTTCCCCTCACCTCTGCCCGGTTCTCCTGTACCCCAGGCAGCCGGTAATTTTAGCCCTGCCCGTTTGGGCAGGCCCCCGAGCCTATAAATAGGGGGAGGGTGCACTCCCCAAGACACCATGACTGGGATCCAGTAGCTCGCCTGTTAAGAGCTGCGGTCTCAAGTCTAGTGTATTGCGGCTTGTAGCCCGGCCGGCTTCTTCTTTTACTTGTTGTAACTGTTTCTTATTTGAAGTAAAGGAAAGCCCGCCGCAAGAGTGGCATTTAAGCCGCGGCGGGCGAACTCTGCTGTTGCCGCTGCCGGCGGCCCCCTTTTCCGGTCCTTTAGCCGCGACCGCTAGTAACCGATTGGTCGACAGTCTTCTCCTTTCCTCCCCTATTCCCCGGTGTTCGAACCGTTAGCTGGTGGTGCCCGACTCCCTGTCCGTTTTCGTGCATCAACAGTTAACACGCGACCTTCAGATCTCGACTAATCGATGAAATCAGCGGTCTAGCTAATTAGACCGCTCTATCTTCTAGAGTTCGACGACCTGTCGAGCAAGCCGCGGTTTCGCCGGCTAAGGTTTTCAGCCCGCCTCCAGTGCTGTAGAACCTGGCTTTCTATCCGCTCTCTTTTCAGCCGGTCTTCTTATCGGTTTGCAGTATCGTCTAGCCGCCACGTTAAGCCGCCGCTGTTCTGCGGTCTCTTGCAAAAGTTCGGCTATTTCTCTCTTTTCAAGATGAATCCTGCAAAGGGTCATGATATATCCAGCAACATCTCAGTTTCTACAAATCTCTCAGAAGTGCAGGATTGCTCGTATTTTAATAGTGAGGTTGTTGACCCTCATAGAGAAATTTTTGCAAACAGTGTTGAGCGTGGTTTAGAATCTGTTGCAAATGAACCTCTTTGTGAGGAAGAAGAAGAGGCCCCTTCCACATTCATTAATCGTATTCGGTGGGATACTGTCTCCGATAACTTCAGAGTACCGCGTCTCCCGGAGTATTCTGGATGTGATGATCCGTTTTCTCATCTGCAAGCTTTTGAATCAGCTATTTCATTGAGAAAAGTGTCAAATGGAGTAAAATGCAAACTCTTCGTTATATCTTTTGGCAATGTTGCAAGAGAATGGTTTTATAGCCTGCCACCTCGATCAGTAACCAGCTTTAAGGATCTTCGAAGTCAATTTATTTCTAGATTCGCTATTTACAGGAAGCGGAAAAGAGACGTTGGAGCTCTCTTCCGAATCAAGCAAGGAATTGACGAGTCTAATCCAGATTTTGTTGATCGGTTTCAAAAGGAGGTTTTAGATATTTGTAGCATCCATCAAGACTATTACTTGTATGCTTTCATAAATGCACTTCAAGAAGGCCCATTGAAATTCAAGCTCACCACAAAATATCCCAAAAGCTACGGAGATCTTATTGATATATTTAATACATTCATAATGGGCGAAGAGGCAAATAAAGGTTATGTTTCATTTCTGAATCAAATGGCCAAACAATCTCAAGAGACTTCTGGTCAACAGCAATCTACTTCCTCACAAGATGTTTTGCAAGTTGAATACTGCAAGTCTCCTTATATTCTCCAGGATAAAATTCCAAAGTATGAAAAAGATTCAGGTAAGTGTGTTAAGTTCAAAATTCCTATGGAAGATCTTTTGATAATCATTCAGGAAATGCCTGAGTTCAAGAAGCCTCGGCGTATGAAATCCAAAATCAAGTATCGGCACGAGCAACTTTTTTGCAAGTATCATAAAGATATTGGTCATCTAGCAGAAGATTGCATAGCTCTCAGGAAATTGGCTAATCAACTCGTAAGAGCTGGAAAGTTGCAAAAATATGTTATTTAGTGACTCTCTAAGGCAATCTTTCATTTCTTGCTCAATAATTCAAGCAGTGATTCCTCTCTCTTTCTATAATGAAAAGTGCTTATGTTCAGAATAATACATAATATCTCCTTCGCAATCGGTATTAATAAGGCATGATAAAGCTACAGATATATATCCTTTATCACTTCCTTAACATCATGCAAATGTTACTTTTTCATTTGAAGCTTATTTTTAGCTTTACTCTTTATGCCTATATGCATGCATGTAGGGGCAAGAGCCCCTTTCGAATTCTTAAGCCCTTCACATCCCGCTTGACTTCAGTCGCAGATGTGTAGTGGGTTTTCCGCTTGGCCTTCAGTCGCAGACATTGCGTACCCGTCACGCATGACTTCAGTCACAGATAGGCATTACGTACTTGTCCCGCTTGACCTTCGTCGCAGACATTGCGTACTTGTCCTGCTTGACTTCAGTCGCAGACGTTGCGTACTTGTCCCGCTTGACATTGGTCATGGAATTTAAGAATTTCGATCCCGCTTATGTGTTCTTTGTGTGGAAAGCAATGCCACACGCACCTGCCCACATTGACACATAAGTGCATGTCTTCACCTATTTTTGCAGGACAACACGCGCCTATCCGCTATCTCGCGGCTTTATTAAGCGGCCTGTGCAGGTTGTATTATTAATTACACAAGCTGCCCGGTTTCATATTCCGGCTTAAGTTTTTTAACTTTCCTGTTCCTACCTGCCGGATTATCATTAATATATTTGGGAACTCGGCCGACTTACGTCCGCCTATCCGCTATTCAGTATCTTATTTGGCTCAAATGTATCAATTGCCGGCTTGCTATTCATATGGAAAGGAAGTCGCCCGACCTGCGTCTGGCACTTAATTTCTGGCTTTGATCTGCCGGCTTATGGTATTAATTATAATAGCTAATCAGCGAACTGTCGTCACAAAGATTCTCGGCTTCCATATGGCTATATCGGTCTGTGTCATCGGAAGCCGATGCTTGTTTCTCTTTTCCTGTTCCTTTAATCAAGTGGGCAATTCGTTTCAAAGTTCGCCCTAGCCGCAATCTAATATTTCAATGTTGTGGATGTCTGCCGACTGCGACAAGTGGCCGCGCGGCTTAGCGGTCACGGTTTATGTATGAGCAAGCCGCGGCAAATCAGCCCTTCCGGCAGATAACGTTGAATAATTCTTCAAGGAAAATTGCGGTTTAAATTGTTAGCCGCTCGGCTTATAGTTGACGTGCCCTCCGGTATAAACCGCAGGGAAATATCTCCCTCCTGCGGATAGCTTTGTTGAAGTTGCACCGCAAACTCAGCCGGTTTACATACTTATATTTTAAATCGGAAGCTAAACTGAGACCGCGCGGACTTAGTCAAGTAAGAAAAGCAAGATGTAAAAAAGAGTAAGGTAAAAATGCCTTCATTTCTATGTCATTAAGTATTACAAAATATTAATCACGCGGTTACAAAAACAATGCCGCCGATTTCAAAAAAGTTCAAAATACAAAACAAGTTATAAATTTTCTAATCGCCCGATTTGAGCTTCTTAGTCGCAGGAGAGTCCAAATCACTGCCATCGCCAACATCGACAGATGATAAAGAGTACCCGCTGCTAGTTGCGGAGCTCGCTGAACCGTCAGAAGATGTCGAGTCTGGCCGCGCGGTCTCCGACTCTTGGCCGCCGGACTCAGGAGATGTGCGTGGACTCCGGCTTCCCTGGCCGACCTCTTCCACGGCGTCTCCCACCACCTCGACGACTTCTTCCCCGACCTTGGCCTTGCCCTTGATCGACTTATAGACGTCGGCCACCTGCTCCTTCAGGGAAGGGTAGATGTCGGCGCATGTGAAGTCGGTGAAGCCGGTGGCCAAGCCGCCAAGGTCCCGGAGGCGGTTAAGCGCTCCATCGATTCCTTGGACGAGTTGGGGGAAGACTTGGCCTTGGAAGATCGGGTTGGCAGGGTTGTACATTTCCTGCAAAGCAAAGGTAAAGGTAAGGTCGCGCGATTATATAATGCTAACCGCGCGGGTATTGGTAATGACTTACCGCGTCTTTCTCTTTAAGCCGCTTGTTCTCTTCTTGCTGTTCGCCTAACTGCGTCTTCAGGCCGCTGTTCTCTTTCATCAGCTCCTTGTAGGCAAGCCCCATGAAGTGACTTGCCACGAAGCTCCTCGCGGCGACTTGCGCGGCTAGCCGCGGCAGGTCGTCCGGAGGAACTCGTCGCATAGCCCTCAAGTTGCGCTTGCCGTACAGCGTGCCGCCAACCGCGCTCGCATGTCGGCTTACTTCTTCTGCTCCCCAGTAGGGGAGGGCGGTGGAGATCGTCACCGACTTACCGTCCGGACTCCACCGCAAGGCCGGGTCGCCGTGGACATCCTTCAGGCTGCTGCCGGTTCCTTGCAGCATGAACTCTCCAGAGGAGTCCGACTCCTCCTCCTCCGCAACTCACGCCGACTTGACCCGCTTCGCTCTCTTTTCTCTTTGAGTGAGGGTCAAGCCGCCAGGAGTCAGCGGCTTGTTCAGCGGGACCGCCACAGCAGCTGCAAAGATAGAAGGCAAAGTTAGTTTTCAGGCCGCACGGCTAAGAATTCAGGTCGGCCGGCTTAACACTTACTGTCTTCCGCTTCGACTCCTACTAGCGATGGCAATAACGGGATGTAGTGGTTTACATCAAGCCGCTCGCCTTTGAAGAAGTTATAAATCTCCTTCTCGACGCCGTCCAAGCCGCTGCTCCCAAAGGCGGCTTCTTCGCGGATTTGGTGGTCGACCGGCAGCAACCCCAAGTTGCCCTCGAAGATCAGAAACCGCTCCGGCCAGTTTGCGATCTTGTTGGCCAAGTTCACTATCTTCAGCCCTCTGTAGCCGAAGTAGAGGTGCCCCCGGAAGATCTTTGTCCCGGAGTCCGGGATAGACCGCACCGAGAAGCACTCACGGAAGAGCCTCATAGAGAATCAGACTCTTTCCGACCTCAGATAAGAGATGAAGCTGTATATTGCGGCTATCGAATTTGGGGGAAGTTGTCCGGGCCCAACTCCATAGTGGTCGAAGACCGCTACGGCCTCTAGCAAGACCGGGAAGCTGAAGCCGCAGTCGAAGTGGTCAATGGGGACTGCGATCTGATTCGCGTTGGAGGAGTTAATCCCCTCATCCTGCCGAGGAAGCCGCGCGATCAGCGGACTTCCTTGCATATGTTTCTCGACAAAGTCATCCAGCTCGGCTTTTGTAAGCCGGCATTCTTTATGGTCAGCTGAGTGGAAGGCGGAGGCTGCGTCTGTCCTAACGGCTGTGGCCTTGTCAGACCGCAACGATTTGGACTTAGCCCGCATCCTTCTTGATTTGTGATGAAATCTACGGGGTCTGCGCTATTTATAGAAAATCCGTGAAGCTACAGTGCCCAACGTCAAATCGCGGCTAGTTGTCACGCCGCGCGGCCTAAGTCCGCTGGAAGTGCAGAACAGCTTAGTGACCAAGCCGTCGTTTAGCCCATCAGTCCGCACGGCTATTCCCTGCACTTAGAAAAATTCTATGGCGAATCATGTGGATATCAAGTATTCAAGCCGGCGTTCTGTTCGCCTGACCGCGCGGCTACTTTCCAAAACTTTAAATTTCTTAGAACAAAGCAGCAGACATGTGGATTATAAATACAAACCGTATAAGCCGCATTCAGTTCGCAGCATAATAAAATACAACAGTTTACAGCAATCAAATTGTTCAACATCCAGAGAAAAAATATATATTACAACATAATATACGAATGTCCGCGCGGCTTAGTTCTCTCAAGTCGCTCAGGATCGTTTGTCGTCTTCCGGCCTGTCTCGTCCCATGTGCGCGACCTGTTCACCGGTCTGCACAATCGCGACGTACACCTGGCTAACCAGATTATGAAGCGCATGCAGAGACCGATGAACTCGCGCAGCGTCTCGCTCAACTCTCGCAAACGGTATCATGTGGATCGCCTGGGCCCCAAGACCGCTTGGAACTACGACCTGGTTAGGCGCCGCGGCCACCGGAGGATGCGAACTCTCGCCAGAGGCCGGGCGGCTAGTACCCGGCAACTCTGCAGGAGTTGGTAGTGCAGGCCGCTGTTCTCCGCCGGTCTCCGCCGGCAGGACTTGGTTCTTGCCGCCTTCAGCATGTGGGATCTGTTCTCTGTCTCCTTCCAGCCGCGCGGCCATCAGCAAGTTCTTCTCCGCCCTTTCCTGCTCCAAGGCATCCTGCATCTCAGCAATCTTCGCCTCAGCGGTTTCCATCGCGGTTTGGAGCATGGCGGTCTCTTCCTTCCTCGCGGTCTGGAGCCTGGCGGTCTCTTCCTTCATCGCGGTCTGGAGCCGGGCAGTCTCTTGTTCCATCACAGTCTTCATCCTCGCGGTCTCCTGCTCAAGCGCAGTTTGCAACCTTGCGGTCTCTCGCTCCAGGGTGGTTTGCAGCTCTTGGATCCTTTTTTCCGCGCCCTCCTGGGCAACCCGCTGCTGTTCGTCTTTAATCCGCAGGGTTTCGGTGGACACGTCCAAAGCCGCCTGCAGCATGCCGACATCCTTCTGGAAGTCGGCCATCTCCTTCTCGCGAACACTTGGAGGAGGAGGCGGTGGCAGCATAGACAAATATGACGTCAAGTCGCCCGGTTTCATCGCGGTCTCCGGTACACCTGCAGAAGAGAAACCGCAGTCAGGTTCAACAGGATTGTTGCGACCTTCTAGTAAGGAAATCGGTAGGATGAGACCGCCGGTTTGATGTTTATCTTCTCTAGAGGCCGCGGTATGGATTTTAATCACTGGCCGCCTGAGCCGCTCAGGATCTATCCTCTTCAGCTTTTCTTTCCATAGCCGCTCGGTTTCCTTAGCTCGGCTTTTCAGTTGAGCCGTGGTCAGGAAAAAGCTGGCTGGCGGATTTAATATTATATTCGCCCCCTTCTTCCTTGACCGCGACTTGTAGAATTTAATAATTCGCCTAACGTCCCGGTGTTTACCTTGCAGCAATGGATGTGTGGTCGCCACCGGCTTCTCGGCGATCAGTTTCTTCATCTCCTCCATCTTCTCGCGGAGCTTCAGTTTCTCGGCTCCTTCAGAAGCCGCGGAAACCGGTTCGCCAGGCTTCTCCCCAATAACCTGGATGTCCGGGCGGTCAACCTCCTCAGAGGCCGCTGGTGTCGACAATAGCGCGTCTTGCCGCTGGAGAGTCTCCATGCCCTTCAAGAGCTCGCTGAGCGAGTCGCTAACCACTGGCGTATTCTCCAGTTCGCTCGGCTTGTGATCCGGTGTAGCCGGGTTCTCGGGTACCTCCTTCTCGTGCGGCCTGTGTTGAAGACTGTCCGCGCCGGTCTTTTCGGAAATATTCCGGTTTCTGGCGTGCAGCTTCCTCATCTTTCTCTTCATCCTTTCTTCAAGTGTTTCGCTCCTTTCTTTCCGCCGTTTCAGGGAGCCGAACACCTTTTAAGTCCGCTTGTGCTGTTCAACCAAAGCCCGCTCGGGTTCCTGCGCCTTCTCCGGCTCGTTGTCATCCACAACGATTAAGTCGACCTTGCCCGGCAATTCGGACGGTTTCCCAGACTCAACACTCTTCTCCTCCGTCCCACCAAATTTTAGGAGCGGTTCTCCTGATGGAGGGAAAGTCACGTCGAAGGATTTAGCAATCCCGGTTTGCAGTGGAGCAGCCTTCGAAACCGCTTCGGGATCTACTGCGGCCTGCGATGGTCCGCCGACGATCTCTGTCGGCCTCCTTTCAGCTCCAGAAGCCGCTGATGTCTCCGGCTTCCCAGTCTTCTTGGCAGTCTGGCGGGCAGAATCATTCGAGTTCTCGCTCCGGCTCTGCTTCGTTTCTGGCGGTTTCTTGTTGCGGGCTAGCATTGATGACATCACATCCATCGCTAGAGAAATCGCGTCGGCTTGCAAAAGTCTGACCGCAAGTGGCGAGCAGTGACCCGTGGCTTGGCAGGAATCCTGAAGAATGTCAAGGGTCAGGGGATTTTATAGACGACGATGAAGCAGTCGCGGTCTCCGGCTTAGTTCTACATTTTCGAAGTTTTTTGGAAACTTAAAAATGTGCGGGGATTATGATAAGCCCGGAATCCGCGACCTGCCCGCGCAGCTTTCCAGACCGGGCGGCCTGCCTACTCAAGCCGCCAAGCCTCCCAAGCCGGGCGGTCTCCATGTCAGGCCGCTGCCAACGCCGACCATGCTCAGCGACAAGGCCCAAGGACCCAGCCGTCAGCTCGCCAGGAGGAATCCGCCAGGCCGCGCGGCTTCCCTCCTTTCTTGTTTCTTTCTCTTTTGCTTCCCCTCACCTCTGCCCGGTTCTCCTGTACCCCGGGCAGCCGGTAATTTTAGCCCTGCCCGTTTGGGCAGGCCCCCGAGCCTATAAATAGGGGGAGGGTGCACTCCCCAAGACACCATGACTGGGATCCAGTAGCTCGCCTGTTAAGAGCTGCGGTCTCAAGTCTAGTGTATTGCGGCTTGTAGCCCGGCCGGCTTCTTCTTTTACTTGTTGTAACTGTTTCTTATTTGAAGTAAAGGAAAGCCCGCCGCAAGAGTGGCATTTAAGCCGCGGCGGGCGAACTCTGCTGTTGCCGCTGCCAGCGGCCCCCTTTTCCGGTCTTTAGCCGCGACCGCTAGTAACCGATTGGTCGACAGTCTTCTCCTTTCCTCCCCTATTCCCCGGTGTTCGAACCGTTAGCTGGTGGTGCCCGACTCCCTGTCCGTTTTCGTGCATCAACAATACATCTCCAAAAATCCGGTCTTTCATGATAGAACAAAACACATAGAAGTCGTCTGTCATTTTATTCGGGAAGAGATATTAAAGAAACAGATTTGCACTCCGTTTGTCACTTCCGACAACGAGTTGGCAGACGTGTTCACTAAGCCGTTGTCCGCTTCCTTTTTCCACATCTGTGACAAGCTGGGCATGATTGATATCTATGCTCCAGCTTGAGGGGGAGTGTTGTAGGATGGAGGCCGGGCGGTCTGTTGGTTTCTCCTAGCCGGTCTGTGTGCCGGGTTGTTGCTGTTTGGTATCCCAGCAGTCTGGCGGCTTGTCTTAGACGACTAGGAGACCTGGCGGTCTAGCGGTCTCCTGTGATGGCTTGCTCTCTGTGTGCTTGTTCCCTCCGCCTGTTGGTGGTCGGGCGGTTAGCCGGTTTGTCTAACCGAATGACTTGTTCGATTTGTCTTTTTGTAAAGTCGCATATACTAGTAAATTTTTAGTCCCATATTTTTTAATTGTAATCTCTCTCATCTCCTCCAGTCTATAAAAGGGAGGTTATACCATTGTAATTGATACCTTTTTTGGATAATAAAGTTTACATCACTCCAATTTTTCGGTCTGTTATTTTCTGTTCGCACAAAATTATTAAAACAGAAGGAATTTGCTTTTTGAAATGTCACCCAAAAAGAAAGAGACCGGTGACTTCTTCTTGATAAGATCTTGATGTGAAATTATTCTTCTTCATTAACCTTGGCTGTAAAGAACAAGGTTCAACATATCTTAGCTTTTTCAAAACTTCTTGAAGGAGAAGGTAGGGTTGAATCTGGCTGGAGAAGAATGAAGTTGATCCACGATCTGCCTCCTCTCCACTTTCAGAATTCTATTAAAATTGTTCTGACAGACTTAGATGAGAAGACGAAAAATAGCTCATAGTTTCTGTTGTGTTGGTCTACTTATATAGGCTTTGAGAAGAGTGACTAGCTGCCCCTATTAATTCACTAACATCTAACAGTTCAGACAATTGTCAGAACTTTAGGCTTTGAATTATAGACTTAGAAGAATTTCTGACTTTAAAGATTCTGCATGAAGGTGTTGACACAGTTCTGAGTGTTGACACTTCTATACATACATTCTATCGAAACCAGTCCTGGGTGTCGACACTTCTCTTATAGGGATGTTGACAATAATTGAGTGTGTCTACACTACTAGCTTCTTGTCTCAACACAACTTGTGTAACATGTGTCGACACTAATCCTGAGTGTCGACACAGCTGGTTTCTTGTCTCGGCATAACTTATGAGAAATGTGTCGACACAAGTCCTGAGTGTCGACATAGCTGGTTTCTTGACTATGGTGTCGACACAAGTCCCGGGTGTCGACACAACTTCTTCCAATCTAGGCATAATATGTGTGAAATGTGTCGACACTAGTCATGAGTGTCGACACAGCTGGTTTCCAGTCTCAGCATAACTTGTGTGAAGTGTGTTGACACTAGTCTTGAGTGTCGACATAGCTTTTTCTGTCTCATCACTACTTGAATAAGGGTGTCGACACTAGTCATGAGTGCCTACACAACTTGATTCCTTGTCTCAGTACTTCTTTTACAAAGGTGTTGACACTTGCCTAGTGTCTCGACACTTTTGTAATTAGTTTATTTTTCCTTCAACATAAAACCTGCACAAGTAAACTCAATATACATCAAATATAATTTTTTTGTACATCATTGAGTTGAAAGGGCTTCTCCAAATCAGGTACTGAATTTCAAATATACCTAACAATCTCCCCCTATTTGGAGAAGTCATAACCCCAATTCAATGATATATACCACGATACCAAGATTTGATTATAAGAATATATATATATATATTAAAAGTGTTGAACAAAAATGTAAAGAACAAAGGTATTAACACACAAATATAACCAAGTTCAAACGGACTTTTCATTCCAATTTGTTATCAGTTTACACATTTGAGTTTATTACAGAGTTCTTAAAAACAAAATTACAAATATTCAAAGAAAAATATTCTAGGAAAGATCTGGCTCTCTGATGACAATGCTTTTTCCTGATTGTATCTTGGCTTTAACTTCAGGCATTTTCTCATCAACTATCTTTTTGTCTTTGTCATTCTTAGCATTAGAAAACTTTTCCTCCTTAAGCCTCTGCCTTTCAAAATAGTGATAAGGCATGTGAAAGTATTTGTTGGGCTCAACAGAATTGGTTGGGATCTTCCCCGCCTTAAGATCATTTCTGAATTTTTAGATGGCCTCCTGCTACTTTATGTTCTTAGCCCACTCTTGCTCTGCATTCCATTTTCCCCTATCAATAACATTAGTAATTACGGCTTTCCATGCAATGAGTATAATTGATCTGGAAGTTGGGCTCCACTGTTCAAAATCAAGCCTACCTTCAGCCTGTTCCCTGAACCATTTTTTTATAGTTGAACTTTCTCTTTAAGTAAAGTAGATGTTGTCATCTCCACCTCTTCACATACTATATTCTAAACTTGTGGTGGAGGACTGTACATGGTCTGGATAGTAGCTTGAATGTCCTCAAAATGAGCTAGTCTGTACATGAATTGGATAGGATTTTCAGGATTTTGAGTGGCTCAAAGTGAGCTGGTTGGAAACCAGACTCAGGAGTTTGGTCGCCATCATACCATAGGTGAGGATGTCCAAGAGTGTCTCTGATGCTATTGGAAATCCAAGTAGCATACTCAGATCTAACCTTTATCATTATCCTCTCACCTTTTATGACTTCTCTTTCCACATGATCCCTCAAATTATTCTTATGAAATCTTACTTGTCCATCTAGATAATTTATTCTTGAGGTTAAAATGTTCTTTACTTTCAGTAAATGTTCATCCAAATCCTTGTTAGAAGGTTTGATATCCTTAATGAATGAGACTGAGTGAGTTGTCAGCAGAGTTTCCAGTTCCTTTATGGCAGAAGTTATCTTGTTTTCTAAAGCAGTAGTTTGTTCAGTCAGCTTGACCAGTGTTTCATTATTCATTGCAGTCATGTCCTCATCCATTATTCTTTGATTCTCAAGGGCATAGCCTTGTTTTACAGCTATTTCATCTGTAGTCATTTTGGACTCCTCTTACTGTTTAACAAGGTATACCATAGCATAAGCTCCCCTTTGGAAGAAATCAGTCAATTATGTCTTTAGAAGATTTACTTCAAATCTAATAGAATTAAAGTCCTGAGCTAGTTGAAACTGCAGCTCCTTATTCCTTTCATCTACATACTTTTCTAGTTGAGTCCTTTGTTGATCTAACATAATCTGTAGTTGAAATAGAATTGAGCTTGAATCCACAGCAGGAGCTGGAGTTATGCTAGACCGAATAATATTCTTATAACTTGTACTTCTCTTTTTAAGTTTAGATAATTTCCTCTTCTTTATCTGAGAGGCTTATTCCTCCTCAGATTCAGATGAACTTACTTATTGAACAGATTTTGTCTCTTGGGCTGTTTCAGTATTTGGGGACAACTCCCCCTCAATCCTTGCAGCTTCTACACCAATGTTGGTGATATCAAGGTTTATCTCATATTGCTGAGCTTAAGCATCTGGAACAAGTTCCTTTGGAAGTTCAGTCATCTCCACTTGGATATGTATATTTGTATCCTGAAGTATTTCTTCTTCAGTCTCCTTGGGGATTTCATCCTCCATCTCTCTGTCAGGCATTTCCTTTTCAGGAACCTTTATTTGTTTCAGCTCTTGCATAACTTCCATTATTATTGCATCTATTGTATCCATTTAAATTTCTGGCAGATCATTGAGATTCTTCCCCCTCAATTGGATCCTTCTCTTATATATTCTCCCCCACAATGTGTTCTTTTTCTTGTACTATCCACCCCTCCAACAGATCACCAGTTACAAGTAAGGGCCTTGGTTATTTCTCTGCTATTGTATCTGTTGGGTATTGTATCCACAATAACCTAGATTTGTGTGAAGTCACCCTTGAACTAAGATGAATTAAGTATGTATTTGATGCCATCTTTTAGTTGAGTTCTTGAAGGTTATTATTGCTAAGTGTAGATCAATGTCAGTTTACAATAAGTCACTTAACACATGACCATGCAATGTAATCCCTCATTGTGTGATCCATGGTGTTGACTCATGTGTAACCTCTCTTTTGGGATGCACGTCATTTTAAAGTACTAAAGCATGTAAGAAAGGAAGGGTTGTTAGACTTTGAACAAATAAGAAAAGGAATTCACCTAAAAAATTCCAAGTCCATTTTTCAAAAAGAAGGAAGTTTTCGAAAGGTCTAAGTTAAATTTTTCGAGAAAGTAGATCTGTTCTTGAGAAACAGAAAGACTTTTTCAAAAAAGTCTCTAAAAACTTCTAAGTTCTCCTTTTTGAGAAATGACCTTAAGTTTTTGCGAGAAACCAGATTCATTTTTTGAAAAAGAAGTATTGTTTTAAAAAAAATCATATTCATTTTTTGAGAAAGAAAATTGTTTTCGAAAAATCAATTTCACGGTTCAGAGAATTCAGCACGGAGCATTTTCTCGAGAAGGGTATGCCATTTTTTGGAAAGATCAAGTTCTTTTCGAAAAATCAAGATGCCTTTCGAATAATGTAGTTGCAGAAAATTCAGATTTCATAATTCATCGAACGAGATTTCATTTAATTCGTTGAACGGGATTTCATTCCTAATTCGTCGAACGAGATTCCATATACTAATCCTTGTTTAATATGATTAATCATCATTCCTTAAATGATTTCAGACCGTTAGTGGATATCCTATATAATGTCTTTTCAAGGATTCATTAACCCTAACAAAAGATAAATACAGAATTCAGAATAGCCGCAAGTTCTAGATCGGGAAAAGCAGCATGCAGCCATCGTTGCTCTTCCCTGTCGCCTCTTCCTTGATCCAGCGATTCAACAGATAAAAGATTTGACTTATCACAAATCCAAGTTCTTCAATTAATCATTTGATCGTGTCAGATCATAGATTTTCAGATTGTGTTTTCTCAAGATTTCTTCCTCAAAATCTTCAAGAATTTCAAGTCTCAAAAGGGATGAACTTTGAAGATCTCAGATCTGGAAGTAAAATTTTATTGTTTTTATAAAATTTATTTCAACACTTGAAACGGCTTTGTCTCCGCATTTGTAGGAATATTAGTCTTCTGAGTATAGATCCTATTTTGGCGGATCGAGTTTTGTAGGGGTGTGTAAACACCGAGTTGTAGGAGCATTGCTCTGAGGTGTAGGATTGTTTTAATCCGAGATTTAGTGAAGTAGCCAAGACTAGCTATGGTGCTAGATTGGTGAGGTGAACAGTGGACGTACCCAAGATTGGGGAACTGTTGGTGCAACCAAAGTGATCTGGAAGTAATCAAGCATGTAGCCTCACTGCCAACTCAGTATGAGCCTATCATGGTCCCACATAAGATTGTGGAGAAATTGGGAGATTGGATCTGTACAGTTTAGCTAATATGATGAGTTGAAGGAAATTGAAAAGGTCTTAAAATATTCTAAGTCATTTAGCATTGAGTGTGTTAAGCTCACTCAAAGCCATGGGGCTGAAAGCATTGAGTGCATTCATACCAGTCAATGTGTTTGAACCATACTTGTGATTTGGGCAAGGTTCACTACTAGGATTGCTGACCCAGCATGTATAATCTATAGTCATTTGTTAGTTCCAGGGTTTTTAGGTCAATCTCTTAGGTCAGCATACTGAGACCTACCTTCAGAAAACTTCAGAGAATTCAATACTTAAGAGAGAAGATAGTTTTGAAGATAGCAGAATTAGTCATTCGACGATAATTTAACTCAGCTCAACTATCGTCAATCACAAATCGATGAATTCAAATTTCCTTCTCTGAATTAAGCTCAATGAAAGTACAGCTCAGGTCGACGAACTGTGAGCTTATATCGAGATCTCAGCTCGATGAAGTGCCTTCTAAGCTTGACGAACTTGGAGCTCAGTTTGGCAAGTACATTTCCTGCTCGACGATCTTGAAGCTCAACTCGACGAAGAAGATTTATCAGCTCGACGAACTTGGATCTCAGGTCGACAAATAATATCATGTGTTCGACTAACTATGTACTTCCCTAACGGATGGGACTCTAGGATCTAGCCAATCAAAGAAGTTAGAAGCCTAAATGAGATAACTACTGAAACCTTGTTGGAAAAGCTCAAGTCTTATGATTATCTCATCAAGATCAGAGAAGCTGAGCAAAGGACTTCCTCATCTTCAGCAAAGAAAGACCAATGCATTACTTTCAAGGCTTGTGAATAAGCAATAACCACTCCAAAAAATGAAGATCTGTTGAGTCTCCTGGTTGTGAGATTCTACAAGATGGCATGGAAAGATTTCAGGAGAAGATCTTCCAGAAAAGATGACAAGTCAAGGTATGATAAAACCCCTATTACACAGATAGTTTGCTTTGAATGCAGGAAATCTGGACACATACTACCAGAATATCCTGAGAAGCAAAAGAAAGACAAGATGAAATAGAAGGACTCCAGGAAGCATTCCAGCAAGCCCTCCTCCAGCAAATACAGGTAAAAGGAAATAGGATTTGCTGGTGAGACTTGGAGTGAATCTGAGTCTGAATCTTCATCCAGCTCCAGTGAGGATGAAGAAGAGGCGAAAGCCAGAGAGATATGCTTGATGGAAATCAACGTATCTTGCAGCAACTCTGAAGCTGCTAATTCAGAAGATGATCTATATCAGAAGAAGATCATGCGTAGAGTGATCTGGCTTCATTCGACGCCTCTGTACTTAACCAATTCTTCTGCCTTCCTCTACGCAAGATACGTTGATCTGGCGTCGAATGAAGCCAGATCACTCTACCCTAAACACTTCAAGCATCCTCGGACGTCAACCACCGACTGAGCCCTGACGAAGACCGACAAACTTCGACTCCGGTTGAGAATCCTGGCTAGCCTTCACGCGTTGGGTTGTAAATATCCTTTTTCTTCTGATTTGGATGTTGTTTCTAAGCTTTGTATGTTTGCTAAACTTGCTAGGAACTCTTAACAATGTTCATGATGGATTATTATTGTCATCATTGTTGTTGTTCTTAGTTTGGCTTTACTTCCTTAGCTAGCTTTGGATTGTTGCTTGGTTATAATGCCGCACTAACGTGTGTTAGGGGCTGGCCTGGCGAAGAGGTGTTTTCGACCCTCAACGGTTACGACTGCACGCCTTAATGCTCATCAGAGTATTCCACTGATGCGAAGCGCTGAAGGTGACCTGCGTGATTAATTTTAGTTGTTCTAAAACTCCCCCATCCTTTATTGTGTTTGCAATCACTTTCTGACGTAGAATATCACACTCCCAATCTGCACTCCTCGAGAGATTCGATACTCAGAGGATAACTCCCCCAGTTTATTACTTGATGACAATCAGTGCTCTTTCCGAGATTGCATCAACTGTCATAAAGATCCTTGGATCAGATGCTTCCATGAAGAGCTTGACTCTCTCCTTCCAGATTCCAAAGCATTCCTTGCTTCAGATAGGAAGCTTCATGGAAGCAAGCACCTTATGGTTCTCTCCTGAACCCATAAGTATACTCTCACTGCTACCCTTGGAGATATACTCGAACTGTTAAGTCTTTTTCGAGCAACCTCCCTCTGATACCACTAGAAAGTCTTTATTTCCAAGGTAGATAAGCACCTAAAGGGGTGGTGAATAGGCTTTCTAGTCTTTTAAGATTTTCTTTAACTTGGTGTGTTGTGAGTTTGCTAGGTTAGCATGCTTTCAAGACAATTCACGAAATCAGACACAATATTTATAGTAGTTCCCCATATTATGGGTATGTCCACTATCCCTCACCTTTCTAACTGCTTTTTAAATAAGTCTCCTTCTACAAAACTCAGCTCCTAAGAGCTTAAAACACAATCCCGCAGGACCACTCAGTCTCCTCCAATACTACAACTCGGGCACAAAGCCCTATAACTTAGTAATCAAAAGAACACCTACCTCAGGTAAAAAGGCCCTACCACTTAGGCTATGAGGATAGCCCTAAGTCAAATCTAAAGGATCCTACAACTCAGATTCACACTTGAATACTACAACTCTGGCAAATGTCGTACACTGAAATTCTTAACAGAATCCTACCACTATGATCTATACAAGATCCTACACTCGGCCTTTATAAATAGTCTTATAACTCAGATCTAGAAACAACCTACAAATAGAGATAAGTTTGTTGATGTTGAATAAACGATATAGAAATGAACCCTGTGTCTTCCTCCTTCTATCCTGAGAAAACTCAGTCCAAATTCCTTCTTCACAGGTCCAAAAAATACTCTTCAAGATAAGCTCTGCTTGGGTTGTGAAAGTAACTGTAATACAGGTAGGCTTTGGCTGCTTTTCTCTCAGATAAACGTCTCTGATCTTATTGTGGTCGGTGTTGATCGAAGTATCTAAACTTGATGGCCTTTTGGGTCCAGTCAATTTTTAACTTTTTCCTAGAGCTCTGAAATAATGGCAAGGAAGAAGAAGTTGCGCCACTTTATGAAATGACAAACCCTAAAAAGATATTGACTCCTCTACCAATCTCATTCTTTTATTATCTGCCATCCAATGACTCTCTTGACCTGTGGACCCAGCTTTAATGGCTAATTTACAACCTTCCTTTTACAGAATAAATCATACAGCAGGCCGGTGACGCCATTAGTGGTGGACTACAGCTTTTTCACAATTAATTTGAATTTTGTTTACTATTGTTGACTTTTGCTGACGTCAGCATTTGTGGACTTAGCCAAATTCTCAGATTCAATCCAGGCATTGAGTACGTTGAGTGAATGGACTTCACTCAACACATCTGAACATTGCCAAATTCTCTACACCAACAGGTATTTAGTGCGTTGAGTGAACAAGCTTCACTCAAAGCCTCTAGACTTAGCCAATTCTTCTCCCTTGCTTAGGTGTTAAGTGCGTAGAGTGATCTGGCTTCATTCGACGCCTCTGTACTTAACCAATTCTTCTGCCTTCCTTAGGTGTCGAGTGCGTTGAGTGAAATGGTTTCACACAATACCTCGGGACTTAAACATATTTTTCTATCTTCATTAAGCTTTGACTGACCATAGCTTCGTCGACGCTTTCCTATTTAGGCGTTGAGTGAGTTGACCTCACTCAACGCTTCTAGACTTAGTTAATTTTTTTGTCTCCTTCTTCTTTGACTTTGACAGAATTAGCATGGCGTTGAGTGAACTAGCTTCACTCAACGCTTCTGTACTTAGCCATATTTCTTTGACATATTGATTGTGGCTTAGACTGTAGTAGCTTGATTCAACGCTTCTAGCTGTATGGCATTGAGTGAGTAGACATCACTCAACTCCTGTGGGCTTAGCCACTTTTCTCTCTTCCTTCTTATTAAGCTTTGACTGCATATTATTTGCTTCGCACTTTTTCTTGTATGGCGTTGAGTGAACTACCTTCACTCAACACCTGTGGACTTAGCCACTATTCTTCACTATCAAAGTAAAGGTTTTGACTGACTGGTCTTTACTCGATGCTTCTGCTCGTCTGGATTTGAGTGAGCTATCCTTACTCAATGCCTCTGGACTTATTTGATTTTATACTTGCCACTGCTGAAGCTTTGACAGACTCATCTATACTCGACTCATATACTTATATGATGTTGAGTGAACTTCCATCACTCAATGCATGTGGACTTAGCCGTAGAACTATAATGCAAACTGCTGGGCTTTGACTTTCCACACCTTACCCAACACTTTTTGGAATCTGGAGTTGAGTGTACTAGATTCACTAAATGTCTGTGGACTTAGGCGATTTTTAGTCTTTCCAACATTCTTCTTTGACATCTTGTGTTGAGTGAACTGGCTACACTGAACGCCTGTGGACTTCGACAAATTTCGGTCTCTTCACTTTTCTAACTTGTGACCACCTGTCACAACCACTTGGAATACCTGTCCAATCAATGTGATATGGACAAACCTACATCCATGAACTTTAACATACATAAATACGACTAGGTGCGTACAATTAACTTGTTTGACATCTTACAAATCTGAGATATTGTGATCAATCGACCCAGCAAAGGTACATCACACCAAGCTGATCAGATGTCATCCACCTTCCTGGCACAATAAATGGGTCTGTGAGATGACCAAAGAAGGCAACTAGAAAACTTTGTGGATGATTCCGTAAAGGAAGTGAGAAAATATAGGACCCCCTCTCAGAACACAAAACATGACACAAGGGGAGTCTTATGCCCAGAACAGCCGCCTTGTGATAGTGTTAGCACGCGGGCTAACCTGTATAACAAGACGCATGTCCTACTGGCTATAATCAATATCAAACATTGTCAACCCAACCAAGAACATAAAATAAAAGTCAAATCCATACATAAGTAAATAGTCCAAAAGTACATCAAATAAAAGAATCATCAACAAGCTTCTATAACATTAGAGTACGAGTACAAAATGAGTCTCTATACTCACATCAGTCACCGACGGTAGCGGTTTCACCGTCCCTTCAGTCCTTGTCATCTGGCCTGGCTATCCTGCTGCATAACCTGCTACTGCTCTATCTGCGGGGTTCCCTCCTAAAAAGGAAGACGTAGCAATCGTTAGTCATAAAGACTAAGTGGCTTCCATTTGCTCCCCCGACCACTCCTCGACATCGGGCGGAGAAAAGGACAAGTACAATATATATATATATATATATATATATATATATATATATATATATATATATATATATATATATATATATATATATATATATAAGTGTAGTAATAAAAACAAGTGGTAAACGAGCGAGAAATATCAATGTATATCAGGAGTTTAATGAATGAGTAAACAACCTAATCTAGCAATTCTAAAATCTACAACAGTATAAAAGTTAAAGCTACAACAAAACATAACTCAACTTATATGAATTCCCATACAGACATATAAGTTGAGGATCAGCTCAACAGAAAAGTAACTCATCGTATAAGAGTGCCCATAGAAACTTATACTATGAGGATCTTGTGTATGAAATGTAGTGTAATGACATGAATGCAATGCAATGACTCACCCATGATCACGCACATGCAACTGCTATGTCGACATAGACTTGTAGTTCCCACTTTTCGAGCAGGTAGCTAACCTCTCAGACGTCATCCGTCATGGCCAGGTGGTGACAGTGGAGCGGGCTCCTCCACTACTAGGTAGACATCCACACCTCAATGCTAAGAACATAACAGCGGAGCTCACATGCGTACTATGGTTCAGAAGGGGTCTCTGGTAGATGTGCACCTAGAGCCCAGCCTAATTGGCCTATATTTGGGGCACGAAAGGTGCCTCTGTGAACAAATCACCAAAGGACGAAGGCCAACCATCCAGTAGCATGGAGGGTGCCTCAGGAAGTGAGCACAGAGGACCAAGGCCCAACCATGCAAGTCTAACTATAAACTCACGTCGATGTGATCACTATCGATCCCGTGGACCTGTAAAACTATCCTTAACCTAGGATTACGACATCGCGTGTCGACTTACATTGCATGCAATTTCATATCATTGTGTTACAGAAGGTGCCTCTGTCGACAAACCACCAGAGGACCAAGGCCAACTGTCCATATATGTCTCTTTTTATCATTACCAAACCAGTGCAGTCAAACACCCGCACTTACACCCTTTCACAATCTTGTGCCCTAAGGAGCTTAAGGGTTCATCATCAACATAAAAGTACTTCGCATATTCATCAACCATTTGGTCAACATGATTACATATAGACTATGGTCAGATAACTTTAGCATCACTGGTTATAATTCTTTTACCATGTTCAAACCATTCGTGCGCACATGGATCAATCAACTAAATGCCAACAACCATTTGTTCATAACAATCAATACTAATTATGCTCAGCATCTTCAAGCCAAACTCATCATTTTTTAACACATTACCATTGTCCAATGCGTCCTTATTGATTCACATATTTAAACCATTCCTACCATCTCAACCCGTCAACTCATTTGTCCACTACCCTTCGTTAAGGATCTATCCAACAAATGCCTTTAACAATATTTTATCAGAAATATATACAGACTAAATTTACCAAAACATTAACGTTGTTGTACTACAATCCCTCCCTACAAAATTCAAAGCCAATTCAACATTATTGGTTCAGGAAAGATTACTGTACATCAATTTCAACGGGAATTTCTAAGGCTACAGGAATCAGGTGAAGGCGCGTAACGCCTCATTGGAAATCTATTTTCAAGGGCTACGACTTTTTTATTTAGTCGAAGGCATGGATCTGGCCGCATCATGTCCGAAAATGATCTTGAAGATTGTTGCACGCAGAAAGCAGATTTCTACGCGCATCTTAAAGCAGAACGAACATCGTCGGTTCATCTTCTTCCACCAACCAAACTTTCCAAATCACATCCAGTATTCCTCCTCCCTTGTTCACCTCAAAAGTTCAACTTTCTTCTTGAAACCAAGTACCCATCTTCTCATGGAAGGAAGGAGTGGTAGAAGACATCATATCTCTAGGGCACAAGCCCTAGAATGGCCTTCTCCTAAGAAAGACTTCTTCTCACAAATCAGGACTCTTTTGAGTTGTTATGTCTCCTAGGAATAACTATAGATCTAGCACCAAGGGATATGGTAGAAGCTCACCTCGATTCCGGCATTTTTAGCCATGGATATCGTCACTCTCCTTGGCGGCATCTTTCCCTTGCTAGTATTGTTCTTTACGGCCAGAGAGGGAAGGAGAAGATTTTCTTCCAGGAATCCGACTGCTTCTCCATTTCGTCGGAATTGGCAGAGACAACTTGTCAGTAAAGTAATAAAAAGGAGGCTAGGGTTTTCCACATGTCCCTTTTTATAGTGAGAGATTAGGGTAACTGTCTAGCCATGTGTCAGCCTGACATTGGACCTCCTAATATTACTTTAAATGAGTCATTTTGAAAGGACACGACCCATTTAAGTCGATTTGGTGCAATTCCCAAAAATCTGGTTCAGCAGTGGCTGAAGATTCGCCCAAGGTAATGTTTTTTCTAAGTTAAATGGCGTTCGACAAATTTTAGCCCAGTTCGACGAATCAGTGATCGACGAACTCAGCATTCGATGAACTTACCTATGTTCGACGAATTTAGCACAGCTCGACAAATCAGCGCTCAACGGATTCAGCGTTCGACGAACTTACCTGAGTTCGATGAATTTAGTTCATCTCGACGAATCAGTGCTCAACAGAATCAGTGTTCGACGAACTTACCTAAGTTCGATGAATCAACAATCGAAGAACTCATCATTCGACGAACTTACCTGAGTTCAATGAATTTAGCTCAGCTCGACGAATCAGCGCTAAACGGAATCAGTGTTCGACGAACTTACCGGATTTCGACGAATTTAGCTTAGCTCGACGAATCAGCGCTCAACGGAATCAGCATTCGATGAACTTACTTGAGTTTGACGAATCATCGATCGACAAACTCGGCGTTAGGCGAACTTACCTGAGTTTGATGAATTTAGCACAGCTCGATGTATTTGACGTTCGACGAATATTGCTGATTTAGTCATTGGGTCCGGTCGACTCACTCGAAGCTCCCCGAACCTGAGTTAATCTTTTGACTCAAAACACGTGCGAGGGGTCTGGCAAGAAATATGACGTTACAAATTCTATAAACAAAATAAAAGATTTCGTACACGAAATCAAGCTATGGTTGCGGGGGAAATAAATTAAGGAATTATATTATGCTTTATAAATGTTACCTTGGAGAAACAACTCCAGGTAGTGCTTCGGCATCAAGTCCACTAGCTCCCAAGTAAATTCTTCTTTCCCATGATTAGACCACAATACCTTTACCAAAGGAACACTTTTGCGACGCATGTTCCTTGTCTTAGTGTCCACTATCTACACCGTCTCTAGTCACATAGATCTATTAGTTGCTACTACTCCATTAGTGGTGGGTATATGTTGATCGGGCCACAACAACACCTTCCGAAGTCACGACACATAGAATATGTCATGAAGATTATCCAGCTCTGGCGGTAACTCCAATTGATAGGTCAAAGGTTCAATCCTTTCTAATATAGTGTATGGTCCAACGTACCTTGGGATGAGCTTCTTCCCACCACGTACTCGTGAAACTCCATTCATTGGCCGGATATTCAGAAACCCTTTGTCACCCACTTGAAATTCCACCATCCGATGTTTTGCATTATAATATTTAGCTTGCCGAGTTTGAGCCTCAAGGATACGTTCCTGTATTAATCTAACAACTGCATCAGTATCATCGATGTACTCAATTCCTAAAACCTTCGGGTCTTCATCTTGAACCCGTGACAAGGTGATTCTCCACCTTCTTCCATAAAGGGCATCATGGGGTGCCATCCTGATACTGACATGCTGACTGTTGTTTTATGAGAATTTTACTTGGGCTTAGAGCCATTCCCATGGCTCTCCTTTATCGAGCACACACAACCTCAATAGATCTTCCAAAGTTCTGATGGTCCTCTCAAACTGATGATGGTATCTCGACAAGTGCACCAATTGTTGTCAAGTAATAAACTAGGGGAGTTATCCTCCGAGTATCGAATCTCTCGAGGAGTGCAGATTGGGAGTGTGATTGATAAGTCATTATTTATAGTTATTTATATATACATTTTATTTAATAAATAATAATATTTTATTTTGTTTATTTTAATATTATTATTAAAATATTTATTTTCTTATTTCAGGTTAATTTGGGCTGCTAATAGCTATTTGGGGCTTGTAGAACTGATCAGGAGATGAAACGAAGAAGAGCTAGAAAAATCTTAAGAACACTCCCCGGTCACAGGCGTGACCTTCAGGTCACGGGCGTGACAAGCAGGCGTGACCCTCTAGGAGCTCCAGAAATCATTGCTACGTCGAATTAAAGCTACAAGCCCAAGTCACTGGCGTGACTTTCAGGTCACGAGTGTGTCTTTCAGCCGTGACTTTCAGACATGTCGCGCATCATGTCGCAAGTTTCAGATCCAGCCGGTTTCAGCTTATACGCCCTAGATCACGGGCGTGACCTAGGGAGTGAAATCCCACAAAAGTCAGAGTTTAATTCCTGTCATTTCTCCTTCCCACCATTTCCAATAATAGACTTGACACGCCCTAGGTCACGGGCGTGACCTAGGGGCGTGACCTGCAAAATGACGAATTTTGGTGGTTTTCTCATTCCTGGACTTTTAAGATGACGGTTCCGAGCCTTACACGCCTTAGATCACGGGCGTGACTTTCCAGAAATTGTCCTATAAATTCTAGACAAAGCCAGAAGCTGGATTGATCTAGGGAGGCATCTAGGGAGGCATCTAGGGAGGCATCTTGGAGTAGTTTTAGTAGCTTAGTTTTCAGTATTTCAGCATTTCTTTCTTATAATTTCGATTTCATAATTTAGTTTTCCTTTTGCAATCTCAATTCTAGTACTTTCTTTTTAACAATCTTATCACTCTTTTCTTTATTTTGTAATTTCTTCACCGTGTGAAGTAGCTAATTTTTTTAGCACTTGATCATGATGATCTTTGAATAAAATAATATTTTTTTGTCAAACTCTTTATTTCCACTTCTACTTATCTTTGATTTTTATCTTGTCGAATTCATATTTCACAGATATGTTCTTCGATCTAAGATCCGTATCCTAAATGACCGAGACATTTGCGATACGAGGAGATCACTCAAAGATAAAAGGAGTTGATTGCACTCCCCAAGAGAGGACGTCATAAATCTTTCGGATTGAAGTCAAATCCAATAGAGGGGTTCACCGCCTAAATCAAGCTTAGGGGTTTCGACTGGCCGAGAGGTCTTAATCGATCAACCTACGGTTAGTCAAAAGCATGTGCTCGAGATAGACGCGTTGTAACACCCCTTATCCGTCGCATAGTATATAGCAGCAGATCCGGCGGGGGCCCGATGCCATATACCACAGACAGACAAGAAGGTTACTCAATGGAAACCATCCAACTAAAACCCAACATCCTACACAGAGTCATACTAGCAGAAGCAATTTTAACAGTTGCAAATTAAAATAACCCAGCCACAAGCATGAATGTCCACTACAAAACCCAATAGGAATGAAGTACAATACACAAGTATAATGGCCTTAAGGCCTTACATTTGTTTACTCAAATTACATGTATTGCAAACCTCGGCACGCAGGCCGATCATGTAAGACCCCCCTCCCCCTTACCAAGGAGGCTACCGGGTCTTATGCCCTGAACCGTCGTCTTACGATGACACTAACGCACGGGTTATTCAACACCGCAACACGCCGATTCTGCCGGCTAGTACGATCATAAACCTGTAGGCAAATATAAGAAAATAAGTATAACGGTAAAAGAAAACCATAAGTACTCCACAATCACAGCACATATATATAATATATGAAAGGAAAATGTCAGTCCAAATGAGTACATAAATGAAATGTAGAGTAATAAGAGCTTATGCCCGGTACATATAATCAAATATCTCTCTCTCTAAACAGTGGAAGAAAACTATCATCACCAGGTCATCCCACCTGAGGCAACTCTGCAGTAGTAGTAGTAGTAGTAGTAGTAGTAGTATTAGTAGTAGTAGTAAGCAGTGGTGCTAGCTCCTCACGTCCCGCCATCTCGTCCTGCTGGTCGTGCTGGTGCTCCATCTCCTCGAGCTCCTAAAAATAGTTTGGTCACCGACCATTAGTCAAAAAGACTAAGTTGTTTCCTCCACACCTCGCCCCGCAACTCCTAGGAACCGTGCGGGAGGACGAAGCGGAGGACATCAAGGGGTATCAAGTATAAACAGGTGGCAGTGACACTACCCTAACAAATATATGAGGAGTAATAGTAGTTCTACTCTAGCAGTTCTATGAAGAAGTACAAGTGCAGTAATGAAGTATAAAACTGAAGTAAAATGCAGCACGGTAAAGTAAGTAAATGACTGAAAGTAAGTGCAGGAAAGTAAAACTATGCTACCACTACTCTATCATCACAAATCTTACCTTAACTTATAAAAATGCCCAGACAAATTTATAAGTTCAGGTTTCCAGGAAATTTAACTTATCATATAAAAGAGTCCATACTAATTTATATGATAAGGATCTATGAAGCGTATGACCTAACATGAATGAATATTTATGATGCAATTTATGCACAGGCAAGTGCAACTCACACACAACGACTATGTGATCATATACATTTAGTTCCCACTTTTAGAGAGCTAGCTTCACTCTCAGGTACCACCATTGTGGCTACGGTAGCAGCGGAGCGGGCATCTCCACTTCTAGGCCTGTATGCACACTACCAAACCTTAGAACCCTCTCATACACCTCTGTACATGTCCAAGGTGCACTCTGGAGTATATGTGTACGTACTTTGCTGACAACTCGTCAGTCTTGTTGGGTCGGATGTGCGTTATCGTGGATCTTCCTCCAGATCGCAGTGTAAAACAACCCACTGGCCCCTCTAACCCTCGCACCCTCCTGGTGCACTGTACTGCAATCGGTGTGACGAACGGCCAGTACCGCATGCCACACCATTGAATTTATGCACATGCAAGTCTTTCATCCCTAGCCTCCAGCTCGCAGGATTAACCTGTCCTGAATCCCTCAAGCCCTACACGGGTGAGCATTTATCACAGTCCCTCCAACCCTACACGGGTGAGCATTAATCACAATCCCTCCAACCCTACACGGGTGAAAACGCACAATTGTGCCATTATTCCAAATCAATCAAACCAATCACGGGAGAGAATGAACCACAATGTCCTAACCTATTAGACTACTCTTGTCTACGGATTATTATACTTAGCGATTTAAGGTTAATCCCAGGACTGCCCAGGGTATACCCGGTGAAGGGCTCTAGGGGGCACTAGGAACTACGAATGGATTATGCCCAAAGCTCCCTTTCTCAAGGATATTTACTTTAGTTGATGGCTACCCAATATTCACCTTCAGCTCTCATTATTACTCTTGAGTGATCCTAATGACTTAAGGTGTTCTCAGAAGGGCGACGGTCTTCCGCCGGCCTCCACTCCAGATGCTATCCAAGGCTTGCACTTTACTCTCATCACTAAGACAACTCTATCCACCAGGGTCATATTCCAATTGATGTCTATTGCTCATTTATTGATCTATCTCCCGGCGGTCCTTATAACATGACCTGCTTTACACTATGTGCAACCCATGACCTAATACCACCCCGAAATGGAACTTCTAATTCCTTGGGTCAACTGCCCCTAAGTATTTATCCTAGGATGGTATGGACTAATGAAGCGAGCCTATTGATTTTCATATTTTTCCTAAGTCAATAAGGCCTCTAATTAAATCCTTTAATTAATCCTCCAGGTCATTTAATACATGAAGTATGACAATTTATAATCCACTGACCTAAGAAATTTTTCCAAAGATATAACTTGGTACAATATTGCTGTATACCAAAATTTACAATTATCCTTTAATTATTTCTATTTATTCCTTAATTTATACAAAATTCACACAATTGCCATTTTCCAAATGAAGTATAAGGAATACATCACTAAAAATTCTAGGAAAATTACAAAGCATATATATCATGAGTTTAAGGCTAATGGGAGAGTTTCATCAACATCTACAATGTAATGGCTTACAAATTTCAATTCTTAATAATTTACCAAAATGCCATTATAAGGTTTTAAAAATTACAGATTAATCCAAAAATGCTGAAAAAATTATATAAGGTTATTCATACTCAGATATATCATCAATAAGTTTTCCAAAATTTTCGACTAAGTATTTTCACCAATTTGCTAATTAAGTAAGATGAGGGTAAAAAGGTAATTTCCATATAACTCCTATCACAATTTTTCAAACAGAGACATAAAACTTTTAAGGAGTTACATATAACCTAATATTGACCTTGACAAAAATTGGGGGTTTTATCTCAAAGATGACCTATTTTTACATTAATTTTTCAAAAAGGTCAATTATTCCAAAAATTCCAAATAATGGTATTTTTGTTTCCAAAGATCACATTATTATAATGTGGTGTATAATTCACCCTATTGAGCCTCTTAAATTAATATGATGATTTTTGGATGTCCCAAATAGCCTTAATACACAATATATCAAAAATGGCTATTTGCACCCCAAGCCTATATACAATCAACACATGCATGTGCGTTTACTCAACATGCAGTGATTCAAATGTGCTGAAATTGTTACCATGCACTTGGATAGTCCCCAAGGACATGCCACCAAAATTTGGGGTCATTTGGAGCCATAACCCTCCAAATATTTCATTTAATTAATTTTGTGTATTATGAATAAAACTATAGAAAACGTTTTCCCAAAAATTCCCAATTTTTGGCAGAGGCTAAATATGCCCTAAACATGCTTGCACCCAAAATTTGGGGTCATGTTGATTAATGGTTTGGCTTGGGCATTAGTTTTAATTTCTGCCCAAGCCTAGGACGAGTCCTAGAAAAAATGACCTACAGGGAAGTATGCTGCACCAAATTACATGTTTAAGGTGGAAATATAGAGTTACGACATTAAGCTACAATTTTCATTGAAGGTGCATGCTCTGTAAATGCCTCTAAGAGGCCTTAAATTGCCATGCAATATTGCTGAAATAGTGTGACAGATTTATATAATACTATATATTATATTTGATTTAATATATATGATACGCACGAATCCTAAAGCACAACAGACGGGATCGGTTCATCGTCCCCAAATGGACAACGGTCCAGATTGACTATCACTGGCCACTTTTGCTGGCTGATTCCGGCCAGCTGAGCCACCACCACCGCCGGCGGATGTCGCCACCACCTTCACTGAGGTGGCGGCTAGCAGTTTCCGGCGGTGAGGCCGTCGGAATTGGCTCCTTCGGCAAACCCTAGCAAGAAATAAAACTCGGAAAAATCTCATTTTCCTCTCATGGCATCAGGCTCAATTGAGCCCGATGACTCTCCCTAAAGATCTAGAAACCTAGTATGAGTAGAGGGGAGGCAAAACGGACCCGAATAGCGGCACAGCGGCGAGGTTGGTGGTAGTTGGCCATGGATGAGCTGCTCCGGCGAACTCCTGCTCAAAACCATTTTTCTCCGCCAAAAGCTTCGCTCAAGGACTCGTTCTCCACTCGATTCTACCCTCTGAAGGTGATGGTGTGGTCGAATTGGGCTGAAGGTGGCTGTATAGGGAGATACAACCAAGGTGAGCTCGGTTTGGGCTTTGGAGGCTTCACCCTTGGTGCCATGTGGCCCCCCACCCCCCATGCTGCCAAATTCTCTAGAAATTCTCTGAGGAGGCCAGCCAGCATAAATTTGGGCTGATGGAACCAAGGCCAAGTGGCCTCTTCTTCTTAACTCACCTTCTCTCTCCTAAAATCAACACTTTACCCTCATGCATGTGTCCCTCTATTCAAAAGCAGAGGGTAGGGGTGGTCATTGACCACTTGGGCTGGCCATGGATCAGGTTTGGTGGGCTTGGCGCAAGGGGAGTGGGCATAGCCCTCATTTTCTCCTTTAGGTTAATTAGGTTAACTTGGGTTGACTTGGTTAACCATGGTGAGTGGGATGACCCCACTTGGTGGTCATGGGTCTAATGGCACCACCCAACTTGGGTTGGGTCAATGTGGTGCCCTACTTGGGCTAATTGGGCCTATAGGTAAGGGTTTGACCAAATTATGGCCATGGTTGACTTTGGTCAACTAGGGTCAAAGGGTTGACCTAATGACATGCCCTAGGGTCCACTTAGATTGTTTTAGGGATTGGGCAATGTGGTGGCGTCATAATGTGGCTAGGGTTCCTATTTAGGCTAGTTTGACCTAGATTGACTTTGGCCCCTTAGTGGGCCCCACATGGCTACAACCAACTACTTACGGTCAAACCTAGCTAAATTCCCTATCACCCACCCCATGCCTAACCCAATCTAAGTTGAAGGTGTCTAAAAGTAACATGGGATGTTACAAATCCCAATAAACAAGAAAATAATTTCGTCCCCGAAATTTAAGTTCGGGTCTACGGGGTTATACTTGCAAGAATTATAAGAAATTTAAGCGTATAAACTAAAGTATACCTGAAGTGAACAGCTCCAGGTGTCGCTCCAATATTAGATCCCTAGGCTCCCAGGTGTGCTCCTCCTGTCCATGATTGGACCACAACACCTTCACGAGAGGGACCTTCTAATTGCGCAACATACGGACATCTATATCATCAATACGGATCGGCTCCAATCTGACGAATCTATCTAGTGCTATCAGACCGTCTGTAGTAGTAACATGCTGCTCCGGCCGTAGGAGAGCTCTTCGTAAGGAAGAGACATGGAAAATGTCGTGTAGGGTACCCAACTCCGATTGCAGCTGCAGTCGGTAAGCTAAGGGACTGATTCGCTCCAGGATCAAGTATGGCCCCATATATCGAGGACTGACCTTCTTGTGCATCCGCACCCGAGAGACACCATGTACCGGATGTATCTTAAAGAAAACTCTGTCCCCAACCAGGAACTCCACCTTCCGGTGCCGAGCATCATAATACTTCGCCTGTCTACTCTGGGCCTCTAGCAGCCGATCCCTAATATAATGTACCTGAGCCTCCGTATCCTTCACATAATCAAAACCAAGAGCCTTGGTATCTACATACTGAACCCAGTACAGAGGTGTCTGGCACTTCCTCCCATAAAGTGCCTCATATGGATCCATCCCGATGCTAGCCTGGTGGCTGTTATTGTGGGAAAACTCAATCAATGGTAGCAGCCTCTCCCAAGGCTTCCCCGTATCCAATATGCACGGCGAAGTAGATCCTCCATGGTCCGGATGGTTCACTCGGTCTATCCGTCGGTCTGAGGGTGGAAGGCAGCACTAAAAGTAAGCTGAGAGCCCAAGTAAGCATGCATAGCCCTCCACTCGCTCGAAGTGAACCGACCATCCCGGTCCGAAACAATCGTCCTGGGGATTCCATGGTATCTGACAAACTGCTCCACGAATAATCCCACCAAAACTGCAACTGGAGCATCCTTCCTGACTGGAATAAAGCACGCTACCATGGTCAGTCTGTCTACTATGACCCAGATGGAATCATGCCCAGAGTGGGGGCGAGGTAGTCCGTGCACAAAGTCCATAGCAATGTCCTCGAACTTCCACTTTGGAACTGGCAATGGTTGTAATATACCTCCCGGGCTCTTGCATTCTGCCTTAACGCACTGGCACGTCTCACAATATGTCACAAAGTGGGTGATCTCCCTCTTCATCCCAGGCTAATACATAGTCCTCCGTAAATCTTCCCACATCTTGGTGATGCCGGGATGCACTGAATATCTGGAGCAATGTGCCTCTCTAAGTATATCATCCCGGATACCGCCCTCTGCTGGTATATAAATGCATCCACGGAAGCGAAGGAGACTATCCTGTAGCATGTAATCCTCAACCTTGCCCCTTTTCAGGGCACTGAAAATCGTCTCCAATGTAGCATCTAGCCTCTGATGAGCCATAATGCGCTCCCGAATGTCTTCATCACTGATCATAGAGCTCAGGAACTCTCGGTATCCAACTGGTTCGGCCACAAAAACCATAATAATATGCATGTCATCCATCTCCTGTATCAGCTCCATAGCCATCATCCGAGGCTCCGGCCCAGAGGTGTCGGCCCTCCTGCTTAATGCATCTACTACTGTGTTTGCCTTCCTCGGGTGTTAGTGAATCTGGTAATCATAGTCATAAAGGAACTCTATCCATCTTCTTTGTCGCAGGTTTAGATCCTTCTGCGTATCGATGTACTTGAGATTCTTGTGATCTGAGAAAATATCACAATGAATCCCATACAAGTAGTGCCGCCATATCTTTAGTGCAAATACTACAGCCCCGAGCTCCAAATCGTGTACCGGATAGTTATGCTTGTGCTTCTTCAACTGTCTCGAAGCATAAGCGATAACATGTCCATGTTGCATCAGTACAACACCCATCCCCTCGTATGAGGCATCCGTGTAAATCTGAAATCCCTCGCTCCTAGATGGGAGTGCAATAATAGGGGATGAGGTAAGTCGGTCATTCAACTCCTGAAATGTTGTGTCGCACTGCTCTGTCCATGTAAACTCTGCACCTTCCTCGTCAAGCTCGTGAGGGGGAGTGCTATCCTCGAGAATACCTCCACGAACTTACGATAGTAGCATGCTAATCCCAAGAAACTGCAAATGTCAGATGCTGTCTTCGGCCGTGGCCAATCCCTCACTGTCTCTATCTTGGCTAGATCCACCGCCAATCCAGATCCACTGATCGTATGCCCCAAGAAGGCCACCTCCTGTAGCCAGAACTGGCACTTTGAAAACTTTACATACATCTGGGACTCCCTCAACCTTTTCAGAACCTGTGTGAAATGCTCTGTATGCTCCTCCTGAGTCTGGGAGTAGATCAAAATGACGTCGATGAATACAATCACCAAGCGGTCCAAAAAGGGCTCGAATAAATGGTTCATTAGACTCATGAATGCGGCAGGGGCATTCGTGAGCCCAAAAGGCATCACTGTGAACTCGTATAACCCATAACGTGAGCTGAAAGCCGTCTTCGAGATGTCTTCCTCTCGGATGCATAGCTGATAATAACCGGATCTCAAATCCAGATTAGAGAGCCACAAAGCCCCCTGAAGCTGATCAAATAACTCGTCTATACGAGGCAGTGGACAGGTATTACGGACTGTCAACCGGTTCAGCTCCATGTAATCTATGCATAGCCGCAACGATCCGTCTTTCTTCTTCACAAAGAGAACTGGTGATCCCCACGATGACAAACTCGGCCGCACAAACCCTGAGTCCACAAGCTCCTAAAGCTGAGTCCTAAACTCTGCTAACTCTTTGGGAGCCATCCTGTAAGGTGCCCGAGACACTGGTCTCCCCCTCGGCACCAACTGAATCCTGAAATCCAAGTCCTGAGATGGTGATAGTCCGGGCAATTTCTCCGGGAATACATCAAAGAAATCCCGAAACAGCGGGATATCAGCTATGGAACTCTCCGCTGCCACCATCTCGAAGCAGATGAGGTATACCTCTTCCCCCTGCTCATAGGCCTTGACAGCCTGTACATAAGATAATGATAGATAGGGGATAGGTTGGATACCTTCAATAGTAATGTAGGAGTCTCCATGCTTGAGCGTGATCCTCTTAGAGGGGCAGTCAATCTGGGCATAGTTCCAATGGAGTCAAGTCATGCCCAATATCAAATCAAAGTCCGTCAATCTCAAGATTGCCACCGGAGCTTCGAATGTCTTGCCTCCTATCTCGGCCTACATGTTGCAGCTATCCTTAGTCCGTGCTCTGTGCCATCAGGAAGACGCACCCTCATCTCTGTGCCAGGGAATCTCTCCACACCCTCTAGTCCTTCAATGAAAATGTCCGACACGAATGAGTGGGAAGCACCCGTGTCGAAGAGGGTATGTGCGGGCTTGCCGCTGATCATAACTATGCCTGAGATTTATTTGAGGTATAAAGGATGTTATTTCTATGGTTTTTCAAGGCACTATTAAGGTTGAAATTTCTAAATTAAAATAATTTAACTACCTGTAATCACCTCCTTGGAGTTCCTCTACTCTGTGAGGTCCAAAGCGTACATCTTCTCTTGATTGCATCCTCGGCCGTGATATCCCCGGCCTCGGCCTCATCCTCGGCCTCGTCCTCGGCCTCGGCCTCGGCCCTGCTGTACTGGGGCCACTGGAGGTGGAGGAGGAGGAGGATTGAATCGATGCAGACACTCCGATCGAATGTGTCTGGGCTGGCGGCATCCGTAACAGACTACCGGACGGTGTCCATGGTCATCCTGAATCCTCGGAGCATGCACCTGTAGAGGTGGGGGAGCTAATTCTAGAGGAGGCCCATGCTCCTGCCTGTAGTTGGGACGATGACGTCCCATACCCCACTTGTATCCAATAGTCCTGCCTCTCTGAGACCACCTGCTGCTCTCTCATGATGTCGACCCATCGTACGGTCTCTTCCCTCTGCCTTGTACCATCAGCTGGTTGTCCTCCAGCTTCTTTGCCATCTCGATAATCTCGGCCGACGTGCCGTGAGAAATGAACAACAAATCCTGCCTCAAGTCGTCTCTGAGGCCCCGGTAGAATCTTTTGGCATACCTCCTATCATCTGTATCCTGTATCCCTGCGAGCCTGGCAAGGTGGGAGAACTCCCTCTAGTACTCAATCACTGATCTGCTCCCCTGTCGGAGGTTCAGAAACCTCTCCTCCAAAGCATCTCTGTCCGTAGTAGATACGAAGTGATCCAAAAATGCATCGCCGAACTCCTCCCAAGAAATGTCTGACAGCTCCCAATCAGCATATGTAGACTCTCATACCGACTTCCACCATCTCTTCGTATGAGCCTCTAGTGCAGAGGTGGCTAGAGGTACTGCCTGGACTATCGGGCAGCTGATGCCTGCCAAAATCTCGTGTATGGCCTCCAACCATTCCTCCGTCTTTACAGCATCCTCTGTCCCGCGGTACATCGGTGGGGATAGGCTCTTGAAGGCACTTAGCCAGCTTGACCCCGGATTTGGCTGTGGGGCCGGGACTTGTTGGGCTTTGAAGGCATCCAAGATCGCCGTCAAAGTCTGCCCCATCTCCATCTGTAGAAATGGAGTAGCAGCTGGAGGGGGAGGAATCACATTTTGTGGTGCGGCGACCTGTGGAGGTTGCATAAAGGTAAGGTTAAAACAGAACTGGCCTAACTTATTGTATTTAATGGACTGTTTATGTCACTTTTTATAATGGGCACACCACTGCTTCTGCTGCATAGTCTGTTCGCAAACTAATGCTTGCGCGGGGTGGTCCAGTGTTGTGTACTTCTTTCTCATATGATCATTCGGTCAAATGATACCAGTTTGTAAGACCCCCCTCCCCCTTACCAAGGAGGCTACCAGGTCTTATGCCCAGAACCGCCATCTTATGGTGACACTAATGCACGGGTTAGTCGACACCGCAACACGCAGATTCTGTCGGCTAGTACGATCATAAACCTGTAGGCCAATATGAGAAAAGAAGTATAGTGGTAAAAGAAAACCACTAGTAGTCCACAGTCACAACATATATATATAATATATGAAAGGAAAATGTCAGTCCAAATGAGTACAAAAATGAAATGTACAGTAATAAGGGCTTATGCCCGGTACATCAAATCAAATCTCTCTCTCTCTCTCTAAACAACAGAAGAAAACTATCATCACCAAGTCATCCCACCTGAGGCAACTCTGCAGTAGTAGTAGTAGTAAGCGGTGGTGTTAGCTCCTCACGTCCTGCCATCTCGTCCTACTGGTCGTGCTGCTGCTCCATCTCCTCGAGCTCCTAAAAATAGTTTGGTCACCGACCATTAGTCAAGAAGACTAAGTCGTTTCCTCTACACCACACCCCACAACTCCTAGGCACCGTGCGGAAGGACGAAGCGGAGGACAACAAGGGGTATCAAGTATAAACAGGTGGCAGTAGAACTATCCTAACAAATATATGAGGAGTAAAAGTAGTTCTACTCTAGCAGTTCTATGAAGAAGTACATGTGCAGTAATGAAGTATAAAATTGAATTAAAATGCAGTACAGTAAAGTAAGAAAAGGACTTAAAGTAAGTGCAAGAAAGTAAAACTATGCTACCACTACTCTATCATCAAAAATCATACCTTAACTTATAAAAATGCTCATACAAATTTATAAGTTAAGGTTTCCAGGAAATTTAACTTATCATATAAAAGATCCCATACAAATTTATATGATAAGGATCTATAAAGTGTATGACCTAATATGAATGAATGTTTATGGTACAATTTATGCACAGGCAAGTACAACTCACACACAACGACTCTGTGATCACAGACTTTTAGTTCCCACTTTTAGAGAGCTAGCTTCACTCTCGGGTACCATCGCTGTGGCTATGGCAGCAGCGGAGCAGGCATCTCCACTTTTAGGTCGGTATGCACACTACCAAACCTTAGACCCCTCTCATACGCCTCTGTAAACGTCAAAGGTGCACTCTCGAGTCTATGCGTACGTACTTTGCTGACAACCCGTCAGTCTTGTTAGGTCGGATGTACGTTATCGGGGATCGTCCTCCAGACCGCAGTGTAAAACAACCCACTGCCACTCTAACCCTCATACCCGCCTGGTGCACCGTACTGCCATCGGTGTGATGAACGGCCAGTACTGCATGCCCCGCCACTAAATTTATGCACATGCAAGACTTTCAAACCGAGCCTCCAGCTCGCAGGACTAACCTGTCCTGAATCCCTCAAACCCTACACGGGTGAGCATTTATCACAATCCCTCCAACCCTACACTGGTGAGAATTTAACACAATCCCTCCAACCCTACACGGGTGAGAACGCATAATAGTGGCTTTATTCCAAATCCCTCCAACCTGTCACGGGCGAGAATGAACCGCAATGTCCTAACCCATTAAACTACTCTTGTCTACGGATTATCATACTTAGCGATTTAAGGTTAATCCCAGGACTGCCCAGGGTATACCCGGTGAAGTGCTCTCGGTGGCACTAGGAACTATGATGGGATTACGCCAAAAGCACCCTTTCTCAAGGATATTTACTTTAGTTGATGGCTACCCAATATTCACCCTCAGCTCTCGTTATTACTCTTGAGTGATCCTAATGACTTAAGGTGTTCTCAGAAGGCCGACGGTCTTCCGCCGGCCTCCACTCCAGATGCTATCCAAGGCTTGCACTTTACTCTCGTCACTAAGACAACTCTATCTACCAGGGTCATATTCTAATTGATGTCTCTAGCTTATTTATTGATCTAACCCCCGGCGGTCCTTATAACATGACCTGCTTTACACTATGCGCAACCCATGACCTAATACCACCCCGAAATGGAACTTCCAATTCCTTTGGCCAACTGCCCCTAAGTATTTATCCTAGGATGGTATGAACTAATGAAGTGAGTCTATTGATTTTCATATTTTTCCTAAGTCATTAAGGCCTGTAATTAAATCCTTTAATTAATCCCCTAGGTCATTTAATACATGAAGTATGACAATTTATAATCCACTGACCTAAGAAATTTTTCCTAAGTTATAACTTGGTACAATATTGTTGTCTACCAAAATTTACAATTATCCTTTAACTATTTCTATTTATTCCTTAATTTATACAAAATTCACACAATTGCCATTTTTCAAATAAAGTATAAGGAATACATCACTACAAATTCTTGGAAAATTACAGAGCATATATATCATGAGTTTAAGGCTAATGGTAGAGTTTCATCAACATCTATAATGTAATGGCTTACAAATTTTAAATCTTAATAATTTACCAAAATGTCATTATAAGGTTTTAAAAATTACAGATAATCCAAAAATATTGAGAAAATTATACAAGATTATTCATGCTCAGATATTTCATCAAGAATTTTTCCAAAATTTTCTACTAAGTATTTTCACCAATTTGCTAATTAAGTAAGATGAGGGTAAAAAGGTAATTTCCACATAACTCCTATCAAATTTCTTCAACCATAGACATAAAAATTTTAAGTAGTTAAATCTAACCTAATATTGACTTTGACAAAAATTGAGGGTTTTATCTGAAAGATGACCTATTTTTACATTAATTTTTCAAAAAAGTCTATTATTCCAAAAATTACAAATAATGAGATTTTTGTTTCCAAAAATACCATTATTACAATGTGGGGTATAATTCACCCTAATGAGCCTCTGAAATTAATATCATAATTTTTGGATGTTCCAAATAGGCTTTATACACAATATATCAAAAATTGCTATTTGCACCACAAGCCTATATACAATCAACACATGCATGTGATTTTACTCAACATGCATTGGTCCAAATGTTCTGAAATTTGTACCAAGCACAGGGATAGTCCCCAAGGACATGCCACCAAAATTTGAGGTCATTTGGAGCCATAACCCTCCAATTATTTCATTTATTTAATTTTGTGTATTATGAATAAAACTATAGAAACTATTTTCCCACAAATTCCCAATTTTTGGTAGGGGCTACATATGCCCTAAACATGCATTCACCAAAAATTTGGGGTCATGTTGATTAATGGTTTGGCTTGGGCATTAGTTATATTTTCTGCCCTAGCCTAGGACCAGTCCTAGGAAAAATGACCTACAGGGCAGTATACTGCACCAAATTACATGCTTAAGGTGGAAATGTAAATTTAAGACATTAAGCTACAATTTTCATTTAAGGTAAATGCTCTGGAAATGCCTCTAAGAGGCCTAACATTGCCATGCAATATTGCTGAAATAGTGTGACAGATTTATATAATACTATAGTTTATATTTGATTTAATATATATGATACGCACGAATCCTAAAGCACAACAGACGGGATCGGTTCATTGTCCCCAAATGGAAACGGTCCAGATTGACTCTGGCTGGCCACTTTTGCTGGCAGATTTCGGCCAGCTGAGCCACCACCACCGCCGGCGGATGTCGCCACCACCTTCACTGTGGTGGTGGTTAGCGATTTGCGACGGTGAGGCCGCCGGAATTGGCTCCTCCAGCGAACCCGAGCAAGAAATAAAACTCCGAAAAATCTCATTTTCCTCTCATGGCATCGGGCTCAATTGAGCCCGATGACTCACCCTAAAGATCTTGAAACCTAGTACGAGTAGAGGGGAGGCGAAACAGACCCGAATGGCGGCACAGCGGCGAGGTTGGCGGCAGTTGGCCATGGATGAGCTGCTCCGGCGAACTCCTGCTCAAAACCTTGATTCTTCACCAAAAGCTTCGCTCCAGGACTCGTTCTCCACTCCATTCTACCCTCTGAAGGTGATGGTGTGACGAATTGGGCTGAAGGTGGCTGTATAGGGAGATACAACCAAGGTGAGCTCGGTTTGGGCTTTGGAGGCTTCACCCTTGGTTCCATGTGGCCCCTCATGCTGCCAAATTCTCTGTAAATTCTCTGAGGAGGCCAGCCAGCACAAATTTGGGCTGATGGAACCAAGGCCAAGTGGCCTCTTCTTCTTAACTCACCTTCTCTATACAAAAATCCCCACTTTACCCTCATGCATTTGTCCCTCTATTCAAAACCATAAGGTAGGGGTGGTCATTGACCACTTGGGCTGGCCATGGATCAGGTTTGGTGGGCTTGGCCTAAGGGGAGTGGGCTTAGCCCTCATTTTCTCCTTTAGGTTAATTAGGTTGACTTGGGTTGACTTGGTCAACCATGGTGAGTGGGCTGACCCCACTTGGTGGTCATGTGTCTAATGGCACTACCCAACTTGGGTTGGGTAAATGTGGTGCCCTACTTGGGCTAATTGGGCCTATAGGTATAGGTTTGATCAAATTAGGGCCATGGTTGACTTTGGTCAACTAGGTTCAAATGGTTGACCTAATGACATGCCCTAGGATCCACTTAGATTGTTTTAGGGTTAGGGCAATGTGGTGGGGTCATGGTGTGGCTAGGGTTCCTATTTAGGCTACTTTGACCTAGTTTGACTTTGGCCCCTTAGTGGGCCCCACATGGCTATAACCCACTACCTATTGTCAAACCTAGCTAAATTCTCTGTCACCCACCCCATGCCTAACCCAATCTAAGTTGAAGGGCTCTAAAAGTAACATAGGATGTTACAGGTCATACATGAATAAAGCAAGTAAACACTCAATATTTATTCCTTCGAGGGCTGGCTCAGCAACTTGGGCTTTAGCCTGCTATTTACCGCTCGGCTACGGAGCACCTACAAGCAACAATCCACCGTAACAGTGGAAAACAAAAAGCAACGGTTAGCTATGCTGACCAAATTATAACGATCAGGCCCACAAACTCGGGGCGGCGATGCTCCTTTCCCAGTACTTTGTTTGCATAACCAAGCAGTATAATGTAAACACATCATCATACACGTGGGCACGCATGGCCACACACCCAGTGCTCTCTAGACACATTCTCGGTGAACCGGACCATGTCATGTAAATTTAAGCCATAGACATTGCGGTCTCACCACCGCCACTTGGACGGCCAATCTTGTGAGCATTTTCATCTTACCGGCATTGGTCACGTCATTTTAAGCCACAGACCGCCTAAAACCCTCCATCTATGCCAACGGCTCCAACCGAACGACATTGAGTCGGTACAGTTCTGCCTAACCCGTTGCTCATATCGCAATGACAATTTAAGTCATATGTGCAGGTCAAACTTTCCCGAGTCCCAATCCGATCACACACTTCACATAACCCGATTATATGCAAGTTGGCTCCCATGCCACCATGTTGGCAGAATCACGCATCTGCCCAGTTTTCCGGGTGCACCTTGAAGTTAATCACTAAGGCTCCCTGCTGCAATCTACCGTGTAGAATACCCAAAAAAAAAACATCCGCACGGAGTCTTCTCCGGCTATTTCTGCAATGCAACATCAACGATCCAGACCAACTTGTCCGGGTAGGCTTCACACATCATGCATATGTCTGTTCTTGATTACGGACTCTACATGTACACAACGGGGACTATTCATGTTTACACAAAGGAACGCCTCAAACTCACCGCAAACTCGCGAGAGCGGGCTTCCTATGCAAAGAAAAGAGGACTTTACATGTCCTAGGATGAGAATCGTTACACTAGCGTTTTTCCTTAGCACCATGGAAATCTATGCAGATGAAAAGCACCGCAATCTCCTTGTCTTCGTAGATCCAAAGTCGGCTCGCGATTTGGAGCTCCGAAGCTTCGTCGGTGACCGAATCTAGCCTTATTTCTTCTTCCTTGCTCTCCTCTCTCTCTATGCTTTAGAAAGAGAATAACCCAAGTGAAATGGGGTTTTCAAAGCCCTAAACCCGGGTATATCTCAGCAGGAACAACTCCCAGCCGTCGGATCCCAAAATAAGGAAACAGACTGCCACAATTCGGGCTTGAAATGCAAAATATGGGCCGAACACGGCCTGTGACGCGCCCGTGTCCAGTGCTATGTTCCCCATTCGCCATCAAAACCGACGTGTCCCGAAAAGCACACGGGTTCTCGATATGCCAGTGTCCGGATTGACAAGCCCGTGTCATCCAGTACACGTCCGTGTCGTTGGCTGTGTTCCTCCATCGACATAGGCCCAACACCAACCCGTGATGGACACGGGTATTGGACATGCTCGTGTCCCATTTGACACGCCCATGTGTACCTTATACAGCCCATGTGCCGACCCTGTGTATCTACCATGCCACAGCGCGGCTTCAACCCATGAAGGACACGACCTATGACACGCCCTTATCCCAGGCCGTGTTCGCTGCTTGACGATCGTCGACTCAAAAATTCGTCGACCTCTCGGCCAGATTGTCGACCCGAGCACGACACGCCCTGGTACACGCCCGTGTCCCAGGCTGTGTGACCCATACCAAGTTTCGAACTTGGCTCAAAACGCCTCCCGTCGCTCTTTTGATTTTCGGGGCGTTACACGCGTTTGTACTTTGGGAACCTCCACGGTCGAAGTAGGTAAAGTAGACTTTGTCTTTTATAAAAAGTTTATTTAAATTCAAAGGGTGTCTAGATCAAGTACTATTTTTTAGTTTATTTTCTTCCTATAGTTTAATTTAACCCATTTTAATATTTAGATAAAAAAATATTAATTTGCGTGAGTAGGAGTAATCAACAGTCCCGAGTCTAAATACGACAATTTTTATACTATAATTTTATAGGTACACTTACCTATTTTGGATTATAATTTGAAATTATTTTAAAACTATCAAAATTATTCATCAAGTTTTTGGGGCCATTGCCAGAAATTTATCTTGTTGATATTTTGAAAGCGAAAATTATATTACTTTTATCACTTTCTTTCTTTATCCCCAATACTCTTTTTAATTTTCTTTTTCACATTCATTTCAATTAGCTAACGGTTGTTTTTATTTTTATTTTAAAAATGTTATCTAAATTGGTCGCCACGCTTGCGAAGCTTGAAAATCATCTTAGTAATTTGGACGTCGCGCACAAGTGTAAAATTTCTTATTTTTATTGTGGTGGTTCTCATCGAATTGAATATTGTTATCATTATAATTATTATAAAAATCTTTCTATTGAAAACAAATTTTATAATAATTATGAAAATAACTATTCTCACTTTTATGAAATTTTTTTCAAATTTTCATGAAAACAATTTTTTTAATTCTTCTAATTTTGATGAAAATAATTGTTCGAATTTAAACGAGAATAATTATTTTGATTCAAATAATTTCTCTTCTACCTCGGTTTTTGGTTTTTCTTATTCTTAAGATCAACCGAAAAACTTCCCGCATTATGAGAATAATTATTTAGATCCGATTTTGTTTTATTCTTTTATCACACCACACACTTCTTCTTCTAAATTTAGGGACTTTACACAATTTCAAGTTGATCCTCCACAAAATTTAGAAGAAATTATTGTTTGTCCTAATAATTTTTCTCCTTCTTTGAAAATTTTACTTATGCCGAAACATGAATTTCGTATGCCACCATAATATCTTATTCGAAAGAGAAGAAAAATTATTATATAAAGAATTTATTAATGCATTTTCTAATGATTCTCCGCCCTCTTCAAATATTTCACCTAGTACGGAACATGAATCTTCATATGCCCCCTTGATGTCTTATTCGGAAGAGGAAGAAGAATTATTATATCAAGAATTTATTAATATTATGGCCACACTGGGTGAGTTAGAAGAAGAACATGTTTCTTCTCCTACCACACCCGTTCTTATTTTCATGAATTTTCAAGCACCACTTCTAATTATTTAGGAATTCAAACTTATGAAAATGAGGAGGCCGATAATATTTTTTTAAATGAATTTTTAATTGACGATTTTATTTTTGAAAATAAACAACCGGAGCAAAATCATATGACTTTGTAAGAGCCTCCTCCTTGCGAAGATTTTTCTGACGTGCTTATTCTTGATTTTTCTTTCACTAACGAGTTTCAGGAAGGAGAGGAGTCGTTGCAATTAAACTTATTCCACGATCCTTTTGCCGCTCCTCTACAAAAATTCAAATCACCTCAGATATGGATAGATGATTTGAATTTATATTTACAAGATAACTGCAAGAAGGAAAATGAAGCAATTAGCGGAGGAGTAGCCGTGCGAGCGACTTTGCCATCTTCGCCAAAGGGTGAATTAAGGGAGTTGCATGTGCACTTTAATTTTTATTTTCCATTCTCCTAACCCAAACTGTCTAGCTTAAAGATCGGAAAAAGAATAGCGCTCTTAGGAGACACCCCTTGTTTATCTTCATAACTTTTTTTTTGAAAAAAAAACAAAACAAATTCTAAAAAATATAAATTTATTTCATTTTGCTTACCCCTCCTACTTGGCCTATAAACATTGGGGACAATGTTTATCCTTAAGTATGGTGGTGTAGTCTTCTTTATTATTTTTAATTACAAATTTCAAAAAAATGTATTAAATTTTTTTTTAAAAAAACTTTGTTATTTTTTTAACAAAAAAAGAAAAAATAGAAAATAAAAGAAAATTCAAAAAAATAAAATAAACCCCTGCTTAAATTTTTGTGATTTTTCAGATATTTATTTTGAGTTAATTTATAAGAAGTTATATAATTTTTTATTTTCTAATCTTTTATTTCATCATAGTTAGTTAAATTTAATTTTTAGCTGATTTGATTTTAAGAAATAAATTTATGAAGAAAATTTGTTTAGAGAAATTTATTTAGTCTTTTTCTCTCGAATTTTAATTAGTTTCGATTTTATAGTGCTTAGTTTAACAATCTTTAGATTTTAATTATATTCACCTAAGTTTTAAGATTCTTAGGAAATTTTAATTTACTATACTACCTCTCTAATTATTTTAATTTAATCTAAATATTTTGCTAGCCTTTCCCTTATTTTTAATTTTTCTTGTTAGATCATATGTCATGGTGATAAGAGGATAAAATTCATTATCCCCTATTACACATATGCAATTTCTCCTTTTTCGTTAGTTCATATGACATGGGAATCAAGTATTCCTTGGTAGACATATGCAACCCTAAAAATAAAAGGAGAAGCAAGAGGATAAAATTCATTATTCCTAATCAATTTTGTTTTTGTTTGAAGAGAAAGAAAATATTTGTTCATAAGTCATGGAAAATGTGAGGATAAAATTCATCATTTTCTTGGTAAACATATGCAAATATCAAAAAGAAAAATTTGTGCGTGGTGAGATGATAAAATTCGTCACCCCCAATTAAAGATCTCTTCAATTTCCTTATTCCCAAAATCCAAAACCCAATATAATTACTTTAGAATTAAATTAAAATTTTTAGAGAGCATACGTAGTAGTTTAAATTTTCATTTAAGTTTCTTTTTAGTGAAAAAAGTGTTAATAATTTTTAATCTAACTTTGTTTGCTAAATACTTAATTTTGAGTTCTAATTAATTTATTAGAGAAAACCTTGCTAAATATTTAGCTCTTCACATTTTACTTACATATTTTAGGACTTAAAAATTTGAATCCCTAAAGTTAATTTTTATCTTTTTTTTTATTTAATAAATTTTTAGTATAATAAAATTATATTAATTTCTGATAAGTACTCTCATAGTTTTGCTCTGAAATTACAAAATCTTAAGCATCGGGGTATTTGATAAGTCATTATTTATAGTTATATTTATATAGATTTTATTTAATAAATAATAACATTTTATTTAGTTTATTTTAATATTGTTATTAAAATGCTTTGTTTTCTTATTTCAGGTCAATCTGGGCTACTAATAGTTATTTGGAGCTTGTAGAACTGATCAGGAGATGAAACGGAGAAGGGCTGGAAAAAACTCAAGAACATCCCCCGGTCACGGTCGTGACCTTCAAGTCACAGGCGTGACAAGCAGGCATGACCCTCCACGTGCTCCGGAAATCATTTCCACATCGGATTAAAGCTACACATCCATGTTAGAGGAATATCTTCGCTTGTGGTGAAGTTCAGAGGAAGAACGATGGTCGGATGAGCTCTTCAAGGAGGAGAGAAAAAAGCGGCTGGAGGAAGGATTTCCCCCTCAGAGGAACAAAAATGGCGGACTGATCCTGTCTCCAGTCAACTCCTGAACTTAAATAGAAATAGGGCAGAAAAATTGTCATGCACGGTTTGGAGCACAACCGTGCGTTAAATGTGCTATATTAACTTCCAGGCCAAGATTGCGGAAGAAGATGTGTTGACCCGTGTGTTTTACTCTCGCACGGGTGCTTCTGCCCGTGCATGAATAAAAATGCACGGGTTACCACACAACGCTGAAATTCACGACAAGCAGGTGGAACCGTGCATTTTACTCGCACACAGGCACTTATGCCCGTGCATGAACAAATCGCACGATTAACCACAGAGCGCTATAAAACTACAATGCAATAGGTAAACCGTGCGTCTCCTTCGCGCATGGCTACGTTGAAACTGTGCGTGGAGAAATCACACGGGTTGGTCAGTTCATCTAGAGAAAACTTGTAGAAATCACACGATTCGGTGGAAATCGTGCACTAAGGAATCACACGACCGTGCTTTTTCCACAAGTCAGAATTCCAAAATTGGGAGAAAACTGACCACCTGCACATCAAAACAAAGCTGGAGCAAAAGCTCCCAGCACCAAATATACAGCAAAGAGTATCCAAAACAGCAAGGGGAGTACCCCAGTACATACCCTTGACATCCCGGTGCAATTTGCAAACCAAAATGGGTTAAAATAGTGCACAATGGCAAAGTTAGTCTCTAATCAAATATATGACAATTCCTACTGAAATAGTAGTGCACAAGCATGAAAATAAGCACAGATGAGTCCAAAAACCATATATAAATCAGACTCATCAACTGCCCGTCTGTCTAAGGATGAAAGGTTATGCTAAAGGTAAGGCGTGAACCCAAATACGCCTGTACGGCCTGCCATTCTTTAGAGGTAAAATGGCCCTCCCGTTCAGAAACAATAATCTTTGGCACGTCATGGTACCGTATAAACTGCTCCACAAAGAGGCATACCAAAACATCCACATGAGCTTCTTTCTTCATAGGAATAAACCTGTCTACCTTTGTCAGGCGGTCAACGATTACCCAAACTGAATCATTCCATAAGCGTGTGCGAGGCAACCCATGGACGAAGTCCATGGAGACATCCTCGAACTTCCACTCTAGGATGGGAAATGACTGTATTAATCCTCCGTGGCTCTTGTATTCCGCCTTCACCCTTTGACAGGCCTCGTACTACGTAACAAAATATCTGACGTCCCTCTTCATTCTAGGCCAATATATGGTCTTTTGCAGGTCGGTGTACATCTTGGCAATCCCAGGATGCACTAAATATTGAGAGCAATGTGCCTCTCTCAAGATATCCTCCCGAATTTTACCGCCATTGGGAATGTAAAGCCGGCGACAAAGATGAACGAGGCTATCTTTTAGGGAATACTCGTCAATAGTCCCATCTTCAATTGACTTGAACACCGGGGTCAGAGCAACATACTTTCCTTGCTCTGCCCGAATTCGGTCCCGAATATCACAGACTATGCTCATTACAGTTAAGTACACTGTATACCCTTTTGAATGGTCTTTATATACCGTGGTAATCTCCATCTCCTCAAGAATCAGTGCTAATTTCATACTCGTCAATCGAGACTCAGGGATTGATTCTGGTATCTTCCTGCTCAAAGCATCAGCTACAAAATTTGCTTTTCCGGGGTGGTAGTTCAAGGTAAATTCATAATCACATAAAAATTGTAGCCACAGCCGCTATCTCAGGATCAGTTCCTTCAGAGTACGAACGTACTTTACATTCATGTGGTCCGAAAAGATTTCGCAATGGACGCCGTATAGATTGTGCCGCAAACCTTCAAGTCGGAAGCCACTGCTCCTAATTCTGAATCAAGTATTGGAAGTTGACTTCATGCTTCTTCAGCTGTCTCGAAGCATAAGCAATCACATGCCCAAGCTGCATCAGTACTGCACCCATCCCTTGATACGATGCGTCAGTGTAGACTTGAAATCCTTCCTTCCCAGATGGAAGAGCTAGGATGGGTGCGGTAGTAAGTTTGTTTTTCAGTTCTTGGAACGAAAATTCGGAATGGGGTGTCAACTCATATGACACACCTTTCTTTGTCAGAGTAGTAAGAGGAAGGGAAATCTTTGAGAATCCTTTCACAAACTTGCGATAATTCCCGACATCCTCAAAACTGTGGTAGGCGTATCAAAGGTATTTCCTCCAAGGAGTATCTCCAAGTCACACTTGGCGGTTGCGGTCATCTCTGAGCCATCTGGAAGGCGTATTCTACAAGCAATACTTGTGAAGTATTTCACTCCTTCTAGGTCTTTAACAAATTTTGCTGACACAAACAAGTGCGATGCACTAGTATCGAATAACGTATAGCCCAGTTTCCCGCCAACCATTATGGTGCCTAAGTACCAATAGCAAATACTCAAAGCTAGACCTCTAGTACATCTTAGGCAACTTAAGATGATTACTGAAAATGTGTTAATTAACTGTAACATACCTGAAATCACCTCCCGAGGGTTCTGCTCCTGCGCCATGTCCAGCGCGAACACCTGATTCCGAGCAGGTACGGGGTTTCCTCCTCGTGGTCGTCATCCTCGACCATGCATTTGTTCTCGTCCATGTGGAGCTGTCGGAGGGAGAGCAGGAGGAGCATTCCAAATTAGCTGCGGGCGATGATGTCGGATGTGGCCTTGTTGGTTGCATTGGAAGCACACTCGATCATACCTCCCTTCGGGTTGTTGGAACTGTTGAAGCTGTGGAGGTGGAGGGAATGCTGACGACTGTGGGACTGGGCTCTCCATTCTAAAATTCTGATGGAAATGCCCGCACCCTCTCTGATGTCCTCTTCAACCTCTGTTGTCATGCCTCCTTCTGTTACTAGGTCCAGCATCCATCACACCCTCAGCGGGTCTCTTACCACTTCCCAAGTGGTTTGCCTCTAGCCTCTTTGCCATGTCAATTATCTCTGCTAAGCTGGAGTCTGCTATAAACAAAAGGGCTTGCCTCAGGTTGTCCCGCAAGCCTTTGTAGAACCTTTTAGCAGATCCTCTGTCGTCCAACTCATAGGAGTCAGCAAATCTAGCCAGATGCTGAAACTCTCGCTGGTACTCTGTGACTGACTTGGATCCCTACTTTAGCTGTAGGAACATTTCTTCAAGTTCATCTCGAACTATCGAAGTGATAAAGTGCTCTAAGAAAGCTTCAGAAAACTCACTCCAACTAATATCTGTGTAGACTCTTGCTTGGAAGGTGGAACCCATGAGAGACTTCCACCACCTTTTTCCATGCAGTTCTAGAAGTGACGCTACCAGAGTCACAGTCATATTGTTCGGACATCTAATTACCGACATCATCTATTGCATGGTGTCGAGCCATTCCTCCATACGCACTGCCCACTCCGTCCCAAGGTAGGTAGGAGGGGAGAGAGCTCAGAAGTTGCTCAATAAATTAGAGTCCGGTACTTAGTGTTGTACAGGGGCTTGTTGGGACCTAAAGGCATCCAAGATAGCTGTGAGCGTCTGTCCTTGCTCCGATTGCTGAAATTATGTGGGTACGGATGGGGTGGGAGTGCCCCCCACCATCTCAACAAGCATTGGGATCTACACGTAAGGTACATACCTAAGGTCAGGTTTGCGAATCTTAAGGTCAAAGTTGGACATACTTAGTGTGAATTACAAATGGACACACCATTGCTTCCGCTGAGTCAGTTTCCCCTAAACTAACTATTCGAGCGGGGGTGTTGCATTGTTGAATGGCTTCCTTAGTTCAGTATTGTAGCAAGCTGATAACATTTGTAAGTCACGCCTCCCAGAACACAAAACACGGCATGAGTGGAGTATTATGCCCAAAACAGCCGCCTTGCTGTAGTGTTAGCATACATGCTAACCTGTACTACAAGACGCCTGTCCTGCCGGCTATAATCAATATCAAACATTGCCAACCCAACCAAGAACATAAAACAGAAGTCAAATCCACACATAAGTAAATATTCCAAAAGTACATCAAATATAAGAAGCATCAACAAGCTTCTATAACATCACAGTACGAGTACAAAATGAGTATCTCTACTCACATCAGTCACCGACGGTAGCTATGGCACCGTCCCTTCAAGCCCTGTCATCTTGGCATGGCAGTCCTACTGCATAACCTGCTGCTGCTCTATCTGTGGGCTTCCCTCCTAAAAATTAATACGTAGCAACTATTAGTCATAAATACTAAGTGCCTTCACATCCGCTCCACAGGCGACTCCTCGGAACCGACCGCAGAAAAGGACAAGTACAATATTTAAAAGTGTAGTAATACAAACAGGTGTCAAACGAGTGAGCAATATCAATGTATATCAGCAGTTTAATTAATGAGTAAACAACCTACTCTAGCAATTCTAACATCTACAGCAGTATAAAAGGTAAAGCTACAACAAAAAGTAACTCAACTTATATGAATGCCCAACCAGACATATAGGTTGAGGATTGGCTCAATAGTAACGTAACTCATCGTATAAGAGTGCCCATACAAACTTATATGATGAGGGTCTTGTGTATGCAATGTAGTGTAATGATATGAATGCAATTCAATGAATCACTCATGATCACGCACATGCAACTGCTATGTCGACAATGACTTGTAGTTCCCACTTTTCGAGTAGGTAGCTAACCTCTCAGGCGTCAACCATCATGGCAAGGCGGTGACAGTGGAGCGGGCTTCTCCACTACTAGGCGGTCATCCACACTACTAAGCCTAGGCCTTTGTACGCATCAATTCTAAGAACACAACAGCAGAGTTCACATGTGTACTACGGATCAGAAGGGGTCTTGGGTAGATGTACAGTAAGAGCCCAGCCCATATGGCCTATATTTGGGGCACGGAAGGTGCCTGTGTGAACAAATCACCAAAGTACCAAGTACAACCATCCACTAGCACGAAGGGTACCTCGGGAAGTGAGCACCGAGAACCAAGGACCAATCGTGCAAGTCTAACTGTCAACTCCCGTCGGTGTGACGACTGGCGAGCCCGTAGACCTGCCACACTATCCTTAACCCGGGATTACAATATTGCGTGTCGACACACAGTGCATGAAATTTTGCATCATCGTGGTACGAAAGTTGCCTCTGTAGACAAACCACCAGAGGACCAAGGCCAACCGTCCACTTATGTCTCTTTTCATCATTACCAACCCAGTGCGGTCAAACACCCGCACTTACAACCTTTCACAATCTCGTGCCCCAAGACTCTTAAAGGTTCATCATCAACATATAGGTACTTCACATATTCATCACACATTTGGTCCACATGATTCCATATATACTATGGTCACATAAATTTAGCATCACTGGTTACAATTCTTTTACCATGTTCAAACCATTCGTGCACACATGGATCAATCAAGTAAATGCCAACAACCATTTTTTCATAACAATCACTACCAATTATGCTCAACATCTTCAAGCCAAACTCATCATTATTTAACGCATTACAATTGTCCAACGGGTCCTTATTGATTCACATATTTAAACCATTCCTACCATCTCAACCCCTCAACTCATTCGTCCACTACCCTTCATTAAGGATATATCCAACAAATGCCTTTAACAATATTTTATCACAAATACATACAGACTAAATTTACAAAAACATTAACGTTGTTGTACTACTGTCTCCCCCTACCAAATTCAAAGCCAATACAACATTTTTGGTGCAGGAAAGATTACTGTACAACAACTTCAATGGGGATTTTCGAGGCTTCAGTAAATCGGAGAAGGCGTGTAACCCCTCATTGGAAAGGTATTTTCAAGGGCTACGACTTTCGTATTTAGTTGAAAGCCCAGATCTGCCCGCATCATTTCCGAAAATGCCCTTGAAGATTGTTGCACGCAGAAAGCAGAATTCTGTGTGCATCTTAAAGCAGAACGAACGTCGTCGGTTCGTCTTTGTCCCACAATCAAACTTCCCAAATCACATCCAGAATTCCTCCTCTCTTGTTCACCCTCAAAAGGCCAACTTTCTTCACAAAACCAAGTCCCCATGTTATCATGGAAAGAAGGAGTGGTCGAAGACGTCATATCTCTACGGCACAAGCCCTTGCATGGCCTTCTCCTAAGAAAGACTTCTCCTTACAAATCAAGACTCTTTTGTGCCGATATCTCTCCTAGGAATAACTAGAGATCTAGCACAAAGGGAGAGGATAGGAAGCTCACCTCATCTCCTGCATTTCCAGTCATGGATCTCGTCACTCTCCTTGATAACATCTTTCCCTTTCTAGTATTGTTCTTTACGGGAAGAGAGAGGGAAGGAGAATATTTTCTTCGACCCCGGCGGCTTCTTCATTTCGTCGGGATTGGCAGACACAACTGCTCGGCAAAGTGATAAAAAGAAGGCTAGGGTTTTCCGCATGTCTCGTTTTATATTGAGAAATTAGGGTAACTGCCTAGCCATGTGTCGGCCTGACATTGGACCGCCTAGTATTACTTCAAATGAGTCATTTTGAAAGGACGCGGCCCATTTAAGATGATTTGGAGCAATTTCCAAAAATTCGATTCAACAACGGCTGAAGATTTGCCCAAGTCAAAAAAAATTCTAAGTTAAATGACGTTCGATGAATTTTAGCCCAGTTCGGCGAATCAATGATCGACGAACTCAACATTCGACGAACTTACCTGAGTTTGATGAATTTAGCTCAGCTCGACAAATCAGCGCTCAACAGATTCAGCATTCGACGAACTTACCTGAGTTCGACGAATTTAGCTCAGCACGACGAATCAGTGCTCAACGGAGTCAGCGTTTGACAAACTAACCTGAGTTCGACGAATTTACCTCAGCTCGACGAATCATAGCTCAACGGAATTAGCGTTCGACAAACTTACCTTAGTTCGACAAATTTAACTCAGCTCGACGAATTAGCGCTCAACGGAATCAACGATCGACGAACTTACCTGAGTTTGACGAATCAGCGATCGATGAACTCAGCGTTCGACGAACTTACCTGAGATCGACAAATTTAGCTTAGCTCAACGAATTTGACGTTCAATGAATATTCCTCATATAGTCATTGGGTCCGGTCGACTCACTCAACGCTCCCCGAACCTGAGTCAATCTACTTGACTCAAAACACGTGCGAGGGGTCTGGCACGAAATGGGACATTACAGAAAATACCTTCCTACTGAGATAAATTTATAAGATTTGAGGTTAATCTGCTGAGTGCCAACATTGTATCATTCTTCAAGATGGCTGCTCCTACAATCACTTTCATAGAAAGTAAACAGACAAAACTAGGTTAGATTCAAAATGGAATTATAGAGAATCAGAATATTCTTTCTGGAAACATGTTGGCAATCCACAATGCACAGAAGGAATTGTTGGAAAAGCACTAGACTATTCTTGAAAGAAGAATGGATGCATGCACCTAAGTTTTAGATCATCACTTGCTTGGGCTCAAGGGCCATGTCACCATTAGTGTTAACTATCTGGATGATCAGTTAACAAAGGCCATCACCTCCCTAACTAAAGATGTCTTTGAAGAAGTCAAAATGGGAGAGAAGGACGTGATAAAGGTCAATATGGAAAATGCAGTTTGGACTTCAAATTTTATAAGAGGCTCAATGGGACTTAAGCAACACGCATATAACAACATACCTGCTGTTCTTGAACATGTACAAGTTGCACTGTATGATGGATTGTTGGGCTAATACAATGATCAATATGCAGAGAAATATGATACTCAGCAATATGACATTCAAGAAGGTATTGAATGGGCTGAACCTGCAACTGATGCTAAAATTCCCTCTTTCGGCCCTACTATTGAGCATATTAGCAGGGATAAATGAAAATTTGTTGTTGAAGGTGAAGAAGTGGTCAGGCTCAGTAAGAAAAGGTATAAAGAAGAAATGAAGTCCAGACCAGACTTTGAGCAATAGAGTCCTCAATCTAGGATAATAATTTTGTCTGCCTGGGTCCAAGTTAAGTTCAAGAAAACTTAGAGGGGAAAGCTTTATAGCTCCCTAGAATGGGCAAAGCTAGAGAGGAATGAAGAAGCTAGTAGAAAGTACATAAGGGGCAAGAAGTCTGGAGTTCTGCCACCATATACATTAGAGCCAAGAAAATACATCCCCAAGCCTTACAACAACTTTGAGAGGAGGAAGGAAAATAGGGAAGATGAAGCAAAGTCTGCAAAAAAGCCCAATAAGGGGATAGTAATTAAGGAACCAGAAACATGAGATGTTTTGTATTTTCCATAAGGGGTATTTTGGAATGTGAATAATATTTTAAGCACACTGGTCAAATATAACTATTGCCTTTATGTATATTATTGTGTTTGTGTGTGTGCTTCAAGTTCTGTTCTAAATATTTTGTGTTTGTTTATCTTCTGGGTGTGTTAGTCTATATCATTGTCTAAGGTTTTGACTTCTATAAATAGCGAGAGATTGTTGGGTATATTGATTACAATGTCCCAAATTTAAATAAGGCCTATAAGACAATGGTATATATAGTATTGTATTCGATGCATGCTTTATGTTCTATGTAAGTAGGTTGCTCTTTGTTCACTGTTAAAACAGGTTATCTAAGCACAAATGACAGGTGGACACAAGAAGGGATGCTAACAAAGCAGAAATCTGTCTAAGTCCAGATGCGTTGAGTGAATGAAATTCACTTTATGCTAGATGGATTTTAGCAATGAATAAAGCCTATGCAGTCAAAGCCTAAACATTATAAATGCAGAAATCTGGTTAAGTCTAGAAGCATTGAGTGAAGGCAGTTCTCTAAATGCCTAAAAGCCAAAAGCATTGAGTAAAGCTCAAAGAGTCAAAGCTAAAGAAAAGCTGACAAGAATTCTGGCTATGTATAGAAGCATTGAGTGAAGGCAGTTCACTCAATGCCCTAAAGAGAAAGCATTGATAGAACACAGTTCAGTAAGACCCGCAGTGTTGTTTGACATGGAAATCTGACGAAGGACAGATGCATTTTGTGAATACAACTCACTCAACGCCTATTCAACAGGAAATCTATCTACGTACAGAAGCATTGAGTGAAGGCAGTTCACTCAACTCCTATTCAATAAAACAGGCCAAGGCAGAAAGCGTTGAGTGAAGATAACTCACTCAATGCCTTAATATAAAGAAAATTGACTAAGTCTAGATTCGTTGAGTGATGAAGGCTCACTCAACGCCTAGTCAGTTAGACTATATTTGTCGATAATCATAGAGTGATGAATGATCACTCAATGTCTGGTGGTGTAGAATTCTACCTAAGTGTTTTGGCATTGAGTGACTAATCTTCATCAACACCTACGCAGAATTTTATAAATTTGGCTAAGTCCACAGGTGTTGACTCAAGATGAGGTCGGTAGGAATTCAAATGTTGTGGGAGCGGAACAGTGGACGACAAAGGCATCGCTTTCCTATTATACAACAATTAATGCTATAGAAAAGTTGCAGCTACCAACTCCAGGTGGTCCCACCATTAAAAGAGTCATTGGATGACGGGATGGAAAAAAAAAGATCAAGGAAGAAGAAGAAAAAACTTTCTAGATGATTAACTTTTATATAAAGCTTCATCTTCCTCCTCTCTAACTGGTTGTAGAGTTTGAAGGTTTTGCTTCTTCTTGTGATCTAGAAGTTCAAACAAGTTGGTTGTTGACATTTTCATCTTCAACAAGTTCAGAGAGTAATATCTTTGAGGCAGAAGAAGGGATAGAGCAAGCCCTAGTTGTAGTTACATCACAGCTCAAGTAGAACAGTCTTGAAGATCCATTCTTGGAGCTGTAAATAAGATAGGACTGAGTCAACTCAGTTCAGGATGAGGCAGACTCAGAGATATCTTCTCTGGATTCATTCAACATCAATTACCAACCTTACTTTCTGTAGGATCTTAATTGATCTGAGTGTAAGCCTATATTATAAAGGTTGAGTTAAGATCTTTCTATAGATCTGATATATATGGCATTAGTGCATGAGTTGTAGGATCCTCTTATGGATCTGAGGTAGGGGCTTTGAGCCTGAGCTATAGGAGAGTTTCTCTCTGAGGTAGGATCCTATGGTGGATCTGAGTGTAGGGCTAACCTCCTATCCTGAGTGTAAGACTTTGATTTAAAGTCTGAGGTAGGGCATGTGTGCCTGAGATGTAGGAGGACATTTCTCTGAGTGTAAAGCCTTGTGCCTGAGTGTGGGACTTGGAGGAGTCTAAGAAATCCTAAGGGATTTGTGTTGTAAGATCTTGGAGCTGAGTTTGGAGTTGTCCTTGTCTAACAAACAGTTTGAAAGGTGGGAGGGATAGTGGATGTACCCATAGTCGGGGGAACAACTATAAACAACTTATGTGCTGATTGTGTGATCGATCTTGAAAACTAACCTAAACTAATACACAACTCACCAAATCAGAAAAAGGAACAAAAAGATAGAAAAACCTTTTCACCCCCCCCCCCCCCCGAGGTGCTTATCTACTCTTGAAACTTAAAACTTTGAACATTGATACATTGGTCATAATGGCTTTTGAGTTTTAAACTCTTATTTCTTGCAGAGCAATGAGCTGTTGCTAGATGTCGTTCATTATTTGTGAAGTTTTTGTTTGATATTTTCAAGATCAAGTGGGAGACAGTTGCTGTTACCATTATGATCTGTAAGTTATCAAGCATGTAGACTCACTGACAATGCAATATGATCTTATCAGGGTCGCACATAAGAACATTTGGCGAATTTGGAGGAATGTATTATGTTGTTCTTACTCATGTGATGAGTGAAGGACCAAGCACTAGCAGGCGTTGAGTTTGTGAGAACACACTGTCGGGAGTTGAGTGCGTCGAGACCATTCAATGATATGTCGAGTCAAGTGTTGATTCATCGAGTTGGCATTGAGTGTGTAGAGACCACTTGAAGATTCGTCGAGTCAAGTGTTGATTCGTCGAGTTGGCATTGAGAAGTATTGATTCGTCAAGGCATTGAGAGCGTTGAGTCCACTCGACAATTCGTCGAGTCAAATGTTGATTCATCGAGTCATGTGTTGACACCACTACCATGCTATGAGTGAGTTGTGTCCACTCGATGATTCGTTGAGTTAAGGGTTAATTTGAGGAATTATATTCCAAATGTTATGGGTCTGCCGATAGCGACAACTTTCTGTTGTTTATTCCATTGGCTATAAATAGAAGATGTTTAGAGTTTTGCAAAGGGCGAAACAAGTGTGCGAAATATGAGCAATTTCAAGCCACTAACCCGAGGTGAAAAAGGCCGACAAAAAGCATTTCTGAAAGTCTCGATCCCGTCGTTGTCGCTTAGCCCATTTCCAGCGCCGGACGCCACCGCTTCTTTTAGATCAAATCTAGTAGTCTGTGAAGACGCGGAGTGCTTGTAACATCCCTCAGACTTCTATACCCCTAGTATGGTTTTGTCATGACTTGGTCATGACAAACAATGGGATGTGTCAAAAGGATGGGGTGAACTTGGGAATTAGTGTGTGAACCACCTTAGTCTACAAATACTAGAATTCCAATTACTAGCTTAGGGATGACCATAGGGCTTCACCATGACACCATGACCTCACCACAACATCACTAACCTGTTAGAGGGTCCATTAGAGCCATAGGGACCCACTAGGGTCAACTAAAATGGTCAAGTTGACCAAAGTCAATCTAAACCATAATCTCGTCAAACTAAGCTCATACATGTTCAACTGAGCTCCCTTTGGCCAATGGGACCCACCTAGACCTTCCCAAGCCCAAAGGGAGGACAATGGCTCACCAAGGACCCATTGTGGTCAACCAAAGAGGCTAAGTTGACTCAAGTCAACCGCAACCCTAAAAAGGTCAAAGTACCCTAACTAAGGGTCAAGTGACGTCCAAGATTCCCAACCAACCCTACCCAAGTATTCCTAGAAATTAGGGGAGGATAATGGGTCACCAAGGACCCATTGGGGTCAACCCAAATGGTTATGTTGACCAAGGTCAACTCTACTCAAGTGTTAGGTCAAATTAGCGCAAATGGGCTAACCTAAGCTCAAACCCATTTCCCCCACTTGGGCTAACCTCATTTTTATTATTAATATGAGTTAGTGGGGTGCAATAGGTTGGAGGAGAGATCAAAATCACCCTTGATGACTAGGAGAGAGAAAACTCCATTTTGCCCCTTTAATGGAGGAGAGAGAAAGTGAGGGACAAGGCCATCCATAGCATAGGGAAGCCAAGGGCCACCATTTAGTGTTGGATTCAACTCCTTTGGTGAAGGGGAGGAGTTTACAGCCATTTTCCAGCCAAATTGATCCAGGTTCACCCCCCCATGCCCTGGCCAAAAAACTCCTTTAATGTCCATTGATCACCATTAGTGCTAGGCCTTTTCCCTTCCCCAACTGATTCTTCTAAAAGCCTCACCATACAGAAGGGAGCAATTGCCACATCTCACCTGAAGGAAGTATGCCAATTGACTGTGTTGTTGTGGAAATTTGATCGGCTCCATCACCGGCCAAGGCAACTCGAAGATCGAGCCTCCTCCAGCCCTCCAAGAAGGTCCTCCTCCTCTCCTTCTTATGTGGATAGACCCTAGGATTCATTTGGAATAAGAATCAGGCTCAATTGAGCCCGATCAAAGCCTCCATTTTCCTGGTGTTCCGGGAAAAAATTAATGGTCGGGTTCAACGGAAACGGCACCTCTGGAGGCCGTGCTACCGCCCACGATAGCCCCCAGCTAAACGAAGGTGGTGGCGGCGGTGGCCGGCCAGGAAAGTGGCCGGGTGTCCGGGAAATAGGCCTGGAAGAAATTCCAGCTCGGGTAAATCTCACCCGTCGGTTCGATGAAGAACAAATACAGGAGCCGTCGGATTTGCGTCAAGATCTGTGCAAGATCAAATTATATATATTTTATATTTTTCTATATTCTGTCTCATAAAATCAGTCATATTGAAAGATATTGTACCTAATCACCTAGAGGGGGAGGGGTGAATAGGTGACTTAAATCTTTTTAACTTTTTAGGCAGAATTCAGATTATATCTCAGAGTTATAGATACTTTATCACATCAAACAATCAGCAATCACAGAATACACAAGCACACATATTTATAATGGTTCCCCAAGGTTTGGGTACATCCACTTTCCCCCTTCGCCTATCTAGTAGTGTACTAGATTCGGCCAAACTTCTCCACTATCTCAGATCCTCAGATCTTACACTCAGAACCCCATACCAGGTTCCTACAGCTCAGGCCCAAGGCCCTACAACTCAGCTTCTTCACAAAGCCTACACTCAGCTTCTTCTCAAAGCCTACACTCAGCCACCAAGGCCTACACTCAGCCACAACAGGCCGACACTCAGAGATACAAATCTCCTACACTCAGGCACACAGGCCCTACACTCAGCCTTTATAATTACAGGCTTACAAACTCAGATCCCTAAGGATCTTACAAGATAATATGAATAAAAAATGTAAACCATACAACTCAAAGAAAAGAGAGAAGAGTTGAGAGTATCTTGATGAGTTCTTGGATGAACTCTGCTGAGATCAATCTGACTTGGCTTTCTTCAAAGCTTCTTGAATGTAGAACACAATAGGATTGATCTCATATGCAGTTGATCCTTGATCTCTGCTACTTAAGATTCAGAACAAAGTCTGAACCCTTCTTCATAGCCTGGTTCCAACGGCTGTCTTCTTGGATGGAGCTCTCTTTCTCCAACTTCTTAGATCTTCACTTGATTCTTCAAAGAATAGCTAGATCTTCTTCTTTTTCAATTACTTGATCATCTATTAATCATCTGTTTTTGTAGACAGTATAAGCCTATTTATAGGCCTTCTTCATGGTAACCGGCTGGTCCGATTCATAACTGATTTCTGACAACTCTGAGAGGTGCAGTAGACCGGCTGGAATGGCAGCTGTCAAGTCATCCAGTCAGTTCTTGAAAAATCTGTAACTGTCTGAAAGTGTCGAGACTGTCTGTCTTTAAGTGTCGACACTTATAGACTAAGTGTCGACACAAGTTGACTAAGTGTCGACACTAGCCTACAAGGTGTCGACACAACTCCTTGTGTTGTAGAATGCAATTCTCGACACAGCTTCTTCTTCATGTGTCGACACTGATATTGAGTATCGACACAACACTTTGTTCTTCAGCACTTTATTGAATTCTTGTAAGTGTCGACACAACACCTTTGTGTCGACACATCTTCATGTGTTGAACTTGTTCAGTGTCGACACATCTTCTTGGTGTCGACACATGCCTTCTATGTTGATACTTGCTGAGTGTCGACACTACTCCTTGTGTCGACACATTCTTCTTCTGTTGAGACTCTGGCTGAGTGTCGACACATCTCCTTAGTGTCGACACTTGTACTTAGAATTTTGCTGATCTTCGCTAAGTGTCGACATAGCTCCTTGTGTCGACACTTTCTTCAAGTGTTGAGTCTTCTGCTGAGTGTCGACACATTCTTTCTTGTGTCGACACTTTCTTCTAGTGTTGAGTCTTCTGCTGAGTGTCGACACATTCTTTCTTGTGTCGACACTTATACTTAGACTCTGCTGACTTTTGCTGAGTGTCGACACAGCCTCCAAGTGTCGACAGTTTCTGATGTAGACACAGTTTCACTGGGTGTCGACACAACTGCTAAGTGTCGACACAGCTTCACTGGACTTTTCTTCATTGAGTGTCGACACAGCTCCTTGTGTCGACACTTTCTGTCTGGTGTCGACTCTGCATCCATAGTGTCGACACAAATACTCCAAGTGTCAACACTGCTTGCCTGGGTGTCGACACAAGTCTTCTTAAGTGTCGACACTTTGCTCCTGGGTGTCGACACATGGACTTAGAAACTTTTTCATCTTTCCTGTAAATACTTAACCTGCACAAGTAAACTCAACATACATCAAATACATTTTTGATGTATATCATTGAGTAGGGTGAGGCTTCTTCAAATCAGGTACATTTAAACCAATGTACCCAACAATCTCCCCCTATTTGGAGAAGTCATAACCCTTAGTTAATGATATACACCATACAGAATAAAATCATAGCATGATGTAAAGCAGGATTATATATCAGGGCAAACATAAACATGTATCAATCAAACATGTATACATAGACATTATCTCAGAACAATTATGAAATAAATTTATCACACAGCAAATTTATCACACAACACATTGTTCTAACAACTTTGTCATATTCATTTTTCAAAAGTTTACAAGGTGTTTAAAATCAAAAGATTACAATTGTAAACTTAAGATAATGCTATTCTATTTTTGCTCTACCTCCTTGATCACTATGCCCTTCCCAGTCTGTATCTTTGCTTGCACAGGGGCTTCAGCATCTTCAGTATCAGCAGGCTTCTTACCTTTCAGATCCTTTTTCTTTTGCTCTTCAGCTTTAATCTTTTGCCTTTCAAAGTAGTGATAAGGCTTGGGAAAGTACTTGCTAGGCTCCTGGGCAGTAGGAGGTAGCTTTCCCATCTTTTCTTTTCTCCTGTATTGCACTATGGCTTCTTGCCTTGTCTCATGCTTCCTCCATTCTAGTTCAGAAAACCATTTGTTTCTATCTTGAATATTATCTTTTGCAGCTTTCCATGCAGTTAAGATAATGTTTCTGGAAGTGGGGCTCCACTGCTCAAAGTCAGGCCTTTGTTCAGCTTGCTCTCTGAACCTCTTCTTAGACAGTCTTGCTTCTTGTTCATCTTATTCCTTTAGTATAGCTTCCTGTAAAGCCTCAGATACTGGCTGAACCACCTTCTCTATGATGACATTTTGCTGACCCTCAGGTGGGCTATACATAGACTGTATATCAGCTTGGACCATATCAAAATCTGGAGGAGGGTAGATTACTTGAGCCACTTCTGGTTGCTCCCCTCCTAGATATGCAGGATGTATCCCAGATTCTGAAACATTGTCATCATCACATAAAGGAGGATATCCAAGAGTAGCTCTAATAGAATTAGAAATCCACTTGGCATGATCAGAGTTGGCTTTCACTAACACCCTCTCCCCCTTTATGACTTCTCTTTCCATGTGATCTCTTAGATCATCCTTTTGAAATCTTATTTGTACATTAAGATAATTGACTCCATCCTTGTAGAAAGGTTTTAACCTTTGGAGTTTTTCAGTGATGAGCTTTTGAGAGTCTTGTATAGCAGTTGTAACAGCAGTTAAGCTCTCTTGCAAGTGCTTATCAAAAGTTTTTTTGGCTGTGGCACTTTCTGCACACTGTGCAGTGGCTATATTCTTTATCTCAGTGACAATAGTATTGTGAGAAGCAGTCAAGTTATCATTCATTCTAATTTGATTCTCTAGAACATAGCCTTGCTTGACTTCAAGTTCATCTACTTGAGCTTTTATCTTCTCTTGATGTGTAGCCGAGTACACCACTGCATTCCCTCCCTTGTGGAAGCAGTCAGTCATCTCCTTCTTATTGAGATTCATCTCAAATCTTATGGACTTAATGTCATGTGCCAGATCAAACTGAAGAGATATCTATCCTTCATCTACATACTTTTCCAGTGCTTGTCTCTGCTCATCAAGCTTGATTTGCATAGCAACTAGCAGAGAACTGTAATCTACTGATGGAGTTGGCTGTAGTGCTGGCTGGGGTGCTATAGTTTGCAATGACTTCATATAAGTTTGGCTCCTTCTTTTGAAGACTTTAAATTTCCTTTTCTTAGCTTTAGCAGCCTCCTCATCTTCAGATGCTGATGTACTTGCAATATCTACCCTCTCCCTTGGTAGCTCCTCAACTTCCTTGGGCTTTTCAGGTTCTTGCCTTGCAGGTTCTTGATCAAGTATGACCTGCTCCCCCTCAACTTGGGACTTCTCCCCCTCAGCAGCAGCACTTTCCTTGTCAAATTCTATTTGATCCAGATTTAGGAAAAGATCTTCCATTGTACATTCTTGTGGAGAATGGGCTGGAGAAACTCTTGGCTCATCTACCACTGGATCAGAGACCACTTGAACTGTAACAGATGTGTCCTTCATGACAACATCTGGGGGTTGACTATCAATCTGAGATTGCTGATTAACATCATTTAATGAATCAGACAAAACATTATCCTCTATAGGGTAATCTAAAGCATTAATCTCAGTGATTACCTCAAGGATGATGTGGGTTGCTTGCTCACTCTCTAGTGAAGTTGGCTCTTCTACAACTAGAGGCTCCCCCTAGATTTGATCCTGGTGTATGGGGCTAGCTGATGGTAGCTCCCCCTGCCTCTCTGCAGCATCTTGTTGAGCTGGAGACTTTCCAGCATTCCCTTCTACATCCTCATCAGGAGTAAAGACAACTTGCTCTTCACTACCAGAGCTGCTAGATGAATCCTGAGCCACTGGGGCTGTCTTCTTCTTCTTTGTTAGTGGTGGTACTTTCTCAGGAGTAGGCATCTCCTTAGTTAAAACTATGTCCCATCTAGAGAAGATCCTCATGTCCATATTTCTCATATGGTTGATCTTAGTGCCTGTAACTTGACTCATAACTTCTGGTATACTACCAGCCAAGTATAGACTTAAGATCCTACCCAAATTGGGTTTCTTCAGACTTTCTTTAATCTTATCAAAGACAATAACAGACCAATCTGTGTTCAATGTGAAGATTATCCTTGTCATAATGCTGAACATATGGGCTGATACCCTATCATGCCCTCCAGGCTTACTTAAGATTACCTTTCCAACAATTTCAGATAGAAATTTTCCCTGGCTGTTCATGCCTTTCCTATTGAATACAGAACCAATTTTCATCTTTGAATCCAGGCCACACCATGTTAATGCATCTCTGGTTTTAGAAGCAGTAACTTATTCTTCTTCCTTAGTTCTTGGTAACTGAAGTACTTTCCTCAAACTTTTTGGTGAGACCTTCACCTTTTCACCATGAACCCTATACTTTATCTTGAGTCCAGATTCATCTACTTTCGCTCCATTCAGAAACTCTAGAACTTCCTTCTTCCAAATCTTTGTTGGCTCTGAAACAAGAAAATCTAACCCAGAGTCTGCAACTAGGGTTACCACTTTCTTGATCTCCTGATCTGCATCCTCAAACGCATGTCGCACCAGTTCGTAGTCTTCATTGACGTTCTCCTCGAGCTTTGGCGCCATTTGGGTTTGAGAAATTTGAATGGAGAGAAGAGAGGTGTCGAAACACAAGTTTGATCTCGAAACTTTAGTGAGCGTGTCGACAGACAATGGAGAAATTCTATTTATACCTTTCTAGGTTTGAAGATGAAAAGGCGGGTTAACTAACTTAAATTGTGTCGACACTGTGGAAAAGTGTCGACTTAGACTTATAATGTCTCGACACACTGTGTGTCGACACAAGTTTAGTCAACAGAATATATGTGTCGACACTTGTTTATGTATCGACACCACATAACTCGACATTTAGTCGAGACTTTACTTAGATAATTCTGAGTAAACACTAAGTGTCGACACCACCTTGTTTGTGTCGACACTGACCCTGTATGTGTCGATACTAATTTTCTGAAGTGTCGACACCAACTTCCTAGATGTGTCGACACCTTTTCCCTGAAGTGTCGACACCACTTTTCTGTGTCGACACAGATATCTCTGTGTGTCGACACTATTTTACTTAGCCATTTCTATAAACTTATTCTAAGTTTATCATACCTAGTTCAATTTTAAACCGACTGAACTTAGTTTCTTCTAAGGGCTTAGTATACATATCAGCTAGTTGATTATCTGTTCTAACATATTCCAGTAAAATATCTTCTTTTTCTACATGTTCCATAAGAAAATGATATTTTATTTCCATATGTTTAGTTCTACTATGGGAAACAGGATTGTTTGCAATTGATATAGCACTAGTAGAATCACAAAATAGTGGAGTTCTACTTACCTGAATTCCATACTCCTCAAGCTGATGTTGTATCCATAGAAGTTGAGCACAGCAACTTCCTGCAGCCACATATTCTGACTCTACAGTGGAGATAGCCACACTTGTTTGCTTCTTGCTACTCCATGAAATCAGTCTTCCACCTAGGAATTGACAGGTTCCAGTTGTGCTTTTTCTGTCTTCTTTGCATCCTGCAAAGTCTGCATCTGAATAACATGTTAGTTCAAAATCTCCATTCCTAGGGTACTAGAGGCCTAGATAAGGAGTGCCCTTTAGATATCTCAGTATCCTTTTGACTGCTGTCAAATGAGACACTTTAGGGCATGCTTGGTACCTTGCACAGACACATGTAGCATACATGATATCTGGTCTACTTGCAGTCAAATAGAGTAGGGAACCAACTATCACTCTATACAAAGTCTCATCTACAGGTTTCCCTACATCAACTTTGCTAAGAGACATACTTGATCCCATAGGAGTCTTCATGGTACTGGATGAATCCATACTATACTTCCTTATGAGTTCTAGGGTGAACTTAGACTGGCATATGGATAATCCATTCTCAGTCTGTCTAACTTGGAGACCCAAGAAGAACTTAAGTTCCCCCATACTACTCATCTCAAATTGTCCTTGCATTAGTTTTGCAAACTTTTTGCAAAGACTACTTTCAGTAGACCCAAATATGATGTCATCTACATATATTTGGACTAGTATTATCTTGCCTCTAGATTCCCTAAGGAATAGAGTCTTGTCTATTTTCCCCCTTGTGAATTTATTCTCAATGAGGAAACTAGACAGGGTTTCATACCAAGCCCTAGGGGCTTGCTTTAACCCATACAATGCCTTCCTAAGTCTATAGACATGATTAGGTTGAGTTGAATCAACAAAACCTGATGGCTGTTCCACATAGACTTCCTCTTTTAGATTACCATTCAAAAAGGCTGACTTTACATCCATTTGGTAAACTTTAAATCCTTGAAAGGTTGCATAGGCCAGGAACATTCTTATGGCTTCCAGTCTGGCTACTGGAGCAAAGGTTTGATCAAAGTCAATACCTTCTTCCTGCCTATATCCCTTAGCAACCAGTCTTGCTTTGTTCTTAATGATGACTCCATGTTCATCCATCTTGTTCCTAAAGATCCACTTGGTTCCAATTATGTTATGGTCTTTTGGTTTAGGAACAAGTTCCCAGACTTTGCACCTCTTGAACTGATTCAGCTCTTCTTGCATTGCCTTAATCCAATGAGGGTCTAGGATGGCTTCTTCAAACTTCTTTGGCTCAACTTGGGATAGAAAACTGGAGTAGAGTGCTGCACTCAGATTTCTGCTCCTTATTTGTACCCCTTATCTTAGATCACCAATGATTTGATCTGCTGAATGATCTCTAAGAGGCCTATTAGCTGGAGGCATCCTGGCTTCAGGTTGAACTTCTTCAGTTTCTTCATCTTGCTGCACTCCTTGGATTTCTTCTTCATTAGGTACATGTAGTACTCCCCCTGGACAACAGCCACTATCTTCTACTTACTGGTTTGCAGTAGATTCTTCTTCTATAGTGAGCTTGTCCATCTTCTTAATTATACCTGTGGAGCTGCAAATACTACTAGACAACTCATTGTTAATAAGTCTAGTTTCATCAAATACTACATGTACTGATTCCTCTAAAACTTGTGTAGACAAGTTGTAGACTCTATAAGCCTTACTATTGTTGCTGTACCCAACAAAGATTCCCTCTTGGGACTTGACAGCAAACTTAGTCAAGTAAGACTTTCCATTGTTAAGTATAAAGCACTTACAACCAAAGATCCTGAAGTAGGATAGGTTTGGTTTTCTGTCTTTCACAATCTCATAGGGGGTCTTGTTGTGGCTTTTAGTAATGGTAGCCCTATTAATAACATGGCATGCAGTATTAACTGCTTCAGCCCAGAAATATTCTGGAAGTGATGTATCACTTAATAGGGTTCTACATGCCTCAATCAAGGTTCTATTTTTCCTCTCAGCAATGCCATTTTGCTGAGGTGTTCTTGGTGAAGAAAACTCTTGAAATATCCCAAATTCTTCACATAGTTTTGACATACTATCAGACTGAAATTCAGTACCATGGTCACTTCTTATTTTGACCACTGTACTGTCTAGTTCATTCTGAATTTGTTTGACAAAGCTATAGAAGACACTAGGTGTTTCAGATTTCTGTCTAAGGAAGAACACCCAGGAAAACCTTGAGTGGTCATCTACAACTACAAAGGTATAGACCTTCCTACCTAGGCTGTAAACTGGCATAGGACCAAAGAGATCCATATGCAAGAGGTATAAACACCTCACAGCATCTTTGTTTTCAATGCTACTAAAGGTGGATCTTGTCTTCTTGCCCTTTTGACAAGCTGAGCATATTTCATCTTTAATACACTTAACTTGAGGACCATTCCTCACTAACTCTTTGCTAAAGAGTTGGCTAATTATCTTGTAATTTAGATGGGCTAGCCTCGTGTGCCATTTGACACAATGAGAGACTGTCTCATCAACTACAAGACACACTGGAGAACCATTGTTCTCACACATAATGTCTAGGCAATAGACATTTCTTTTTCTATAACCAGTCAAAATGATCTCTTGATCATTTGATCTCTTGATATGACAACCATTTTTGACAAATGAGATGTCATATCCTACATCACTCAATTGACTTATACTAATAAGGTTATGTTTCAAACCTTTAACATAAGCCACTTGAGTAATAGTTATATGGGAGCTAGAAATGTTACCAAAACCCTTGATGATCCCTTTTTCAGAACCACCAAAGGTGACTTTTGGACCATCCTTGATAGGTGTGTAGTCCTTTAGCAAACCCCTAGTTCCAGTCATATGTCTGGAACATCCACTGTCTAAGTACCATATTGGGGCATGACCACTTGGACTCACCTGCAAAACAGATTAGTGAACCTTAGAACCCAAAGAATTCTTGGGTCCTTAGTACTGGTTAGTTTGCTTCCTAACAAAGCTACCTGCAGGTTTTCCAACAGGCAGCTTGCTACTCATTTTGGACTTGCATTGTACCAACAGTCCATGGCAAAATGGACTACCTTGCCACAGCACCAACACTCAAACCTACTGTACTTTTGCTTAGGTACATTTTTAGATGTTTTATCTACAGCTGGTTTGTTGAGAGCTGGGGCTTTGCCCTTGGACTTGGACTTGACAGTCCTAGCAGGTTTAGAAAACCCCAGTCCAGCTTTACTTTTTTGATGAACAAATTCATCAATTAATGGTAGAACAGACTTTGGTTTAGAAAACCTAGCAACTAAATCTTTCTCCTTCTGAAGACTAATCTCCAGACTTTTGATTTGATCATTCTTAAATGATATAGTCCCCATCTGAATCACAGTTATGTGCTTTATTCTGACTATTTCATTTAGCTTTTAATCAAACATTTTCTCAAAATCAGTTGCAACAACTTTGAGATTAGCAATTTCCTTTGCCTGACTCTTGGCTAGGGACTTGCTCTTCTTAAAAGCTTGCAACAGAATTTTATATTCATCTATCAATTAATAAATATCCTCTTCAGACTCAGATGCACTCTCATTACTTGATGATGATGAATCTGATTCTGAATTAGCACAAGAAATTGAACTTAAAGAGCAATTTTGTACCTTACTAGGTCCAGGCTGCTCCTAGATTTTGTCACTTTCTGTCAATGCCATCAGTCGTTGGCACTGACTGTCCTCTTGTTCATATATAGAGTTCATGATCTGGATGAAATCTTTTTTTTCTTCCTCAGCAAACAGTCTTATGTATGCTTCAGCATCTGACTCAGTTTCTGATGAAGATATGTCTGACAGGCTCTTATCCTTTTTGACAACAAAAGATCTTTCCTTCTTGCCCTTGAATTGAGTGTTTTTCTTATCATTAGACTCCTTCCTTTTCTCTGGACATTCTGTAATAACATGTCCTTGTCTATTACAGCAATAGCAAACAATTTTTGATAGAGTTGCTTTGCTAGACTTGGACTTTTTCCTGTCTTTCTTTGATGACTTTTTGTTCTGATAAAAGTCATCTTTACTCTGTGAAGTAGATGGCCTTGTCCTCCATTATTTCTTCTTTAAGAACTTCTGAAAGTGTCTTGTGAAGGCTGCAAAGTCCTCATCACTTTCACTGCTCTCAGAATTTCTACTTGCTCACTCATCTAACTCAGTCTCAGCTACTTTAGGAGGTGGAGTTGGTGACTTACTTCTGCATTTTCTGGGGGCTTCTGTTTTAAATGCCACTGTCCTTTCCTTATGTTCACTTCTTGTAGTCTTCTCCTCTTCTTTCCTCACCATCAATTGCATTTCATAGGATAGCAATTTTCCAAACAAAGTTGGAGGAGGAATTTCTGCTAACTTTGCCATTTCCCTTATGGCACAGATCTTGGTGTCCCAATCTTTTGTTAGGGACCTTAGAAACTTATCATTAAGCTCATAATTACTGAACTCTCTGCCATAGGACATTAGCTCATTCACAATCCTATAGAACTTCTTATAGCATTCAGTTATGCTATCAGATCTACCTTGCCTGAAGCTTTCATATTCTTGGTTTAGCAAAGACTTTCTGTCTTGCCTCACTTCTTCAGAACCCTCTATGTACACAATAAGAGTATCCCACATCTCCTTAGATGTCTTACAGTGTATCAAATTCTGAAAGGTAGCATCATCTATAACACTCATAATGATATTCTGAGCCCTCTTGTCCATTGTGGCTAGAACTATCTCATCCTTTGTCATTTCAAAGAAATCCTTAGGTGTTCTCTGATTTGCATCTAAGACTGAAACCTTCATAGGCACATATGACCCTTCTTTCACTGTGATGTATATCCTAAGGTCTGAGGCTTCCATAAATAGTCTCACCCTTTCCTTCCAGATGCCAAATATTTCTTTTCTGCAAATGGGTAGCTTCATGGATCCCAATTCCTTATGATTCTCAGTGGAACCCATGGTTCTTGATTTTCTTGATTCTGCAATTTTTACTTAGACTGAATCTGCCAACAGGATCTACTCAGACTGTTAAGTCCTTTTTTGAGTAACCTGGCTCTGATACCACTTGAAAGATATTGTACCTAATCACCTAGAGGGGGGGGGGGGTGAATAGGTGACTTAAATCTTTTTAACTTTTTAGGCAGAATTCAGATTATATCTCAGAGTTATAGATACTTTATCACATCAAACAATCAGCAATCACATAATTACACAAGCACACAGTAGACACACAGATTTATAGTGGTTCCCCAAGGTTTGGGTACATCCACTTTCCCCCTTCGCCTATCTAGTAGTGTACTAGATTCGGCTAAACTTCTCCACTATCTCAGATCCTCAGATCTTACACTCAGAACCCCAAACCAGGTTCCTACAGCTTAGGCCCAAGACCCTACAACTCAGCTTGTTCACAAAGCCTACACTCAGCTTCTTCTCAAAGCCTACACTCAGCCACCAAGGCCTACACTCAGCCACAACAGGCGTACATTCAGAGATACAAATCTCCTACACTCAGGCACACAGGCCCTACACTCAGCCTTTATAATTACAGGCTTACAAACTCAGATCCCTAAGGATCCTACAAGATAATATGAATACAAAATGTAAATCATACAACTCAAAGAAAAGAGAGAAGAGTTGAGAGTATCTTGATGAGTTCTTGGATGAACTCTGTTGAGATCAATCTGACTTGCCTTTCTTCAAATCTTCTTGAATGTAGAACACAATAGGATTGATCTCATCTGCAGTTGATCCTTGATCTCTGCTACTTAAGATTCAGAACAAAGTCTGAACCCTTCTTCACAACCTGGTTCCAACGGCTGTCTTCTTGGATGGAGCTCTCTTTCTCCAACTTCTTAGATCTTCACTTGATTCTTCAAAGAATATCTAGATCTTCTTCTTTTTCAATTACTTGATCATCTATTAATCATCTGTTTCTGTATACAGTATAAGCCTATTTATAGGCCTTCTTCATGGTAACCGGCTGGTCCGGTTCATAACTGATTTCTGACAACTCTGACAGGTGCAGTAGACCGGCTGGAATGGCAGCTGTCAAGTCATCCAGTCAGTTCTTGAAAAATCTGTAACTGTCTGTCTTTAAGTGTCGACACTTATAGACTAAGTGTCGACACAAGTTGACTAAGTGTCGACACTAGCCTACAAGGTGTCGATACAACTCCTTGTGTTGTAGAATGCACTTCTCGACACAGCTTCTTCTTCATGTGTCGACACTGATATTGAGTGTCGACACAACACTTTGTTTTTCAGCACTTTGTTGAATTCTTGTAAGTGTCGACACAACACCTTTCTGTCGACACATCTTCATATGTTGAACTTGTTCAGTGTCGACACATCTTCTTGGTGTCGACACATGCCTTCTGTGTTGATATTTGCTGAGTGTTGACACTGCTCCTTGTGTCGACACATTCTTCTTCTATTGAGACTCTTGCTGAGTGTCGACACATCTCCTTAGTGTCGACACTTGTACTTAGAATTTTGCTGATCTTCGCTAAGTGTCGACATAGCTCCTTGTGTCGAGACTTTCTTCAAGTGTTGAGTCTTCTGCTGAGTGTCGACACATTCTTTCTTGTGTCGACACTTTCTTCAAGTGTTGAGTCTTCTGCTGAGTGTCGATACATTCTTTCTTGTGTCGACACTTATACTTAGACTCTGCTGACTTTTGCTGAGTGTCGACACAGCCTCCAAGTGTCGACACTTTCTGATGTAGACACAGTTTCACTGGGTGTCGACACAACTGCTAAGTGTCGACACAGCTTCACTGGACATTTCTTCATTGAGTGTCGACACAGCTCCTTGTGTCGACACTTTCTGTATGGTGTCGACTCTGCATCCCTGGTGTCGACACAAATACTCCAAGTATCGACACTACTTGCCTGGGTGTCGACACAAGTCTTCTTAAGTATCGACACTTTGCTCCTGGGTGTCGACACAGGACTTAGAAATGTTTTCATCTTTCCTGTAAATACTTAACCTGCACAAGTATACTCAACATACATCAAATACATTTTGATGTATATCATTGAGTAGGGTGAGGTTTCTTCAAATCAGGTTCATTTAAACCAATATACCCAACACATATTAGCAATTAATTTAATAATACTTAAAGCTTAATCAGAGAAATTGGTCAACATGAAAATTGTAGCTCTATGGATCTACTTTAATTTAAAATTTGTTTCAACCCATTTGGTAAGTGGTTTGACTAGAGAACTCATTTTGGTGAGTACTATACCTAGGCCAGGACATAGATTATTTTGAGTGATCCCATCAATACAGCCATACAAATGACTTGAAATTTTGGATGGGGGTCACTCTTACCTATATCGAGAACATATCCAAAAATGTGAATTTTTGAAAAATATTTCCTAAAGGTTTTGTGAAATTTAATAATCAAAGTATGAATTATTTAAGAGGTCTGCTGACCTCCAAACCCTCCCAAATTTTGGTGAGTGGTCCTTGGGGTCATCATAAGGCCCTGTATACATTTTCATCCCATTTTGAGATGATTTTGTTTGGAAATTAGCAAACTCTAAGTTGGACCAAGAAGGAGTCGTTAGGTCAAGATGACCTTTGTATAGGGTGTCCAAATCACATTAACAGAGGTTGATACTTCGTCCTCTGATGTGTTATGTCAGTAAACAACCTCCCATGGATTATGTCACAACCCACATTTTTCTCCGAATTCAAGAAGTATCAGAGTATGAGAAAAACACGCGTCGTGATGCCATGTCAAGCAGGGGATAACTGTCGACGCTCAGGCGAACACCATCTAACTAGACTATAAAAATTTCTTAAGTTTAATGATTAGAAAATCAGATATAATTTAGAGGTCGTATCCCTCGGCTCAGTGGATCATCTAGTCCACAGTTTAAAACTATATTTATACGCAGCGAAAAAATACTTTATTTATTTCTTAGACATCCTAAGAGAGTGCATTAGTGACCCCCAAGGTCAGCTTATACTATGCAAGACACTAAATTTACATCATATTACAAGTAGGGAAACGTTCTTTTTACGTTACTTGGAAAGTTGTGTATGAGTTTATAACACATGCTGATCATGAGATATACATATAGTAGTGTTTTAGGTTTAAAAGTAACTAGCGACCTAGCATAAAATTTCCCAAGAGCAATTAGACTATCTCCAGAAAAGGTAGCAGTAAAAGAAACATATTTAGTATCATAAGGTAAAGCTACCAGAGGGAGCCAACAAACTGACACGAACCCACTGGCATGCATGTATGTATGTAAGGAAAAAAACAGGAAAACTACCTCACAAATAGAAGAGAAAGATCCCTAAAACTCAAGGGATCACCAGCAACACCACAGCAAAACTAGCCGCCCACCCGGCTACTAATTAGAACCCGAGGCATTCAGAAAAGAAAAGAATACCTCAGCAAGAGAATCAAGAAAAAAATCTGAACTATGACATTAAATTTCAATGGAACAAGAGTGTAAGTGAACAAGACAGTAAAAAACAAACACTGTCCAGAGTAAACCAAAAGTACACCAAACACCAAGCAATAACACCAAGTCCTGCTCAAATCCTGCAGTGGCTACAAGGCAAAAGGCAAGGAGAAACTTGCCACAATATGCTGCATTCTACTAGGAAGAAACACCTAAAAATCCAAATTTGTGAGTTAATGGCAGTAGTAAACAGAAATGGTCCTGAGTTGGTGACCAAAAACAGTCCCCCAAACAAAACAGTTCCAACAAAAACATAAATCTCCACTGTTGGCACCAAACCACCACAAATCCAGCCCGTACCTGGAATAAAAAGGGTGGCGGCCACAGCAAATGCCCAGCCCGTACCTGGGACTAAAAAGTGGCGGCCACGGCTCGCACACAAAACATCCCGCTCCTTTAGAGCGTCAAAACACCACTACCTGCAATAACCCACGATTCGGCCTTCAAAATAAAGGAAGAACGAAAGGCCGACAAGACATCTCCTAGGAGGAAACACTCGGGAATAAAGGTAATTGAAAAGAAATAAAATTCTGCCTACAGGAATCGTCGAATGCAGGAAATCGTCGAGCGCAGCTCGATGATTTTCGTCGAACCACATGACACGGGCAATCGTCGAACTCTGTTCGACCATTTTCCTTTCGTCGATCACAGGCCACGGGGAATCGTCGAACAAACATCACGGAAAAAATTTTGTCGAGCTCCACTGTGAGGACGCGAGCTGGTACCAGCTCGGCGAGTGCCGAGCTCAAGGTCGACGAATGCTGATCTCCACTCGACGGGCGCCGATCTCTGGTCGACGAATGCCGAGCTCGGGCTCGGCCTCCTTACTGCCGAGCTCTCCTATTGTCTCGAGCCCGTTTTGTCAGGTTCCTCACAGCATTGCTCTCCTAACACGGGGTTGTACAGCAGCATTCAAGAAGTTCAAGGTCTATCAGATGGATGTAAAAAGTGCATTCCTGAATGGAGAAGTAAAAGAGGAAGTTTAGGTTGGGCAACCACCAGGTTTTATCTCCTCAACTCATCCATCTTATGTTTTTAAGCTTCAAAAAGCTCTTCATGGTCTAAAGCAAGCACCAAAAGCTTGGTATGAGACATTAGCTAGCTTTCTTTTAGGGCATAACTGCATTAGAGGCATTGTAGATAGACCTTATTCATTAGACATCATAAGTGAAAAATTTTGCAAGTCCATATATATGTAGATGATATAATATTTGGCTCTACTGATTTTAAACTTTGCAAAAAGTTTTTTGACTTGATGCATTCAAACTTTGAAATGAGTAGTGTTGAATCCAAAAACTAGCCTCAACGAGAGTTCAGACCTTGGGTGTGGCCGACACCTACTTCTCCCAAACCTCGACCAAAGACTTGCCATGAAGAATTGGAAACTGACCCTAAACCTCAGTTGTGAGGTCCCTCAACTTACCCAGAAGTTCTCTGAGCGCTTCCCCTCCAAAGCCAATTGTTGGGCTAGGAGTACCTTAGAATGCTCTAGAAGGCAAAATGAGAGTATGAGAAAAATCAGCCTTCTAAGGTATCTTGTGGGTCTATTTATAGATTTCAAATATCTAGTCTGCAAAAAAACGTATTATGCTGCCCTAAAATAACTAAAATGCCCCTAGACTGGTCTGCCAATAGCCAAACTCCGCTGTTCTGAACAGTTAAATGCAGACAAGGGGTGTTTAGGTAATTTCAGGTATGGTTGTGTGGGAGCGTCGAGTGAAGAAGCATCACTCAACACCAAAGGCTAGCGGGGGCGTTGAGTGGCGAAGCACCACTCAACGCCAAAGGCTGGTGGGAGCGTCGAATGGAGAAGCATCACTCAACGTCAAAGGCTGGCGAAAGTGTCGAGCGGAAAAGCATCAGTCCACGCCAAAGGCTGGCGAGTATGTCAAGGGGAGAAGCATCACTCAAAACCAAAGGCCGGCTTGAGCGTCGAGTGGAGAAGCATCACTAATAAGTTGTACATATACTTATTTTTATGTACATTAATTAAGTCATTTTCATTTATATTCGTTATTTTTACTTAATTTTGTTCAATAAAATGCTCCTATTTTGTAAATATTATTCTAACTTAGGTTTATTTTTTGTTTCCTAAAATTTTATAGATTTTGCCAAAAAGTGCATAGTACACGCCCATATTATTTGGGTCACGCCCGTGACCTTGGCGTGATACTTTAATTCCCGTGAAATCATCCATTTTTTGAAGAAAAATCATGACACGCCCTGTTACACGCCCGTGTCAAATGCCACACCCCGTGACCGAGACCAGTGTCATGCCAGCTCGACGAAATCGCGGTCGATGATCATCGACCCCCCCCCCCCCCCCGACCCGCCCAACACGCCCGTGTCAAGATACCACACGGGCGTGTACTTCTCCACCTGGCCCGACAAGACAGCGCGGCGACTTTTCGATGTGACCCATGACCAGATCGACCTCCCCGACACGCCCACCGACACACCTGTAACCTAGGGCATGACCGCCACGTTTACCGCCGCAAAGTCAAACAACCATCAAATCTTCGAAGAGTTATAGCTTTTGCTTGCTCTCTCGGGTTGGGCTCGGTGTTGGCAGGAAAAGACCCGGCGGGTCACTTAGAAATAATTTTTGCGAGTTGTCCTACTTGATTCTCTAAACTTTTAACTCTCCTGGTTTGGGTTCTTATAGTGGCGTCATTAACATTCATATATTTTGAAAACATCTCCTCCGAACTTGGAGGTTTTGGAAAATTTTAAGGCAGTAGTGGTGGTGCAGAAAAATCATTTTGTGGTGGCGGGCGCATTGCGTTCGAGGGATTACTCCACGAAAAGTTGGGTGGTTCCGTAAAGAAGGATTATAACTATACGTAAAAGTAAAGCCCGGTGCGGAAAAACTAGCTGCTGAAAAATTATGAAAAGCGATTCTCGAAATATTATTAACATAATCCAATTGTTCGGGGGCAGGAGTTGCAGATTCTCATACCTGAGGGGCGGAGGTAGCAGTCATCTCTATTATCTTTATACTTAAAATTTTCACTTGCAGAGCTAGCTGGGAGACGTTATCTACTTCAAATATACCTACAGGTTTGTTTGGGCGGGACCTAGGCACATTCCACTGATATGTGTTCATGGCCATGTCCTCAAAAAGATCAATAGCTACTTCCGGGGTTTTGTGGTTTAAGGTACCACCGGAAGCTGCGTCTATCATTTGCTTTGTGCTTTGATTTAGCACGTTATAAAATGTTTGCACTTGTAACCATACAGGCAGTGCGTGATCGGGGCATCATCTTAAGAGTATTTTAAATCTTTCCTAGGTTTCATACAAAGTTTCAGAATCTATTTGTCCAAAGGCAGAAATATCGTTCCTAAGTTTTGCGATTTTAGCTGGTGGGAAATACTTCGCCAGAAATTTTTCAGTAAGTTGATTGAGGTGGTGATGCTATTTTTTTGTAGAGTGTTCAGCCATTGCTTATGTAACACCCCGGATTTTTGATTGCGTACGCTTGATGGGCGTTACGTTGGCTTTGACCGTTGTTCGAGCATGGTTTTTCCCGCGGGCTTGCGAGTGGCTGTTTTGGTAGCCGAGTTGCGCGATTACCCAGCAAACCGGAGTCCAAATTGGGGACTCGGTGAGGCCTCTTAGGGAATGCTTGCACTTTTTCGCGCCCGGGTAATGTTGCTCAAAACGAGGTGCTGGTCCAGGCAACAAAAAAATGGTAAAAAGTTCTTAAGGCCAAAATGGTCTAGGACGACACAGAAACACTTTTCACAACAGGGAGAAAATGGTCGTTTTTGTGCGTGACATGCCCCCTGACACGGGCGTGACCCAGGGCGTGACCTGGGCATGACCTCCTTGACTCGACGAATTTTTCTTGCGTCGAGTTGAGCTCGACGAATGGGGTACATGCCCCATGACACGGGCGTGTCACGGGCCGTGTCCCGCAGTGTCGAGTGTCGAGTGTTGAGTGTCGAGTGTCGAGTGTCGGGTGTCGAGAGAGGGGACACGGCCCGTGACACGGGCGTGTCACAGGGCGTGCAAGCTTTGTCGAGTGTCGACACTTTTGGTCGACGAGGTGTCGAGACACGGGCTACACGCCCTAGGTCACGGGCGTGACCGACCCGTCACGGGCGTGTACCCGGCCGTGTACCTTGTGGATATACCTGGATTTGCCGACTTTCTGCGCCGCTTAAGGTACACGCCCTGTGACACAGGCGTGTCACAGGGCGTGATAGGTCCGAAAATCAAATTTTTCCAGTTTTTTTGTGCCGTTCATTTCCTTGATTCTGCATCTAACGGTCCAGCTCTGTTCTGGAGGAAATAAGGCCGAAACAGAGATTTCTCCTCCTCATTTCACCTTCTTCTTCATCTTCTTCCTCATTCCAAAAGAAACTCAAGGGAGCAAGGGCTAAAGCAAGGCAAAGAAAGAGAGGAGCAGCCGTCGCGGCATCGTCTCGGTTCAGGCAAGCGGTGTTGTTCAGCCTTGCCAATCTTATTTCTTGTTCTTTGATTGTGCAAGTATAGCTAGTTTTCCTCTTTAACTTTCCCAGCTTGTTCTTCTTGCTTTGTGTTGTACCTCACTAGCTTTATGATGCTTTTGAATTTCCCTATGCTCCATGAATTCGATTTTCCATGCTTAGTTTTGTTATGCTAGGTTGATTCATGTAGTTTATCTTGTTCATGTGATTCATGTAGCTAACTTGATCATGTAGCCTTTCTTATTCATGTGATTCTTCCTTGATCAAAAGCATGTGATTCTTTCTTATTCCAAACATGTGATTCATGTAATGAAGTTAAGCAAACTCTACGTTGGCAATTTGTAGTCGTGTGTGAGGATGAAGGAAGGGAACGTATGTACTTGGGTTATGGTGAGATTCATTTGTGGTGTTAAGCTTAGGTTCGTTTATGGTGAGTTTTGCGAGGCGAATTGTGAACCATGGCAGAAGCGTTTGTGTGAGGATTCGGTAAGGGGTGGTGTGGTTTAAGCCTTTGTGGCCACCGAGTTTGGATTTGTGGTGTAGAGCACCATTTTGGCCCGATTTGAGCTGGCTTTTATTGGTGCGTTCCACTTTTGGGCTGCCACCAAAAGACCCTTGCTGAATCGCATTTAACCGCTGCTTATGTTTCATTTGTATAGTGGTTTCTTGTACTAAGGATGATGGAATGGGCATGTGTTTTGCCTTTTTGCTCCTGCGGGTTGAGCAGGACTTGATGAAAATTGTACGCACTTGGTACGTTTGGCACTTGGGATTGACAGTATTGAATACTTGTTTTCCACCTGTTTTGTTCACTTATTTTACTTACATGAAACATTACTACGGGGTCGGTAAGCCCCTTCGTCATATTTTCTGAACTTCCTACTATGTTGTGTAACTTTGATGATTGCTGAGGTGTTCTTTCTTGAATGCCTCAGGTACAGGTTGTAGCCGGTTGAGTGGCTAGTGCTTGGATCGAGTTTATTTGGAGCTAGCCGAGCTTACTTAGCGAGGTAGTTCTTTTCTTTGTTGTACAGACATACATGTGCCCCAATGGGTTCGTGTCATCTTGTTGGCGCCCATTGGTGGCTATATTTACTTGTGATATATGAATACTAGACTGCTAATGTGACTCATTTGGACGAGATGATGTCTTCTTGCTCTTGGGAAGGATTTATGGTATGTTGCATTAGGTATTTTTAAGCTAAACAAAACTATTCTTGTATCCATGCATAACATGTTTTGGTCACCGAACACATATTTTCCAAATGACGTAAACAAAGATGATTTCTTATAGTAGTATCAATATAGACTGCATATAGGAGATCGTCATAAGTAAACCAAGTGTTTCTGCCGCGTACAAATACATAGTTTGATGCCTAAGGCCGAGGGATACGGCCATGAAATTCAAAGGTTTTCTTTCATTTAACTGTTGGATTTCAACTCATAAAGTAAGCGTCAAGGGTTGCCTGAGCGTGTGCAGTTATCCCCTGCACGACGTGGCATCATAACCCGTAGTTCCTCTTGCTCTGATACGAGGTACTCGTTGAGGAAATGCGGGTTGTGACAGTTGGTATCAGAGCTAGGTTTGCGTGACAATTGGTCGGGCAAACTTTCTTTTTTGGTTGTAAGCATCATATCATACACACACCGAGGTGCCATCAGTATGTGTTGGCCGAAGCACGCACACTACACTCATGGCATGACAAGAAGTATACGGGGCATATTATGTAGTATGGGATGCATAATATGTGGTTGTATATGGATCCACCATAGGGGCAACATGTGCGGGTTATGTAGTTTGGGATGCATAACCTTAACACATGGATGCGACTAGCACGTTTTCTTTTCTTCGTTGCATGCAATGCTATGTAGTATGGGATGCATAGCATTGTGATGTGTACGACCGCTCATGGCATGCATTAAGGCCTTTTTTAGACTGCATCGCACATCACGCATAACATAACATTGTACGAGCACAACGTGCCAAGCTAAAGATGTACATGATGACACCTGTACACTCATGTTTTTCGGTCAAATAAAGTCATGCATTCATCGATTAGGCACAAGTTAGTGGGATGACGGTGAGTCATCTTTAGGCTAGGCATACCATCATTCTCAAACTCCCAGAGCAAGTTAGCAGTTGAGGTTCATATTTGTATATGTATGGTCTGTACATAGCCGTTGTGTGTTTTGTTGGGTTTGAGCTTGACAAGAGTGAACGTGTTTATAGGATGTCGAAGCGTCCAGTGACAAGGCAAACTCCCTAATCCGAGGGCGAGTCTTCGGGCACGCAGAATAATGCCCTGATGGATAGGCTACGCCAAAGTAATGAGGCTTTGACGAGGCAGGTGTAGGAAGTGCAGTCCCAGCTCCAAGCTATGTCATCAGCGATGTCTGGGCTGGTACCAAGAGGGAAAGAGACTGTCACAGGCCCCGCCATTTCTACTCCTTCCGTGACAGTGATACCCCCAGTTGTGGTTCCTCCTGCGATGACTTTCATCTCGCAGTTTCAGCGACTTGGACCACCGACTTATGATGGAAAAGCGGACTTTGTGATCTTGGATGATTGGGTGATCACGTTGGAAGAGATGTTTAGCTATTCTGGCATTACCGAGGACCAGAATGTGATGCTTGCCGCCTATCAAATCAAAGTCATGCATTCATCGGTTAGGCAAAAGTTAGTGGGATGACGGTGAGTCATCTTTAGGCTAGGCATACCATCATTCTCAAACTCCCAGAGCAAGTTAGCAGTTGAGGTTCATATTTGTATATGTATGGTCTGTACATAGCCGTTGTGTGTTTTGTTGGGTTTGAGCTTGACAAGAGTGAACGTGTTTATAGGATGTCGAAGCGTCCAGTGACAAGGCAAACTCCACAATCCGAGGGCGAGTCTTCGGGCGCGCAGAATAATGCCCTGATGGATAGGCTACGCCAAAGTAATGAGGCTTTGACGAGGCAGGTGTAGGAAGTGCAGTCCCAGCTCCAAGCTATGTCATCAGCGATGTCTGGGCTGGTACCAAGAGGGAAAGAGTTTGTCAGAGGCCCCGCCATTTCTACTCCTTCCGTGGCAGTGATACCCCCAGTTGTGGTTCCTCCTGCGATGACTTTCATCTCGCAGTTTCAGCGACTTGGACCACCGACTTATGATGGAAAAGCAGACTTTGTGATCTTGGATGATTGGGTGATCACATTGGAAGAGATGTTTAGCTATTCTGGCATTACAGAGGACCAGAAGGTGATGTTTGCCGCCTATAAACTCAAAGGGTTGGCGAAAGGTTGGTGGTTGCGCGAAAAGGAGAGCCTAGGGGCGGGATGTTCGTGGGAAGCCTTTAAAGAAATGTTACGGCGTAAGTTTCTACCGTCAATTGAAAGGGTCCGCCAGATGAATGACTTCTTGAACCTGAAGCAGAGGAAACTCACAGTTAGTGAGTATGAAATTGAGTTTAGCAAGTTAAGTCGGTTCGCTCCGAGCTTGGTGACTACGGAAGCTGACCGAGTAAAGAGATTTCTTGGCAGACTCCACAGTGACGTGCAGCAGTTCGCAAGTGCTTATGGAGCGACGAGTTACACCACTGTGGTTGAGGCTGCTTTGAAGGTTGAAGCTATCGAAAATGCAAAACAAAGAGGACAACTGATGAGGAAGGATAAGAGGAAGCTGGTGGGCGGGAAAAGCTCCCAAGAAGCAGACGTAAGGAAGAAGAAGAAGGAAACATGTAGCTTCTGTGGCCGATCAGGTCACCCATTTGAGAAATGTTTTAAGCGGTTGGGGATGCAGAAGAAGGAGCAGGTGCACGCCATTCAGGGTGCGCCAACCAGAGACTTGGAGTGTACAGCTTGTGGGGGAAGAGGTCATGATGTGGGCCGCTGCTGGGTCAAGGACAAGGTGTGCTTCCAGTGTGGCAAACAGGGACATCTCAAGGCAAGGTGCCCACAAAATCAGCCCGTGCTGCAGCTAATGCCACTCCAGGCTTTGCCTCCGCCTCCGCGTTTGGACAAAGGAAAAGGGAAGTTAAATGTGATCTCGTCAGAGGAAGCTCAGATGTCACCCCAGGTTATCTCAGGTTCGATTCATTCCTCTGGTTCACGTTTTGTTTATGCCTCTACGCGTAATTCTTAGCTACATATGTACCCTTATAGGACACTTTAAGGTAAAGAACCATTGGGCGCGTGTTCTCTTCGATTCTGGTGCGACCCATTCATTTGTGGATCGAACCTTTCTGGATCGGTATCATTTGACACCAGATCGAGTGGGGAATGCCTTTTTGGTGAAGTTCCCTTCCGGTGCTTCTGTGGTGGCAGACTGGGGTCTTCTTGATTTTCCCATTTTGTTGGGCGATTTCTTAGCGAAGGCTAATTTCAAGGTGATCAATTTGGAGGATTTTGACGTCATTCTGTGCATGGACTGGTTATCCCGCTATGACGCCGTCATCCAGTGCAAAGGGAAGCTCTTGGATTTTATCAAGGACAATGGTCAGCCGGGAAGTGTTTATTGTGATTCATGCCAGGATATTCCAGGGATTTCGGCGGTATGTGTTCGGACGTTGTTTGTTTCCGACTATTTTGCTTGTCTAGTCTCAGTTGTGGGGACTAGTGTTGTTTTGCCGCATTTGGAGGAGATTCCTGTTGTGCGTGAATTTCCAGATGTTTTTCCTACTGATCTTCCTGGTCTTCCCCTGATCGTGATGTCGAGTTCGTTATTGATTTGGTTCTGGATACGCGGCCTATTGCGAAAGCGCCGTATAGAATGGCCCCGCGTGAGCTATCAGAGTTGCGTACCTAGCTGGATGACTTATTGGCAAAAGGGTTTATCAGGCCGAGTTCATCACCTTGGGGTGCACCGGTGTTATTTGTGAAGAAGAAAGATGGGTCGATGCGGCTTTGCATCGATTACCGGGAGTTGAACAAGGTGACGATTAAAAACAAGTACCCACTGCCAAGAATTGATGATTTGTTTGATCAACTGCGTGGCAGTTCAGTATTTTCGAAGATTGATCTCCACTCGGGCTATCATCAGCTCAAGGTCCGGAAGTCTGATATTCCCCGGACTGCATTTAGATCAAGACATGGCAATTTTGAATTTCTGGTGATGTCGTTTGGTTCGACCAACGCACCATCAGCCTTCATGGATGTGATGAACCGGGTGTTCAAGGACTATTTGGATAAGTTTGTGGTAGTTTTTATTGATGACGTTCTTGTCTACTCTCGCAGTGCTGAGGAGCATGAACAACATCTGCGATTGGTATTGGCCACTTTGCGAGACCAAAGGTTGTTCGCCAAGCTAAGCAAATGCGAGTTTTGGTTACCGCAGGTTGCATTCCTGGGTCATGTCATTAATCAACATGGAATTGCAGTGGATCCCGAAAAGATTGCTGCAGTCATGGAATGGAGAAGACCGGAGACACCCAAGGAGATTCGAAGCTTCTTGGGCTTGGCCGGCTATTATCGGAGATTTGTCGAAGGTTTTGCTATGTTGGCTGCACCTTTGACTCGCTTAACCCAGAGTAATGTGGCGTTTGAGTGGAATGACAAGTGTGAGGCCTCATTCCTGGAACTCAAGAACAGATTATGTACCGCTCCTGTGTTTATCTTGCCGACAGAAGGGATAGATTATGACGTTTTTGTGGATGCGTCGCACGTTGGACTTGGATGTGTATTAATGCAAGACAAAAAGGTGATTGCGTATGGGTCTCGGTAGTTGAAAAGTCATGAAAAGAACTACCCAACGCATGATTTGGAGTTCGCAGCGGTGATATTTGCATTGAAGTTGTGGAGACACTTAGTTTACGGCGCGCGGTGTAAAATTTTTACGGATCATAAAAGTTTGAAGTACGTCTTCACGCAAAAAGAACTGAATCTGCGCCAACGGCAATGGCTTGAATATGTAGCTGATTATGATGTGGACATTCAGTATCATCCGGGGAAAGCTAATATTGTGGCCGATGCATTGAGTCGGAAGACGAGGAAATTATTTCATCTTTCAGTCGAACGTCTTGTGGAGGAATTTCTATTGATGGATATTTCCGTGGGAAAATATGACCCGCAAAGTCATTCGATGATAGAAGAACCTTCATGGCTGGTTCTTGCAAGACAACATCAAAAGGATTATCCTGATCTTTTACATTTATTTCTTCGAACTGAAATGGGTGAATTACCAGATTTTTCTATTGATAATGGGGGTACGTTAAAGTATCGTGATCGATTTTGTATCCCCGCAGTTGGCGATATTCGCGAGATGGTGTCTAGGGAAGCACATGGCTCAAGTATGGCCTACCATCCAGGCTCAACTAAAATGTACCGTGATTTGAAACAAATTGTCTGGTGGTATGGTTTGAAAAGAGATATAACACAATTTGTATTTGAATGTCATACCTGCAAGCGGGTGAAAGCTGATCATGGAAGGCCTGGTGGCAAGTTGACACCATTGGAGATTCCAACCTGGAAGTGGGAAAGCATCTCATTGGATTTTGTTACAGGTTTACCAAGATCTCCACGAGGACATGACTCCATGTGGGTGATCGTGGATAGGTTGACCAAGTGTGCTCATTTCATACCATTTAAGGTCAACTACCCGATGAAGACAATAACAGAGTTATATTTGAACGAGATCATCCGACTGCATGGTGTGCCAGTCAATATCATATCAGACAGGGATTCCTGATTTACTTCTCGTTTCTGGAAAAGTCTACAAGAGGGTTTGGGGACGGATTTGCGATATTCCACTGCTTACCACCCTCAGACGAATGGCCAAACGGAACGAGTCAACCAAATTGTGGAAGATATGATTCGATGTTATATTCTTGAGTATGACGGAGCATGGGATGAACGTTTGAGGCTTATGGAATTCGCATATAATAATAGCTATCAAGAAAGCTTGCAAATGGCTCCGTTCGAAGCTTTATATGGGCGTCGCTGTCGGACTCCCCTCTTTTGGGCTGAGGTTGGCGAGCAGCCTTTGTTGGGCCCAGAGGCGCTCGAGGATATGGAAGTTGTCGTACGACTTATTCGGGAGAAACTCCGGATCGCCCAAGAGCGATATGAAAAGTACGCCAACCGACGAAGGTCGGAATTAGAGTTTGCGGTGGGGGATTCCATTTTATTGAAAGTCTCCCCAATGGTTGGGATTAAAAGGTTTGAAAAGAGCGCAAATTGGACACAAGGTTTGTGGGTCCCTTCAAGATTCTTGCGCGAGTTGGTGCATCCGCTTACAAAGTAGAATTACCCGTGAACTTTCCTGGTGTTCACGACGTGTTTCATGTCAGCCAACTTCGCAAGTGTGTGCGACATGACACGCAAGTGTTGGACGTGGTGCCGCAATTGGCGCCAAACCTTTCTTATGTGGAGATGCCCATCCGGATATTGGACTCCAAAGATCGCATGTTGCGGAAAAAGACGATTCCTATGGTCAAGGTGCTATGGAAAAATCAGAATGTGGAAAGCGCGATGTGGGAGCTCGAGTCAACGATGAGGGCGGCTCACCCTCGTTTATTCCCGTAAATAAGCTGGTATTTACATTCGTGTTTCTGGTTAATTACTCATTTGATTTCAATCAAAATGATTGAAAAGTTTCGAGGCGAAACTTTTTGTTAGGGGGAGTGACTATAACACCACGAATTTTTGATTGCGTACGCTTGATGGGCGTTACGTTGGCTTTGACCATTGTTCGAGCATGGTTTTTCCCGCGGGCTTGCGAGTGGCTGTTTTGGTAGCCGAGTTGCACGATTCCCCAGCAAACCAGAGTCCAAATTGGGGACTCGGTGAGGCCTCTTAGGGAATGCTTGCACTTTTTCGCGCCCGGGTAATGTTGCTCAAAACGAGGTGCTGGTCCAGACAACAAAAAAATGGTAAAAAGTTCTTAATGCCAAAATGGTCTAGGACGACACAAAAATACTTTTCACAACAGGGAGAAAATGGTCGTTTTTGTGCGGGACACGCCCCCCGACACGGGCGTGACCCAGGGCGTGACCTGGGCGTGACCTCCTTGACTCGACGAATTTTTCTTGCGTCGAGTTGAGCTCGACGAATGGGGTACACGCCCCGTGACACGGGCGTGTCACGGGCCGTGTCCCGCAGTGTCGAGTGTCGAGTGTCGACTGTCGAGTGTCGGGTGTCGAGAGAGGGGACACGGCCTATGACACGGGCGTGTCACAGGGCGTGCAAGCTTTGTCGAGTGTCGACACTTTTGGTTGACGAGGTGTCGAGATACGGGCTACATGCCCTAGGTCACGGGCATGACCGACCCGTCACGGGCGTGTACCCGGCCGTGTACCTTGTGGATAAACCTAGATTTGCCGACTTTCTACGCCGCTTAAGGTACACGCCTTGTGACACGGGCGTGTCACAGGGCGTGATATGGCCAAAAATCAAATTTTTCCAGTTTTTTGTGTCGTTCATTTCCTTGATTCTGCATCTAACGGTCCAGCTCTGTTCTGGAGGAAATAAGGCCGAAACAGAGATTTCTCCTCCTCATTTCACCTTCATCTTCATCTTCTTCCTCATTCCAAAAGAAACTCAAGGGAGCAAGGGCTAAAGCAAGGCAAGGAAAGAGAGGAGCAGCCGTCGAGGCATAGTCTCGGTTCAGGCAAGCGGTGTTCTTCACCCTTGCCAATCTTATTTCTTGTTCTTTGATTGTGCAAGTATAGCTAGTTTTCCTCTTTCACTTTTCCTAGCTTGTTCTTCTTGCTTTGTGTTGTACCTCACTAGCTTTATGATGCTTTTGAATTTCCTTATGCTCCATGAATTCGATTTTCCATGCTTAGTTTTGTTATGCTAGGTTGATTCATGTAGTTTATCTTGTTCATGTGATTCATGTAGCTAACTTGATCATGTAGCCTTTCTTATTCATGTGATTCTTCCTTGATCAAAAGCATGTGATTCTTTATTGTTCCGAACATGTGATTCATGTAATGAAGTTAAGCAAACTCTATGTTGGCAATTTGTAGTCGTGTGTGAGGATGAAGGAAAGGAACGTATGTACTTGGGTTATGGTGAGATTCGTTTGTGGTGTTAAGCTTAGGTTCGTTTATGGTGAGTTTTGCGAGGCGAATTGTGAACCATGGCAGAAGCGTTTGTGTGAGGATTCGGTAGGGGGTGGTGTGGTTTAAGCCTTTGTGGCCACCGGGTTTGGATTTGTGGTGTAGAGCACCATTTTGGCCCGATTTGAGTTGGCTTTTATTGGTGCGTTCCACTTTAGGGCTGCCACCAAAAGACCCTTGCCGAATCGCATTTAACCGCTGCTTATGTTTCATTCGTATAGTGGTTTCTTGTACTAAGGATGATGGAATGGGCATGCGTTTTGCCTTTTTGCTCCTGCGGGTTGAGCAGGACTTGATGAAAATTGTACGCACTTGGTGCGTTTGGCACTTGGGATTGACAGTATTGAATACTTGTTTTCCACCTATTTTGTTCACTCATTTTACTTAAATGAAACATTGCTACGGGGTCGGTAAGCCCCTTCGTCATATTTTCTGAACTTCCTACTATGTTGTGTAACTTTGATGATTGCTGAGGTATTCTTTCTTGAATGCCTCAGGTGCAGGTTGTAGCCGGTTGAGCGGCTAGTGCTTGGATGGAGTTTATTTGGAGCTAGCCGAGATTACTTAGCGAGGTAGTTCTTTTCTTTGTTGTACAGACATACATGTGCCCCAATGGGTTCGTGTCAGCTTGTTGGCGCCCATTGGTGGCTTTATTTAATTGTGATATATGAATACTAGACTGCTAATGTGACTCATTTGGATGAGATGATGTCTTCTTGCTCTTGGGAAGGATTTATGGTAGGTTGCATTAGGTATTTTTAAGCTAAACAAAACTATTCTTGTATCCATGCATAACATGTTTTGGTCACCGAACACGTATTTTCCAAATGACGTAAACAAAGATGATTTCTTATAGTAGTATCAATATAGACTGCATATAGGAGATCGTCATAAGTAAACCAAGTGTTTCCGCCTCGTACAAATACACAGTTTGATGCCTAAGGACGAGGGATACGACCATGAAATTCAAAGGTTTTCTTGCATTTAACTGTTGGATTTCAACTCATAAAGTAAGCGTCAAGGGTTGCCTGAGCGTGTGCAGTTATCCCCTGCACGACGTGGCATCATAACCCGTAGTTCCTCTTGCTCTGATACGAGGTACTCGTTGAGGAAATGCGGGTTGTGACAGCTTAGCCTTGGTTCTTAGGGAGAAAGGGAAGAGTCTTAGCCTAATAGCATTATTTGTAACACCATTGATTTTAAAGGTGTCACAAATCTCAAGAAAACTAGCTATATGCTCGTTCAGATTTTCATCTTGAAGTCTGTCATATTGCACATACTGCTGCACCATTTAAATTATGCTAGGCTTAAGTTCAAAATTATTATTAGCTATAGCAGGGCGAAATATGATTGATTTTGTACCCTCTAGATTTGGTCGTACATAATTGGACATAGTCCTTTACACGGCTTCCTCTATGTGGGTTTCTTCCATTCTTAGGGTAGAAAATGACTCAGAATCCACAACCGGTATTTGGAGAGTAGGGCCTTAAAATCGCGATCTTCTCTGAAGAGTACACTCAATTTCATTGTCCAAGTCAAAAATAACCAACGGATTCCCACGTGTTATGCACTAGAAGAAGAGAAGATGAAGAAAGAGAAATAAATAAACTAGGACAAGAGTTACTAAAATTTTTTTCAAATAGATTTTTTTATGTTTTAACTCCTGAACTTCCCAAGGGCTACCCGATGAAGGACTCGCAAGGTACTAGACAAGATAGTGGCATATAAAGCCACATTTCCCTTTTCAAGAGAGTTAGGTTGTGTAGAAAAATTGTGATGTGGTTTCTATTAAGAGCGGTAATATTGTTTTTTTTTGAATTTTTAATTTTTGAGAAAGAGGGTGAGAAAGAGAAGTGATAAAAGTGATAGGTTCGTGCTTTCAAATAATCAACAAAAGTTACTCCCCGGCAACGGTGCAAAAAACTTGTTGGAAGTATATTCGCAAAAAGAATAAAAACCAAACTAGCAATCCGATGAAGCAAGTATACCTATTGAATTGTAGCTAGGGGACACAAGTGTCGTATTAAGATCCGGGAACTGTTGAGTAATCTTACTCACACGAAAACTATTATCTTATCAAGAGATTGTTTTAGGGTTCAAGAGAAAGCTAAATGTGATTAAGGAAAGAAATATTGCTCTAAAAAGAGAACTACTTGCTGTTAAATAGGGAGCTACTAAAAGCGATTACAACGAGGGGTTGAATAATGATAAAAAAAAGCACTCGATCGAGAATCAACTGGGCTAAAGTTGATCAAAAACATGCAATAATAAACTCTAACTAAATAGGCAAATGACCTTGATCGTGGAGGTTCAAAAAGCATGAAAACGTTTCTCTTGAAGTCGTGCCCACCTGAGTTTAGGAAGGTCCGGCCGAACTCTCGTCCAAATCGGAGGCCTAAAGCTCGCTTTACACTGTGAACCCCGCTATTGGATTTCACTCCAATCTAGGAGATTTAACCTCTGCCTCTCTCGAGGGTGCGTGCAACTCTCTTTACTCTTGAGTGTTCACTATAAACTACTAACCTCTCGGCTAATTAAGAATTGAAACAAAGATGGAAAATATACATTGATAATATATCTTCAAACATGATTAATCAAGAGTAAATCAATGGTCTAATCCTTATAAAGAAAGAGAAAACTAGAGCATCATAACTTAATCAACTAGAACCTCAGATCATCAAGATCAAGTACAAGGAGGATTAGTTTATCATGGTGAAGTGAAGGGAGAGATGAGTAGAAGTGCATGGAAACAAAAATAGAGACAAGAAAAGTTAAACAACTTTTATTAAATTCAAACAAAGATCTACACTTAAAATATAAAAATATTACAATTACAGGAAATGAAAAGTAAGCAAGCACTAAAACTGAAAGTGAAATTAACCTAAACTATTACAAAAAATTTAAATAAAAACAAACAGAGATATTAAAATAAAAAGAATAGAGAGGGAGAACACCAAGGGAGAAATGAAAATTGTAGCACTTCCCCTCTCCCAAAAGTTCTATATTTTTTCTCAAGGGTCGGGGCTGTATTTATAGAGTTTTTTCGGGTTGGTCACGCCACCCTGCCCGGGGGACATGTTAGATGGGCATCAGGTATGGGCTGACCTTGGTACGAGTTCTGGTCGGAAATTATGATTGATATGGTAAGGGTTGATATGGTACGGGTATTTGTGAAAAAGGTGGGACTTGTCCTCCGAAGTAGGTAGGCTTGACGAAAGAAGGATAGAGAGCTCGATGAAATCAGAGGAGAAGGTGGGAGATTTCGAAGAAATTCAGGAGAAGAATGGAGAGCATGAAGAAATTGAGGAAAAGAGATGGCAGATGGGAGCTCGACGATCGTCGAACGCAGAAAGCGAGATCGACGAATGGAGAGAAGAGAAGTTGGACGGGAGTTCAACGATCGTCGATCGTAGAAAGCGAGATCGATGAATTGGTGGAGGAAAGCGTTGAACTCAGAATGAAGGTGTACTTCGACGAAATGGCTGAGGAAAATGTCGAACTGAGAAGAAAAGGGGGAGCTCTATAAAATCAGAGGAGTTTGTCGAATGCAGAAAGTGATTTCGATGAAATTGAGTAGAAGACAAGGTCAACGAATGGAAAGAAGATTAGGTGGACGGGAGATCGATGATCGTTGAATGTAGAAAGAAGGCTGAGCTCGACGATCTCTGCTGAGCTTGAAGAATCTGCTCAGTTTGACGAAATTGGCGCTGGAAGGCTCAGATCGACGATCTGACTGAGCCCGACGAAATGAGCTCGACGACCTGCCTGAGTTTTGTTGGGTATTGCATCCATAATATCATAGATTTGTATGAAGTCACCCTTGAACTATGATGAATTAATTTTGTATTTCATGTTCTTTTTAGTTAAGTGTTTGCAGGATACAACTACTAAGTGTAGACCAATGTTAGTCTACAATGAGTCACCAAGAACAGGACCATACAATATAATCCCTCATGTGTAGCCTCTCTATTGGGACACAATTCCGTTTCAAGCACTAAGGACATGGGAGAAGGACTACAGTTTGTTCTCGAGTGAGACTTATCATTATTTCGAGTTGGAGAAGCAGTTCTCGAGAAAGCTTAATGTTGTTATCGAGAAGGCCTTATGTACTCGAGTACTTCATGACACTTCTTCTCGTGTTACTTCTTTTCCTGACAGAATTTTTCTAATTCTTTTTGAAAGGGGAAACTAGATCTGATATACTCTAGAGGGGGGGTGAATAGAGTATATGGTGCTTTTAAAACACAAAGAAAAACTTTTGCAAAGTTTTACAACAATTGTTGTAATGAGTGTGAGCAGGGAAGCAGAAATAAAACTAATTACAAAACTAAGCTATGCAGAAACTAAGCACAAGAAAATCTAGGCCAGAAACAAAAAGAAAATAGGCAGAACCAGATGACACAAGGAAATATAGTGGTTCCCCAAACTTGGGTACATCCACTCTTCTACCACCCTAGGTAGGAATCCACTGCAGGATGAGTTGATCAGGTGTCCTGGGCACCAATGAGCTTTTGATAAGGTGCTCAAAAACCAAAACAGATTTTTTGATCAGGTGTCTTGCCACCAATGAGCTTTTGACAAGGTGCTCAAAAACCAGATTCAAACTTTTGAAGGGAGTTTGAAAAACCCTTTACAGAGTGGGGGTGAAAGAGTGATGGCAGTCTTCTCTTTCTCAATCAACTAAGAAAACTAAGTGGATGGATTTCAAAGCTCCCCCTGAGTCCTTGATCTTCAGGAAGAAGAGCTTTGCTTGAGGGTGATAGGCCTTCAAATGTAGAACTCCAGCAATAGATGATTTCAGCAAGCTGAAATGTTGAGTGTCTGGAGTCTTGAGATGATGTTGGCCTTGAACACTTTAAGAGCTGAAGAGATCTGAAGATTTTTTGAAAGCTTGATCTCTCTGATGAGTGTTCTTCAGAATTCTTGTTGACAGAATATTTTCAAAGAGTCTCTGTATATTGAGTTGTGTGTCCTCTCCTTGTCAATCTCTCATTTGATTCAAAAACATTCTCTCTTTTATTCTCTGTGTCTGAATAGGATATCACTCTGTCAAAGATAGCCGTTGGTCTGCATTGATTACAGCCTTAATTGCATAATTTCTTCTAAAGGAAAGTCCACTGATTTGTTCCTTGAAAAATCCCTTGAAACTTGCTCCAGAAGTAAATGAAAATGGCTGGCAGATCTTCTGAATTAAATGCAGAATAACTTCTATCTGATTTGAATTTGAATTCTGAAAGATAACTGAAATCGTCGAACTGAGCTCTGCTATCGTCGAGCTGAGCTCAGCGAACTGGAAAATGCAAGCAGCAAAGAAATCGTCGATCTGAGCTCAAAGATCGTCGAACTGAGCTCAGAGATAAGGATCCAGTGCAGAGACAAAATCGTCGACCTGAGCTCAGCGATCGTCGAGTGGAGCTCGACGATATTATGAGGTTTGAGCTCAGCGATCGTCGAATGGAGCTCGACGATCTGTCGAAGTTGAGCTAGACGATCGTCGACCGGAGTTCGACGAAACGTCGTGCTGAGCTAGACGATTGGACTTAGTCTCCAGAAAAACTTTGGTCTTCAGGGCAGCTTCCAAACTAGACTCCTGATCCCTTAGACTCAATTCTAATTGACATATTAAGCTATACAGAAGGTCAAACACAGGTTCCTAGAGACATAGTGATCCTGACCCAAATTAGTAATAGGGTGTTCCAACAATCTCCCCCTATTTGGGTTAGGAAAACTATTTACAGACTTTGAAAATCAAGCAACATCATACAATCAGAAAAATACAAAAACAACAATAGCTAGACATTACAGAACCATCACAGAGATATATATATATGTCATCCAGATATCAGTCAGAAAAACCAAGAATTGTCACCTTACAGAGTTACTTTTTCTCTTTTCCTTTTACCATCTTGATTTCTCTGTTAGGATTTAAAGCTTCCTGTTTGGATCTGGTGTCATCAGCTGCACCCAAATAAATTTGCTTTGATGTCCTGGGAACCACTGCAGCTGGATGCAACTCCATGTACCTGTCTGCATCAAAAAACTTACTGGAGGCATATCTTTCTAGTTCTTTCTGTCTTTGTTCTGACATTGTAGATATATTGGAGGTGTCCAGGCCTTGCTCTTTGGCTTTCTTTATCTGGTCTAAAGCAGCCAACTCTTTCATTCTAGCAGTCCAAGCAACAGGATTCTTCTCAGGGTCCTCAAATGGAACAGGTGGCTCATACCTGTTGGAAGAAGTATCTTGAGGAGTCCTGGCAGTCACAGTTTCTCTGAGCTTATAGGGGAATGGACCTGAAGATGTATCAGAAGGAACATGTCCTCCCCTGGAATAAGGGTGCTGCCTGGAATGCCCTTTGGAGTAAACCTGAGTCTCTCTTTGATTTCCCCTATATCCTCCCCTTCTAGAGTAAGAGCCCCTAGACTGGCTTTCCCTTTGATATGTTCTAGCATGAGGTTGGTAGGGAGCCTGGCTTCTAGCTGGGCCTGAACTTGCAGAGCTGCCACCTGCACCTGCATCAGGTGGAGGTGGTGGAGGAGGATGAGGGTGCTTGAACTGGGAGGAGTCCTTATCAAACTTTCTTTTCTTCTTCATTGCCTTTAGCTGATTTTTGGAGTACTGCATCCAATGTTCAGAAATTGGGCAGTTGTGCAGAATATAGTAAGGAACATCATTATCATCTCTAACTTTGGCAGGTGGAACCCTCTTCATTGCCTTACTTCTTGCCTTCCTTTTCCTTGCAATGGTGGCAGCAGAGTCATCAGAATCTGTCTTAAACTCATCAGAGTCAGAGCTCTGGGCATCATATATAACATCTATCTTCTTCATAAGATCTTTCTTCAGTTGCATTGCAGCAGATGGGGCAGAGGCAGAAGCAGAAGGAGCAACAGAGACAGATACAGCAGCAGATATAACAACAGATACTGGAGCAGCAGTAGAAGCAACACTGGTTATTTCAGGAATTATGGCAGCAGCAGGTTCAGAAACAACAACAACATCTACAGCAGGCTCAAAAACAACAGCCTCTGTCATCAGAAAATCCTGGGGTGTGAGCTCATCAGAAACAATTTGAATGGCAGCAGCAGTTGGAACATTGTCTTCAGCAGCAGCAAGAACAATTTCAGAAACAGATTCAGCCTTTTCTTTATCAGCAGCAGCAGCAGTCATCACTGAGAGTACAAAGGATGAAAGAATGTTGGGGTCACAGCCAGAGAGAGGCACCAGTGCCTTGGACAAATCCTCTGGGGGCTGGACAGCAAGAACTTCTGGCAGACAGCTGTAGAATGCAGGATCAAAGGCTAAGAGCAAAGACCTTAGGTCTATTGCTAAGACTGGAGTAGGCACAGCAACTGGAGCAGAAGATACAAGCACAGCAGCAGCAGCAGCAGGAGCAGAAGCAGCAGCAACAGCAGCATGAAGGCTGGCTTCATAAGGCATCTCCCCCTGCCTGGATACAGATACCTCTATATCAAGGCACACTGCTGGTGGGGCTGCTTGAGGAATGAGGGAGGAAAGCCTGGCAGACAGGGCTGCCACTGACTGTTGTAGAGGAGCTAAGGAGGCCTCCATGAGAAGAGAGAGCCTGGGGGCCAGTAGCTCATACAACTTGTCAGCTAGGGCTGGCAGATCTACATGCTCAATGGCAGGAGCAGAGGTAGAGGGTATTGGGATGGCTGAGGATGCTGGAAGTGGAGTGCTGGATGGTGAAGGGATAGAGGGCTGAGGTGTGGGAATTGTGGAGATGGAGGACAAGGGTATAGATATGGATGGAGTGAATGATGGTTGGTCAAGGATGTGGTGGAGAAGGTCTTGGAAGGATGTTGAGGAGGAGGGGAAGTCTGGAGGAGAAGAGGGGGAATCATCCATGTAGGATTCATCCAGAGGGGTGAATGATGGTGTGGACGGAGATGAGGTGACATCTGGTGGTGGATAGGAGAACAATGGGTGGAATTGGTCTACTGGAGGTGATGAAGTGGTTGCTGGGGATGGAATTGAGGTTGGAGATGGGCTGGAGATTGTAATGGGAGATGAGGCTGAAATGGTGGATGTAGCTGGAGGTAGGATTGAACTTGGAGGAGGAGGAGAAGCAGCACTAGCAGCAGGCAGGTCTTCTGCAGGTGTAGAGACCTGAGGGGGAGTGACTCTTTGAGTCCTGGTGCCTGAAGGGGCAGTTGAAGAGGGCCTGCAGGGCTTGCTAATCTGCCTGTCCCATTTCCCAAATAGGGCACAGGTGAGTCTCTTGGAGGCATTGATGTGCACTCCAGAGGAGACCAGCAGAGTAAGGCACTTTGCCTGAAGGAAGACTCCCAGAATTCTTCCAAAATTCACAAAGGTTTTGTTAATCTTTTTCTTTATCAGGTCAAAGAAGACCTCTCCCCAGTTCAAGCTTTTCCTATCTACCAGAGCTCCCATAAGGCAGAGCTGATGTCTGGAGATGGTGTCATGTGCAGAATGCTTGGCCAACAGCACCTTGCCTACAACATCAGCTAGGAACCTATATTCAACTGACAAGTTCCTCTTAAACAACTTGCTAGGGTTTCCCTCTGGATGACCCATCCTGGCAAGTATATCAGAAAATTCTTCTTCAGAAAGTTCAGCAGAGTCTTCACCATTTCTTAAACCAAAAACTTCTGTTAAGATTGTTGGGGTCAGAGGTACCTGGGTGCCAGCAATAGATCCAACAATGGTGTTGTTGTCAAGGTTGTGTGCAGTATAGACCCATTCTTTTATTTCATCTGAAGCAAGTTTGATTCTTGTTGTCATGAGGGCAGACAAATGTTGATCCTTGAATAAACTCAGGATGTCCTGAAAGATTTGATCAGTGGTGTTGAAGGAGTCCAAATCAATGTCAAACCTTGCATCAAACTTCATTGCGGCGAGGACAGCAACTGAGACGGCCATTGTACCTGCAAAAACTTAACAAACAAACCGAACAAGCGTAGAACTGTTTGGAGGGAAGAAAATTCTTGCAGAGAAATTGAAAGCGCAAGAGAGAACGACGGCGAAAAATGAGTTTTATATTAGGGTTCGACGCAGAATTGGAAAGATCGTTGAACTCAGTTCGACGATCGAGGCTTCTAAAGGAATCTGAAGAGACTCCAACATCGTCGATCTCCGTTCGACGATCTGGAAAGGCGTCGAGCTCCGTTCGACGATCGTTCAGTGAACAAAATCGTCGAGCGCTGTTCGACGATCGTTGACCGAAGGAGACAGTTCATGCTGTCTGAGGGGCGCTGAACTCAGTTCGACGATTCTGGAAATCGTCGATCTCCGTTCGACGATCTTTGGGGAAATCGTCGAGCGCAGTTCAGAGATCAGAAAATTCTAAACACTAAAAAAATCAGAACTTTGCCTAGTCTTGGTCAATTTTTAGCTTTCAAAATCTTGGGGATTATTTAAGACTTCCTCCATCTAACATTCCTAACTGATTTAGGAAGAAGGTGTGTTTCTTTTCATCCAAAGGCTTGGTGAAAATATCTCCCCTTTGTAAATCAGTTGGGATATATTGCAGTTCAATTTTATTCTTTTCAACATTGTCCCTTAAGAAATGATGCCTAATCTCTATGTGTTTTGTCCTACTATGGAGGACTGGATTTTGAGCTATGGAAATAGCACTTGTATTGTCACAAAACATTTTTGACTTCTCTAAGTTGTAACCATAGTCTAGGAGTTGATTTTGAATCCACAATATTTGTGAACAACAACTACCTGCAGCCATATATTCAGCTTCAGCAGTTGAAGTTGACACAGATGTTTGTTTCTTGCAAAACCAGGAGACAAGTCTATCACCAAGGAACTGACAGGTTCCACTGGTGCTTTTCCTGTCAATTCTGCATCCAGCATAATCAGCATCAGAGAATCCAGTTAACTCAAATGCTGAATCTTTTGGATACCAGAGACCTAGATTTGGACAACTTTTAACATACCTAAGAATCCTCTTTACTAATGTGAGGTGTGACTCTCTAGGGCTTACTTGGAACCTAGCACATATACATGTAGCAAACATTATATCTGGTCTACTAGCTGTAAGATATAGTAAAGAGCCAATCATTGCTCTATATGTTGTCTGATCAACTGGTTTCCCATGTTCATCAGCATCCAGTACAGCATTGGTAGGCATGGGTGTTTTCATGCAAGATGCCTCAGACATACCAAATTTCTTAACCAGCTCATTAGCATATTTGGTTTGAGAAATAAAGATGCCTTCAGCATGTTGTTTGACTTGCAATCCTAGGAAGAAGGATAGCTCACTCATGCTACTCATCTCAAATTTAGAATGCATTAGGTTAGAAAACCTTCTGCACAATTTTGAGTCAGTAGAACCAAAAATGATATCGTATACATAAATTTGTACTAGTAGGGTATGGGACTTATGGGTTCTAATAAAAAGAGTTTGGTCTACCCTATCCCTTATAAAACCATTTTCCAAGAGAAAGCATGCTAAGGTCTCATACCATGCTCTAGGAGCTTGCTTGAGACCATATAATGCTTTATTTAATCTAAAAACGTAATCAGGATAAGTTGGAGAGATAAAACCTGGAGGTTGTCTGACATAGACTTCCTCTTTGATGTCTCCATTCAAGAAGGCACTCTTGACATCCATCTGATAAACCTTGAAGCCTTTGTGAGCTGCATAAGCTAGAAATATTCTGATGGCTTCCAATCTTGCAACAGGTGCAAAAGTCTGGCCGTAGTCAATTCCTTCTTCTTGAGAGTATCCCTGAGCAACTAGCCTGGCCATGTTCCTTATTATTACTCCTTGATCATCCAGTTTATTTCTGAATACCCATTTTGTTCTAACAATGGAATGATCCTTTGGCTTTGGCACTAGTTCCCATACTTTGTTTCTCTCAAATTGATGCAACTCCTCTTGCATGGCAATGATCCAGTGTGGATCTTGCTCTGCATCTTGAATGGACTGAGGCTCAATTTGAGAAAGGAAGCAGGTGTGCAACAGGTTTTGGTTGACCTGATTTCTGGTTTGCACACCAGCTGAGATTTCTCCAATTATTTGGGAAATTGGATGGTCTCTTGATGTTACTAAATCAACAGGGGGTGTTGATTGTTCACCAACCTGTGTTGTTGTTTCCTCTTATGGTACAACAACTGGCTCTTCAAGTGGTGGTTCATTATGTTGAGCATTGCTTTCATCTTCACTGCTTTCTTCTTCTTCTTGAGCAACCTGTAGCTTGTTCATATCTTCAACTAGAGAGTGTTCCTGCAAAGTTCTATGGTAGAAGAGATCTTCTCCTTGAAAGACATGTTAGTTTCATCAAAAGAAACATGAACAGATTCCTCAATTTTCAATGATGATTTATTATATACCCTATAGGCCTTGCTGATCATGGAGTATCCCAGAAACACTCCTTCATCAGCTTTGGCTTGAAATTTTGCTAAATATTTCTTATCATTATTGTGAATATAGCAAGTGCAGCCAAAAATTCTGAAATAGTCAACTTTAGGTTTCTTCCCTTTGAGTAATTCATAGGGAGTCTTTCCCTTTAGTTTATGTATCAGACTCCTGTTCAGCACATAGTTGGAGGTGTTCACTGCCTCTGCCCAAAAGGATAGAGGTAGATGAGCATCTGACAACAATGTAGTGACAGATTCAATAAGGGTTCTATTTTTCCTTTCAGCTACCCCATTTTGTTGAGGAGTTCTAGGAGCTGAGAAAGTATGCCTGATCCCTTCACTCTGACAAAACTCTTGCATAAGAAGAGAATCAAACTCTGTCCCATGATCACTTCTGATCAGGGCAATGTGAGTATTGAACTCAATCTTTATACATTTGAGAAACTCTGTCAGACACTTAAAGTTATCAGACTTCTTCCTTAGAAAGAACACCCAAGTGAATCTAGAGAAGTCATCTACAATTACTAAAGTGTAGGATTTCCCTCCTAGGCTTTGTACTGTGATGGGTCCAAATAGATCCATGGGTAACAGATACAATATCCTAGGTGAATCACTCTTATTAAGTGACTTGAAACTGTTTTTAGTTTGCTTGCCTAATTGACAAGCCTTGCAGAGTCCTTCCTTCTTGTAGGGGCCAGAAGGTAGTCCTCTAACAAGGTTGTCCTTGGATAGCCTAGCAATAGTTCTAAGGTTTAGGTGTCCTAGTCTCTTATGCCATAAAACATTTGGTCTACAAACTGAATTGAATAAACAGATATCTATAGTAGTTGAAAGAAAATCTACTAGGTAGATGTTACCTTTCCTTTTACCTGTCAACACAGTTGTGTTGTCCTCTGACTTGATTTTGCATAAGGTTTTGCTGAAGGTCACCTGGTAGCCTTCATCACATAGCTGACTGATGCTGATTAGGTTGTGCTTCAGTCCTTCCACATATGCTACTTTCTTGAAGGTTACAGAACCAATCTGGACTGCTCCATAACCTTTAGTTTGTCCAAAATTGGAGTCACCAAAGATAACCTTGGGTCCAAGCTTGGCTCTAAAGGAATTGAGGTTGTCCTTGTTCCCTGTCATGTGCTTAGAGCACCCACTATCCAAATACCATTGCTGGTTAGATGTTGGATAGGTCTTCACCTGCACATAAAGCAATTCACTTGTTTTTGACCCAGTTTACCTTGGGCCTAGGTTGATAACCTTTAAATTCAGAAATGAAAGACATCCCTGGCTGACTCTTATATCCTTCAGGATGATATCTCCTTGGAGGTAAAATCCATTCAGTATAAGGGTTAAAGGTTTGGGATGAAGAACCCTCAGGATTCAATTTTGATTTGCCTTTGAAAAATTTTCCAGAGCTCTGACCTCTGTTCGACGATCTTGGAGCTGAGTTCGACGATCTTGGGTCAGATCGTCGAGCTCCGTTCGACGGTCGACTATGGGTGAGGTCAGGTATATGAGATCGTCGAGCAGCGTTCGACGAATTTGGCTGAGATCGTCGATCTGCGTTCGACGATTTTCCCTGAGGTCGTCGAGCTGCGTTCGGCGATCGTCGATCTTCATTCGGCGATCGTCGAGCTTCGTTCGACGATTTCTGCTGGGACTTAAATTTCTGAGGCAGATCAGAATTTTTCCTGGCAACCTCTACAACTCCCTTTCCCTTGTCAGAAATGAACTTGATAGGGGTTGTTAGAACAATAGGTTGGCTGGATGAGGCACCCAAGCCCAGTGTACTGTTGAATCTTGAGTTCACTGTGCTTGTGATGTCCATCAGCTTGATGCTTCTCCCATTGAGAGATTCTTCAAGCTTCTTGGCCTCAGAGAGCTCACTCTTCAGTGAAGCTATCTGTTCCCTATAGTTCTCCAACTCCTGAGAGAGTTTGAGGTTTTCTGATTTTAAAACCTTTTGTTCAGATAATTGATTTCTGAGAGAGATGATCTCTTTCTCAGACTTTAGCAGGTCTAAGCATAGAGCTTTAAATTCAAATTTAAAATCTTCTGAAGTAAAATCAAAAGAGCTGATTACCTGATCTTCTTCAGGTTGAGTCTCTGAGTCTGATTCTGACTCCTCTTCCTCTGAGTTGTGTTGTGAGGCATTGATTGCCATCATGCAGAACTCCTTTTCCTCTGCATCATCCTCATCATCACTTGAGCTGGAAGAGGCTTCTGACTCCTCTTCAGTCTCACTCCAGGATTCAGCAACAAATCCTTTCCTTGTGTGCTTATTTCTGCTGGAGGAAGGTTTGCTACTTCCATTCCTTTTGGAGTCCTTCTCCTTTCTTCTTTCTTTTTTGTCCCTTCTGTCCTTGTTCTTGTTCTCTGGACAGTCAGGAACCATATGCCCTGGTTTCCTGCAACCAAAGCAAATGATGTCTTTGTTATTGCCAATGGACTTGTCATACCTTGGCTTATCCTGCTCCTTGTATGATCTTCTTCTGAAGTCCTTTCTGGCCATCTTATAGAATCTTTTGGCCAGCAAGCTGAGAAGTTCATCATTGCCTGTTCCTTTTTCTTCAGGCAGATCTTCAGTTGCCTTGAATGCTATGGTCTTCTCCTTTCTTGTGGCTGGTGAAGCAGCCTTCTGTTCTTCCTCTCTGTTCTTGATGAGTAGCTCATAAGATTTGAGCTTACCCAACAAGGCTTCAGTGGTGATCTCATTCAGACTTCTGGCATCTTTAATTGGCCAGATTCTTGAATCCCAAGTGCTGGGGAAGCACATTAGGATCTTGTCATTAAGTTCTGTCAGTGAGATCTCTTTGTCTAATGTCCTCAGTTCACTGACAATTAGACTCAGTCTGTTGTACATGTCTCCCACTGACTCTGTTTCTCCCTTCTTGAAGTTCTCATATTGGTAGATGAGATGGGATCTTCTGTCCTTTCTCTCATCAGCTGAGCCAGAGACAATTTCTGAGAGCTTGTCCCAAATCTCCTTGGCTGAATTGCATTCAGCTACTTTTTGAAAAATGTCATCTGACATTGTCTGAGCTAAAATGTTCATTGCCTTGGCATCAGCTACTTTCCACTTTTTGATGTCAGCATCTGTTCCTGATGGAGGTGGAACAGCATTTGTGCTTGTGCCCTCTGGAGGTCTTGGACACACTGTCAAAACAGAATTAAAAATGTCTTCGTCAATAGAATTCATGTAGAGTCTAATCCTTGCTTTCCAAAGTGCAAACTTTGACAGATTGCACACTGGAGGTCTGGTGCTAGCATAATCTTTGTTTTGGGCCATGACTTGTGCAAGCTAAATCTAATAATGAAATATAAAAGAAGGATCTAGATTGGGATCTTGGGGTTCAGGTGTTAGCCTGTACAACCAAACAGATATGGTATGTTTAACCAACCTGCCTCTGATACCAATTGAAAGGGGAAACTAGATCTGATATACTCTAGAGGGGGGGTGAATAGAGTATATGGTGCTTTTAAAACACAAAGAAAAACTTTTGCAAAGCTTTACAACAATTGTTGTAATGAGTGTGAGCAGGGAAGCAGAAATAAAACTAATTACAAAACTAAGCTATGCAGAAACTAAGCACAAGAAAATCTAGGCCAGAAACAAAAAGAAAACAGGCAGAACCAGATGACACAAGGAAATATAGTGGTTCCCCAAACTTGGGTACATCCACTCTTCTACCACCCTAGGTAGGAATCCACTGCAGGATGAGTTGATCAGGTGTCCTGGGCACCAATGAGCTTTTGATAAGGTGCTCAAAAACCAAAACAGATTTTTTGATCAGGTGTCTTGCCACCAATGAGCTTTTGACAAGGTGCTCAAAAACCAGATTCAAACTTTTGAAGGGAGTTTGAAAAACCCTTTACAGAGTGGGGGTGAGAGAGTGATGGCAGTCTTCTCTTTCTCAATCAACTGAGAAGACTAAGTGGATGGATTTCAAAGCTCCCCCTGAGTCCTTGATCTTCAGGAAGAAGAGCTTTGCTTGAGGGTGATAGGCCTTCAAATGTAGAACTCCAGCAATAGATGATTTCAGCAAGCTGAAATGTTGAGTGTCTGGAGTCTTGAGATGATGTTGGCCTTGAACACTTTAAGAGCTGAAGAGATCTGAAGATTTTTTGAAAGCTTGATCTCTCTGATGAGTGTTCTTCAGAATTCTTGTTGACAGAATATTTTCAAAGAGTCTCTGTATATTGAGTTGTGTGTCCTCTCCTTGTCAATCTCTCATTTGATTCAAAAACATTCTCTCTTTTATTCTCTGTGTCTGAATAGGATATCACTCTGTCAAAGATAGCCGTTGGTCTGCATTGATTACAGCCTTAATTGCATAATTTCTTCTAAAGGAAAGTCCACTGATTTGTTCCTTGAAAAATCCCTTGAAACTTGCTCCAAAAGTAAATGAAAACGGCTGGCAGATCTTCTGAATTAAATGCAGAATAACTTCTATCTGATTTGAATTTGAATTCTGAAAGATAACTGAAATCGTCGAACTGAGCTCTGCTATCGTCGAGCTGAGCTCAGCGAACTGGAAAATGCAAGCAGCAAAGAAATCGTCGATCTGAGCTCAAAGATCGTCGAACTGAGCTCAGAGATAAGGATCCAGTGCAGAGACAAAATCGTCGACCTGAGCTCAGCGATCGTCGAGTGGAGCTCGACGATATTATGAGGTTTGAGCTCAGCGATCGTCGAATGGAGCTCGACGATCTGTCGAAGTTGAGCTAGACGATCGTCGACCGGAGTTCGACGAAACGTCGTGCTGAGCTCGACGATTGGACTTAGTCTCCAGAAAAACTTTGGTCTTCAGGGCAGCTTCCAAACCTAGACTCCTGATCCCTTAGACTCAATTCTAATTGACCTATTAAGCTATACAGAAGGTCAAACACAGGTTCCTAGAGACATAGTGATCCTGACCCAAATTAGTAATAGGGTGTTCCAACACTTTTTCTCGAGAAGACTAAATTTATTCTCGAGAATACTATGCTTAATTCTTAAGATGCAGAAGATTTTTCTCGAGACCTAGACTGTTTTTCTCGAGAGCCAGACATATGTTCTCAAGAATGCTTATTTGTTCTCGAGTACCAGATTGTTCCTTCTCGAGAAATAAAATTCATTTTTCTCGAGTACTTCTTTTATTCTCGAGATTGTTGATTTCCACCTCCATATTTTTTCTAAGTCCTTCTTCTCGAGATCTTCATTATTGTTCTCGAGAACAAAAGTTAATTTTATAGAGACCTTCATTATTATTCTCGAGAACATAACTTATTTTTCTCGAGTACAATCATTCTTCTCGAGAACTGTTGTACTGTTTTTGAAATTTTTCTTAAGTCCAGGCTATAATTTATTATGATTATGACCGTTAGGTAGGTCTTATAAAAGGACTTATCATAATCGACCAACCTTAGAAGAAGCCGTAAGGAGAAATTCTAAGCATTCTGAATCAGAAATTCACTTTCTAAATCGAGAGCCGCCAATGTTGTTCATCTCCATTCTTGTTGAAATGCTTTCGATCAAGAGATTCAAAGCAAGTGTTCAAAGATCAAGATAGTCTACAATCTGCAGATTCTCTCCTTGATCTTGTTGAGTTCTGAATTTTTAGTTCCAGAGATCTAACCGAGTGTTCTTCAAATTAATTCTGATAAAGCCTCAAAGTTCAAGGAAGAAGAAAGACTGAAGTTTTCATATCTGTGAAATTAGTGTTTGTATTTCTTTATATTCATTTTATTCTTGTAGGAGATTCTTCTCCAAGTGCAGGAGCTTTGTTCTTCGAGTTATTTGTAGGAAGTTTTCTCTTCAAAGTGTAGATCCTATTTTTGAGATCGAGTTGTAGGAACTTTGTTCCGAGTGGTAGGATTGTTTTCAATCGGAAATTAGTGGAGTAGCCGAGTCTAGTGCGTTGCTAGATCGGTGAGGTGGAAAGTAGATGTACTGAAGGTTTGGGAACCACTATAACACTTGGTGTCGTCTGTGAATGCTTGGTTATCTTTCTGTGCATCGCTCGCTAAATTTTTATTCCGCAAAAAGACGCACAACTCACCTATTCTCCGCCCTCTTGGTGATTTTGGTAGACAACTTAAATATTTTCAATTGGTATCAGATGGAGGTTGTTCATAAAAAGGTTAACACCTTGAACAGATCTGCCCCAAGTTGTCTTTTGAGTTATACAAGCATGGATAAAGGCAAGGATTTTGCAAAGCTTCCTTTTTGCACAAAGACCAACTTTACCATATGGAAAGAAAGGATTAAATTTTTCATGGAAGAAGTGGATCCAAAGATCATCATGATAGTTGAAGAACGTCCTTATATTCCAATGACCGTCTCCACAATTGATCCCATCAAGAAAGTTCCTAAGAAGTTAATGGATCTTAATATGGATTTGATTGCACTTGTCTCTTTAGACAAGAAAGCCAAAAAAATCATCGCAAGTGCAGTCAATGATTCTATGCTGTAGAACATGATTCACTGCCAATCTGCCAAGAAAATGTGGCAGTCTCTTATCTTTTTGATGGAAGGTACTAAAGAGGTTAGGGATGATAGAAGATCGGTACTGAATCAAAAATATGAAGCATTGCGACAAGGTCCCATGGATTCAATTGCAGATACCTTTGAAAGCTTCTTCAAGATTGTTAATGGCCAAAGAGTATATGGTCGAGTCTTCACTAATGGAGAGTTGAATGATAAGTTTCTGAGGTCCCAGACTAAGGAATGGGACAACAAAGTATGTGCTATCCGGGAGTTTGGTAAGCTGGCAGAGACTGACCCTCAGAATCTCTTCGAAAAGCTTATGTCTTATGAGCTGCAAATCAATTCAAGAGAAGCTGAAGAAGAGACGAGCCGGTCTTCATCCAAGTAGAAGTCTGTTGTACTGAAGGCAGACAACTCAAGGAAAGCCAAAGCTGCATCACCTCCTCCTGCATAGTGTTGGGTATTGTATCCACGATTACCTAGATTTGAGGAAGCCCCCTGTCAAGCTAAGATGAATTCACAATGTATTTGATGAAACATTTCAAGTTGTACTTGCAGTTTCTCCACGCTAAGTGCACACCAATGTCAGGGTGCAGTAGGTCAATATACACGGGTCTGCACGACGTAATCCCTCGTTGAGCAGATCAGTGTGTTGGCCTATGTGTACTCTCTCTATTGGAGTGCACTTACTTTCAAGTACAGGACCGCTCATATGCAAGAGAAGACAAGGAGCATGGAGGATCAAGGAGCAGCTCCTAGGTGGAAGACGAAAAATCGTCCAAGGCAAATTCGACGAGAATCACCAAGTGATTCTCGCCGAATCGGCGAGAATCACTTGGTGATTCTCGCCGAATCGACGAGAATCATCAGTGATTCTCGCCGACTCCTTCTGGCCATCTCAATATGGTGCCAAGCAAGATTCGGCGAGAATCACTTGTAATTCCCGCCGAACCAGTGGTCATGCAGCCCATGAATACCAAGACCAATTCGTTGAGAATCGGCAAGTGATTCGACGAGAATCACAAACGATTCTCGACGAATCGTCGAGAATCACTTGGTGATTCTCGCCGATTCGTCGAGAATCGTCTGCGATTCTCGCCGATTTTTACTTGGCGTTCTCTCAGAATGCTGCTGGACCGGATTCTGCTTCTGGACTTATTTGAACCGGATTTTGGGGATTTCTTTTGTGGGTCCCACAAACGGTCATATTTGAGAATACTACAGTATAAATACATGAGGATTTTTGAACAGTAGAACACGGATAAGAGAAAAAGAAAAACGAGCGGCGACGTAACCCTAAATCCGCGAACTCGCTCCGCTCCGCCGCCGCCGCTCGCGTCAAGTGGTCGCCGCTGCTGATCGCTCATCTTCCCGATCTCCGGTGACAGAAGCTTAGCAAGGCTTGTGTCTCACGCGTCTATCCGGAGATCTCTTGTCTCTCGATTCGTTGACCGGGAAAAACTCCCCCGTCCGAATCGATTGAGACGACTGATCCTAGAGTGACCGTTGGTAGACCTAGCTTGCTTCGCTACGAAGTGTAGATCTCCAAGTTCTGCAGCCACTCTTCATCGTAGCCGCCAATCCCGAAGCTAGCCGCCGCTCGTGTGCCGCCGCCGGTTCCGGGAGATCTTCTCCAAGAGAGACCAAGGTCGTAGACTCTTCATCGACTTCAAGAACACGTCGTCGAACAAAGAGGAACACCGAAGTCTCCAAAAGAAGTTTGTATTTCATATACATTCCATATTTACTTGTGTTGTAAAGGAACTTTTGTTCCGTGGTGTAAGGGTTGGGTGCAACCCGATTTGTGGGAGTGTTGACTCTCACGTGTGGAAGGGCTCCTTCCGTTAGTGAAGGGATTGGATTTCAATCCCGTTGGAGAAGTGACCGAGTCGTCCCTTGTTGGGGAGATAGGTCGAAGGGGGAAAGTGGATGTACCCAAGTCGGGGAACCACTATAAATTTGCTGTGTATTCTGTGTTCTGTGTTTGTTGCTTTTATTGTGCAGGTACATCTGTGAATTCCGCAAAAGAACCATACGTCACCTATTCCCCCCCCCCATAGGTGCACATAGCCGACACTAGGTGGACTTTCAAGTGGTATCAGAGGGAGGTTCCTCAACAAAAAGGCTAACACCTTGAGGTGAATCCTGCCACCAGTGTCAGAAGCATGGATCTGGATTACGACGTATTGCCACTCAAACTCCCTACATGCACAAAGGATTATTATCCTATCTGGAGGATGAGAGTGTTATTTCACCTGGATGCCATCGATCCACGAGCTTCCCTCATCCTGGAAGAGGGTCCATTTATCCCTTTGAAGACCACCGACTCGGGGATCCAAGTGCCCATGTGCAGTGCTGAGATGACAGAGATGGAACTCTCATTTTTCCAACTGGACCAGAGGATTCGACAAATTATCATGGATGTCTGGTCTGGAGCCTCTCGCTCCAGGTTGGAAAAATGTAAAACAGCTAAATCTCTGTGGATGATGATCTCAGAGCTGATGGGGGGGTCAGAGAATGCTGAAATATGCTGCCAATCAGAGGATGAAGCGTATGTGGGGGTCCTCACTTCTGAAGATGACTGCAAGGATCCTTCGGATTGCATCAGAGCTCCAGTATCCTTGTCAGAGACTGAAGAAGATAGTGAGGAAAGCAGCTCCGACGAGGACGAAACATTGGTCACTGATTCTAATGACAATAACCCAGATGAGCAGGTATCATCTTCATCCTGTCCCACATCTTTTGACTTTTCTGAAGACAGAAACTGCTCTCCTCCAGAAAATACTGATTCCCTGAAGAGAGCCCTTCAGGAAAGCAATCTACTTGCTGAGGAGCAAGCTCGAGAGATTGCTCAACTGAAGATCTTGTTGGTTCTCCAATTGGCGTCCAACAAGGTCAAGGACTCTAAGATCTCAGCTCTAGAGAATAGTCTAGAAAATGAGAAACGTATAGTATCCAACTTCTCCAAAGTTGATGCTATAAAGAGAAAACAAGAAACCGGGTGGATCTCCCGGATTATCCAGGGATGGAGAAATGGGGAAACGGTGTTCCGACCTCCCACTCCAAGCGGGAAGGCAACTCATCATGCCTTCAGGTATGACCACAGGAATAATCGTGGTCACTGTAAGGGTGAGTTGTCCCCATGTGGAAATGTCCATAGTGCAAGAGGCATCATGGCCACCCATGAAGAAATACCTAAGGCTCATTCTGAGCCCTTTGTATTCACGGCCACTGCCACAACAAAGTGTGGATCTGCAGGTCCTGGTTCACAGAAGAATTCTCTCCATTCGAGGACACGGGATAGGGAGAATAGAAGTCATGATGTCAGGCGTCATGGAGCCTCAGCAAGGAAGATGCCTGAAAGAATGGCACCACCTTCTCGGCCTCATAACGCTCACATCATGCATTCGTTACACCCTTCATCATGCCTCGATGGAAGAGGAATTTGTGCAACAAGAACATGCCCTATCCCTTTGAGACCTAGGACCGTGACTACATCAGTCACTAGATCAGGTCAAAAACGGCGATACAACATTCACTCTTGTTGGTGCTGCGGCAAAGTGGGACACTTTGCCATTGACTGTTGGCACAACCTCTCTGTGCCCACAGCAAGGGCTTCTCCACATTATAGGGACAGAGGCAGTCTTCCAGACAGGTTTTCTCAAGGAAGGCAGTTGCGTGTTCATGCTAATAGAAACCTAGGACCCAATATGATTTGGGTTCCTAAGGTCAAGTAATTCTGTTTTGCAGGGTAGTCTAGGTCCCCGTGAATACTTGGGAACTAGACAGTACGTGGCTCAAGGCTAGCTTGGATCAAGCGTCTGCAATAACAGACGTGCTACCTGTTGAGCATAATCACTTTAAGCTACTGATATGTACTACCTGTGGGACTAAGACGATGACTCTCCATATCCCAGGTAATTTTGATCAGTTCAAGGACTTGTGTCATGATGCATCCTCATTCAAAGTAAATGTATATATATTGTTATCCTTGTGTATAAGTATACGTATGCTCATCATATATATGTACACCTTTAAGGAAAGATTACCTCGAGGCATGCAAATCATTACACATCAATATAAAGTTAACCAAGATATGTCGTTGCGAATTTCGACAAATCACAATTGACATCACAAAGTGTCTGGAGAAGCGTCATTCAAATCCAAATAGATTGTCATTATAATAAATATGTATTCCTTAATCTTGTGTTAACTTGACACTCGAAGAATGTGAAAATTGTGCAATGCTTCCCAAAGGTTCAAGACAAACATCAATATATATATTCCAAATCCCGCCGACCCATTTTATATCTCGCCGATTCGACAAACGGTATTAGAAACCAAATTAGACAAATCTCGCCGAATCCCGTCCAAGAAACTCGCAGACCGCTCGGCTTCCCCCGAATCCCGACGACCCCTATAAATCCCGCCGAAAGAATCTCCGCCGGTTCACCTTCCTCACGACTCGCGCAGGAGACCTCTGGACGACCCTCGCCTTCCTCGCGCAAGTGCTCTTCCGCGAACTCGCCGACACCCGCAGCCCTTGGTATCACGCTCTCGTCGACGCCGTCGAATAGCTGCTGTGTGTGACCTTCTTCCGCAAACTCGCGCAGGAGACCTCTCCCCGTGAGATTCTAACAAGGGCGCACCCCACGGGATACCACCGAAGCTCTTCCTGAAGCTAACCAACTCTCTTCCACCGAGGCCCTTAGGTAACCTCCTCCTTACTGGCTCCAAGGCCGAACCCCATGTGATGCTTTCGTTTTGAATGAACACTAATGCTTGGAGTCGGGCTTCTTTCTAGATCCTCAATGGCCCCAAGGACGACCGCAGGTTTGATTTCTGGTTGCGAACTGGTTCGCACTGGTTTTTCTCATGCCTCGGACGAGTTCCGAAACATCGTTCTCATGTTGGAAGAAGCCGGGCTAACCTTCATATTGGAGCACCCTTGCAAAGTCTTAGATAAAGAAGTGCTGGAGTTCTTTTCTACAGCAAGGCTTCGAAACCGATACTCCATCATCAAGAGCAAGGTGGCGGGGACTAAAGTAAAGATGTCTGCCAGTAAGCTATCACGCTACCTGCAGCTCTCAAGTGCGGAGCAGGAAGACTATTTGGAGGACGAGGACAAAACCAGAACCCTCCTGTTCTGCGGTCTACCCAGAGGCACACGATCAGTAAAACGAAAAGAGATGAATGAAGAAGGGAAGCTCCTATCCGACATCATAGGAAAAGTACTCATCTGTAAGCCAGGCTCCCATGATCATATCTCCGGAGATATGTTCAAAATTCTCATAGCCGTGGTCTGCAGAAAGAGGTTCAACTGGGGAGAGTTGATGTTTCAAAAGATCAAGGACACTCTGGGCACTCCGAGCTTCGGCCGCATCATCAGTCTATATCTCAACCAGCTAAACGGAGATAAATTCGACATGAGCAAAGGAGTTCCTCTACATTACTTGAAAAAGATGGATGCCACTGTATTTGATCGATGGGAGCGGCGCATCGGACAGCCTGCTGTAGAAGAGCATGAGGAAGTATCTCCCGCAGCCTCCCCCCGTGAAATTCCTGATACTGTGATTGCAGGAATCGAGGGGGAGTCTCTACCCACTCATTTGGATATGATATCTGAAATCGCCCAGGTGGCAAGAGATGCGGTGGCAGAAGTTCATGCAGAAGGTGAACCTGGGTTGGAGGATGAGGAGGTCCTGAACAGAAACACCCTCGGAACTGAAGCTGAAACACTGGACTCTGCTGATCAAGAAGTGGAAGAAGATGCTGATATGGATGAGTTTTTGGATGAGGACGGAAAGGACGAGGTCAGTGAGGGCCATGAAGTGGTTGAATCTCCAGATACTGATGAACCTCCTACTGCTAAGCCTGCACCAGTGGAGGGGGAGGTAAATGAGGCCACCAACATTCCTCCCATAGAGGCTGTGATTGTATCCAGCTCTACTGATGCTTCTGCGGCCGAGCCAGAACAAGGCCAAGAAGTGCCTCCGGGTATTCCACTACGAGATGACCTAGCCATTCACACTGTACATATAATTCAGGGCATCGTGAATGAGCTTAAAACCTCTTTTGATAAAACTCAGAAAACAATACTGCAAGAGATTAAGACTTCTGAAGATCTCATGCTGAAGAATATGGTGGCAATCAACCACAAACTAGATATGATGGAGAAGAAGTTTGAAGAAAAGTATACTGCGGCCGGCGAAGCTGTCACACTGTTAATGGCCGGCTTGAAAAAGACTACTGACACTCTGGCTGTTGTCAATCAGAACACACACGTTGTGGCCAACAATATTCAGAAATTTGATGGCAACATGGTCACTTTAAATGCAAATCAGCAGGCCCTAGTCACTGAATTCAGCAAGACAACTAAGCACATTGATGACTCCTTGCACTCATATGCCAATTGCATAGCTGAAGAAGCCAAAAAGGGGAGAAGGAGTATATCGCTAAGATGGCTGAGCTCCAGAAAAGCATGGATGCAAACTTTGTGAAATCAAGCAACTACGTCTATGAGAGTTGCTGGTGGATGCTACAACAGGCACTGGGCACGTTAGGAGTCGTCCTACCTGACCAACCTGCCGGTGCTCAGGCTCCTGAGACTTCTACGGCTGCCGAGGAAGTACATATTGCTGAGAATGTAAGTACAAGTGCTGCTGATATTTTCACTGATGAAGCTGACGCTAGGGCCATCTCCAAATCTATGCTGAGAAGCATGTTTGACCAGGAGGCCTTAGCTAAAGCAAGGGGAAAGAGGAAAATTCAGGAAGGGACATCAAAGGAGACACCAACTCAAAAGAGGATCAGACTAAGTGAGGAGGAGGTAAGAAACGAAAGGTGGAGCCCAGTCTCAAGGAGCATCATCCTAGACACCTTCCTGCTGCAAGAAAGAGGAGAGATAAATCGAAATGAAGCATATAGTCAGTATGAATGGGAGACGCACAAAGCATTTGAAGCGAAACGCAACATTTTCTTCAGAAACAACAAGGATCCAGACAAAGTTGCTCCTCCTAGGTACTATCCGAAGCCCAAGGAATACATGGAAAGGCAGAGCAAAAAGTACTTGGCGCAAACTCTTAAGGGTGACGGAGCTAAGGACAAATAGTCACTATCTTATAGCTGGTCACGGTGTATTAAGAACATTTAACAATTATTACTGTCGTGTGAACAATTCTGACTTATATGTGAATATATTTCTCTTGGTATATATATATATATATTCTTGAATGTGTGAATGACTCAAGTCCTGTTCTGATTGCATTTATTACCTTGTGTTGCATAATTAATTTTTAAATGCTATAATTATTATTTGATAGGTGTTATTCATCTTAGCTAGTAGGATTTTGGCTTCGTCAAATAGGGGGAGATTGTTGGGTATTGTATCCACGATTACCTAGATTTGAGGAAGCCCCCTGTCAAGCTAAGATGAATTCACAATGTATTTGATGAAACATTTCAAGTTGTACTTGCAGTTTCTCCACGCTAAGTGCACACCAATGTCAGGGTGCAGTAGGTCAATATACACGGGTCTGCACGACGTAATCCCTCGTTGAGCAGATCAGTGTGTTGGCCTATGTGTACTCTCTCTATTGGAGTGCACTTACTTTCAAGTACAGGACCGCTCATATGCAAGAGAAGACAAGGAGCATGGAGGATCAAGGAGCAGCTCCTAGGTGGAAGACGAAAAATCGTCCAAGGCAAATTCGACGAGAATCACCAAGTGATTCTCGCCGAATCGGCGAGAATCACTTGGTGATTCTCGCCGAATCGGCGAGAATCACTTGGTGATTCTCGCCGAATCGACGAGAATCATCAGTGATTCTCGCCGACTCCTTCTGGCCATCTCAATATGGTGCCAAGCAAGATTCGGCGAGAATCACTTGTAATTCCCGCCGAACCAGTGGTCATGCAGCCCATGAATACCAAGACCAATTCGTTGAGAATCGGCAAGTGATTCGACGAGAATCACAAACGATTCTCGACGAATCGTCGAGAATCACTTGGTGATTCTCGCCGATTCGTCGAGAATCGTCTGCGATTCTCGCCGATTTTTACTTGGCGTTCTCTCAGAATGCTGCTGGACCGAATTCTGCTTCTGGACTTATTTGAACCGGATTTTGGGGATTTCTTTTGTGGGTCCCACAAACGGTCATATTTGAGAATACTACAGTATAAATACATGAGGATTTTTGAACAGTAGAACACGGATAAGAGAAAAAGAAAAACGAGCGGCGACGTAACCCTAAATCCGCGAACTCGCTCCGCTCCGCCGCCGCCGCTCGCGTCAAGTGGTCGCCGCTGCTGATCGCTCATCTTCCCGATCTCCGGTGACAGAAGCTTAGCAAGGCTTGTGTCTCACGCGTCTATCCGGAGATCTCTTGTCTCTCGATTCGTTGACCGGGAAAAACTCCCCCGCCGAATCGATTGAGACGACTGATCCTAGAGTGACCGTTGGTAGACCTAGCTTGCTTCGCTACGAAGTGTAGATCTCCAAGTTCTGCAGCCACTCTTCATCGTAGCCGCCAATCCCGAAGCTAGCCGCCGCTCGTGTGCCGCCGCCGGTTCCGGGGAGATCTTCTCCAAGAGAGACCAAGGTCGTAGACTCTTCATCGACTTCAAGAACACGTCGTCGAACAAAGAGGAACACCGAAGTCTCCAAAAGAAGTTTGTATTTCATATACATTCCATATTTACTTGTGTTGTAAAGGAACTTTTGTTCCGTGGTGTAAGGGTTGGGTGCAACCCGATTTGTGGGAGTGTTGACTCTCACGTGTGGAAGGGCTCCTTCCGTTAGTGAAGGGATTGGATTTCAATCCCGTTGGAGAAGTGACCGAGTCGTCCCTTGTTGGGGAGATAGGTCGAAGGGGGAAAGTGGATGTACCCAAGTCGGGGAACCACTATAAATTTGCTGTGTATTCTGTGTTCTGTGTTTGTTGCTTTTATTGTGCAGGTACATCTGTGAATTCCGCAAAAGAACCATACGTCACCTATTCCCCCCCCCCATAGGTGCACATAGCCGACACTAGGTGGACTTTCACATAGGAAGATATTGAAGATGAAGTTTCAAAGCAGAGTACCTCAAGCTCAGAGCTATATGAAGGAGAGTTTTCTCTTCTTTCAAGGCAGTTCAAGAAATTCTTGAACAAGAAGAAACAATGGAGAGGCAAAGATGCCTAGTACAGAAGAATACGTCATGATGGTGATCGATTCAAGAAAGGCTCAAGTAGCCAAGAGAGGTATAATTCTAAACAGAACAAACATATTTATTCTGACATTGTTTGTTATTGTTGCAATAAGCAAGGTGAAAATGTTTAGTTGTCTTACCTAAATCACCTAGAGGGGGGTGAATAGGTGAGTTGTGCATCTTTTGTGCAATAAAAAAAATTTAATGATCTATGCACAGAAAATTTAACCAAGCAATTACAGATAACAACAAGAATTATAGTGGTTCCCCAACCATGGGTACATCCACTTGCTACTCACCATTATAGCAAAGCACTAGAATCGGCTACTCCACTAATCTTGGATTGAAACCAATCCTACACCTCAAAACAAAATTCCTACAACTCGATCCCAAAACTGGATCTACACTCGGAAGATAAAACTTCCTACAAGAACTCGGAGAAAACAACTCCTACAACTCGGAGAAAGATCTCCTACAAGAATAGAATTTTATAGAAAATACTAACAGTGATTTGATCTCAGATCTGAAATGATTCTGCATGTTCTTCTTTCTTTGAATTTGCGGATTTATCAGATTTGTTGAAGAAGAATCGGCAATATCTATGGAACTGAAATTCTCTGGACACACACGATTAAGTAGAAGATCTGTTATTTGAAAAGAATCTCGATCTGTGAATAATTTTCTCTGAATCAATCTGGATCGAAAGTGCTTAGGCGATGAACACGATGATCGGCGGCTCTTGATTTGGAATGAAATGTCGGATTCAGAAAGCTTAGAAAAATTCTTCTAGCGGCGTTTGTAATTCTTCTTAAATCTTCTTAGGGTTGGTCAAAAATGACAAGACCTTTTATAAGATTACTCTAATGGTCATAATCATCATTAATGACATCCACGTGGACCAATCACGCATTAATGATGTTTGAAATACACGTCTGTCTGGGCTTAGTAATTCTAAGAAAAACAATACGGGTGTTCTCGAGAAGAAGTATAGTACTCGAGAAGAAAGGAATTATGTTACTCGAGAACAATAAGGAAGTTCTCCAGAAGAAGACTTAGAGAAAAATAATGTGGAGAGAGAAAACAACATTCTCGGGAATAAGGAAAGTACTCGAGAAATATAGTTGATTGTTCTCGAGAAGAAAATATTTTGTACTGGAGAACAAAAGGATGCCTCGAGAAAAATACTTAGAAAAATATGTGGAGGTGAAAATCAGCAGACTCGAGAATGATAGCAGTACTCGAGAAAAATGATGCATTGTTCTCGATAAGAAACAATCTGCTACACGAGAACAAATAATCATCCCGAGAACAAAAGTCTGGCTCTTGAGAAAAATACACGGTGTCTCAAGAAGTAACTTCTGCATCTCGAGAATAAAAGATAGTCTTCTCGAGATAAATTTTATTCTTCTCTAGAAAAGGACTTAGAAAAAATATTATCTGGAAAAGAAATAACCCGGGAAGAATTGTGATGTATTTCTCGAGAACAAAAGCCCTTGTCGAGAACAGCATGAAGCTTTCTCGAGAACAACTTCTACCACACGAAATGAAGACAAGTCTAACTCGAGAAATTTCTTAAGTCCTTATCGAGTACAAATATAGTAATCGAGAAAAAGACTTTGACTTTTTCTGAAAAACATAAAATCTTCATTGTTCATTAAAATCAGCATCTATCTATACTCTTGCCCTTAGTGCTTGAAAAGGAAGTGTGTCCCAATAGAGAGGCTACACATGAGTCAACACCATGGATCATAGAATGTGGCATTACATTATACGATCCTGTGTTTGGAGACTCATTGTAGACTGACATTGGTCGACACTTAGCAATTAAGTCGTGTAAACACTTAACAAAAAGTGTATCAAATACAAACTTAATTCATCTTAGTTTAAGGGTGACTTCATACAAATCTGGGCTATTATGGATGCAATATCCAACAATCTCTCCCTATTTGTAAAATTCAGAACCCTCTACACTAAGGTGAATTACATCAAGAGAAAAACAAATAAAGATACTAATAGCATGATATTTAAGAGAAATGCAGTAATATGTAAAAAATAGATCAGAATTAGAAGTTCATATAAGCAGAAAATTGTCCAAGAGAATTTAAATTCTATAATTTCAAACAAAATGAACTTCCATCATCTTCAGTTTACTGATCCTGTGAATGTTGCTTTCCTTATCTCTCAAGCTTCTCATGTTGTCACTTTTGATAATTGAGTGGCTTTGGGAAATACTTAGGAGGTCTAGGTGGAGCCTTAGGATTATTTCTGCCATAAATCCTGTCATAGATCCTTCTCTTTGTAAATGTCTTCTGATATAACTCCCATTCATTTGAGCTGTAATACAAGCTTTTCTTTTTAATGAAATCCACTACTAGCTTTAGAGTTTCAAGAATGAGAGACTTAGATGTAGGGATCCAAACATCAGTATATTCTTGAGGTCTCTTCCCTTTAGTTTCTAGATGTGGAGTTGATCTACTTGCAGATGCTCCATCATCATACTTCCTTCTCTTGGCTTTTTGAACTTCTGGAGGAAGAGGAGGCATCCCTGTTTGTTCAGATTCACATACTTGTTCATACACATTAGGAGGAGGTCCTTCATAGTAATCTGGAGGAGGTCCTTCAAAGTGTGCTGGATGTGGTCCTTCAAAATATTCTGGTGGTGGAGAAAATGTAGGCCTGTTAACATCTATGTTTACAGGAGGTGGAGAATTAGGATCCATAACAAGTTCAGGAAACAACTGATTGTTCATCCAGATAGAAGTATCATAGGTACATAACTTTGAACTTTTGATTCCTTTGAGAACAGATGTCTGAATTGCTTTCAATTGATCTTCAAATTGAGTTTTCATAGTTACAGCTTGTTTTTCTAGCTGTTACTTCACTTTATCCTCCCCCTTTCTGACTTCTAGGGAGAGGGTGTTGATGGCATCTTCTTCGAATTTGCCAACATCTTTACAAGTTTTAAAATTTCTTTCATCACCTCTCTTTTCTATGAGAATTTGATTATTAGCAAGGGTGAATGATTGCTCCATAACAGTACCAATGCTAGTAATAATGTGATCAATAGCTTTGCACCTATTTGTAAGAGCCTTTTAAACTCCTCTGTATTGTCTTGGATTTAAGCAAATCCTCGACTCATTTCTTTTTCTAAAGCAATTACTTTGTCAGTGACAATCTTCAGAGAATCATCAAAGTACTTTCTCCGAGCAGCTATCATAGCTTCAATTTTGTGAAGAATGGTACCTTCAGGGAAGATTTCTTTTTGAGTAGATGGAAGAGGCTGAGCAGGAACAATCCATGGAAGGATTTCTCCAATTACAACAGTAAAAGTAGAGGCTTTCCATCTTTGTACTGTGCTGGTTTCATCTTCATTAATTGTTGGCAGAAGGGTTGGAATCTGGAAATGAAGACTTTGAAGGGATTAATCAGCAGCTTCAACCGGTACTTCATCATCTGAATCATGGATTGAAACTACTTCATCATCATGTACAAATGCAAGAGATTTTTCAGGTTCATGTACTAGAGATTTATCAGCTGGAGGTGTTGATTTTGATTTTCTAGAGACTTTGCAGGAGACTTAGCTAGAGACTTAGATGGTGAAGAGGGATGATCTTCAGGGATATGGAAAGGCAGTTCTGAGGAAGAATGATCCTCTATCATCTTGTTTATGTCATCTTTAATAGAAAGAATCTGAGATTGAGTCTGGGCATCTGTCAGATGTTCAGCATCTGGAAGATCAGCAGCAGGAGAATCTGGAATAACTTCATCAGCAGAAAGTCTGTTTCTGAATGCAGTAGAGTGGAAGGAGTAGTAGCAGTAGAGGTAGATGGAAGATTTGTGGCAGCAGGTGGATGGTCTGGAGCAGGAAATTCTGAAGTAGCAGCTGGAAAATCTTGAGCAGGAATGGCTGAAGCAGCAGGTGCTGGAAGTACTGAGGTAGCTAAAGTAGGAATTTGAGATGGCTGGGCTGAGATATATGGTGCAGGCTCCCCCTCAATAACTGAATCAGTTATTTGATGTGAAGGAGGAGATGGGGTCATGTCCACATCTTCAATTTCCTTGGAGCTTTGTCTGACTTCTGTAGTTTGACCTCCCATCTCTGGATGGAGGTAATGGAAACCTTTTTCATGTGGTGGAGGGCTATGCCCTTTTTCATAGGAAAAGCATCTGGATTCATTTAATTGAGGTAGAGAGAAATTATTCTTCCATAATTGGGCTCTTAATGCATGCCTTTATCTTCTCAAAAAGAATCATTCCGCACTGGAATTTATTTCTATATATAATTGTTGTCATTAGATCAAAAAATTCTAGAGCAATATAACTGATAGAACTACTTCTGCACAGAAGAACTTTTCCTAGGATGTCAGCCAATAATTTGCTTTCGGTATTCATAAATTTGTCTTCTAACGGTGTTAGAGGACTGAGGAATACTACAGAAACTATAGGATCTCTCATAATCACTGCCTATCAGATCATCTTTCATAATATATTATTGCCAGACGCAGAAGTTGAGAGATAGACAAATCAGACATCTTTACCTTGATATTCTGAAGTTCAAACTTGATTATTTTGCCATTCCTCTTAGGCTTTGCGTTCTGGAAGAATTCTTCAACTTCAGAAGAGAGAATTCATCATGGATGTTTAAGAATAAAGGACAACCCGACTGTATGTAGCAGAAGGAGGACATTTCTGAAATTATCTGATATCTCTGCAATCCCGGTACAACAGAGTTCACTCCCGATACCTAGCTTTAAGGACAAAGCCATTGATGTAGAGAAAACTATCTGACTGTCCGGCGAAAGGGAGAAATGGTCTTGCGGCAGATGCCGAAGACGGGGAAGACGAAGCGGCTATTCTCGAGAAGAAGGGTTTTGAAATCGAAAATAAAATTTCTGAGACTTATTTCTATTAATAGTTACCTCTAATCTTGATGATTAAACATATAAATAATCAATAAAAATTACCTAAAATGAGGCAGCTAAGCGCCTGTGTGCCGATATGAAAAATTGACCTCGAAGAAAAAATTTCAACCAGATTTCTCGAGAGGACAGATTGTTATCGAGAAGAATTGTATCAGCACTCGAGTAGAATAATTCCTGGTCTCGAGTAGAATAAGTCTTGTTCCTGAGTAGAATACTCCTTGTTCTCGAGTAGAGATTTCTTGTTCTCGAGTAGAACACTTCTTCTCGAGAAATAAGTTTTTTGAAGTCGTGAGATAATTTTGCTGTTCTCGAGAGGAAGTCTGCTATTCTCGAGTACAAGTGTTGCACTCGAGAAATGATGTCAAAATTCTGAAATTTTCTAATTTTTGAAGTAAAATCAGATCTTGACCTTGCCTGTTACCTTTGTCTTCGTTCTCCTTCATCCTAGTTGAGCATGCAAAGTTCTGTTTTGAAGAACGAGAACTTAGCCTCGTCCAGTGGCTTCGTGAAAGTATCTGCAATTTGCTTATCAGTTGGGACATAATATAGATCTATGTCCCCATGCTCCACATGCTCTCGGATGAAATGGTATCGTAGCTCTATGTGCTTTGTCCGGCTGTAAGAGACGGGATTGTTGGCTATTATAATTGCACTGGATGAGTCGTAAAGCAAAGAAATGTTTTGGACTTGAAGGTTGTAATCTTCAAGCTGGTTCTTTATCCACAACAATTGTGCACAACAACTGTCGGCTGAAATGTATTCTGACTCGGCCGTTGAAATTTCACACAATTCTGCTTTTTGCTGCTCCATGATATGAGCCTTCTTCCAAGGAATTGGCAAGTCCCAGAAGTGCTCTTTTTACCATCTTTACTACCTGCAAAATCTGCATCTGAGAAACCAATTAGTTCGTTGTCATTACTTCTTGGGTACCATAAGCCAAGATTTGGTGTACCTTTAAGGTATCTTAAAATCCGCTTCACAACAGCATAGTGAGATTCCTTAGAGTTCACTTGAAATATAGCGCACACACATGTTGAAAATATTATATTCGGTTTACTAGCAGTAAGGTAAAGCAAAGATCAAATTATGCTTCTATACTTTATTTCATCGAAAGGTTTCCCTTTCTCATCCTTGTCCAGAGACACAGTTGAACCCATTGGAGTCCTCATAGAGGTTGCATTCTCCATTCCGAATTTCTTAATCAACATCTTGGTGAATTTCATCTGAGATATGAAAATTCCATCTTCAGATTGTTTCACATGAAGTCCTAAGAAATACTTCAGCTCTCTCATACTGCTCATTTCGAACATCCCTTGCTTAAGTTTGGAAAACTTTTTGCCGAGGTTGTCGTCAGTAGAACCAAATATAATATCATCGCCATAGATTTGCACTAGCAAAATCTTGCCTTTTACTTCCTTAAGAAATAATGTCTTATCTATTTTTCCTCTTGTGAACTTGTTCTCAAGAAGAAAGTTAGATAGCATCTCGTACCAAGCTCGGGGATCTTATTTCAAGCCATATAATGCTTTAAATAAAAGATAGACATGATCAGGAAAGTTAGAGTCAACGAAACCTAGAGGTTGTTCCACATACACTTCTTCCTTTATGTCGCCATTAAGGAAGGCAAACTTCACGTCCATCTGATGGACGGTGAAGCCTTTAAGTGCAGCATATGCTAGGAACAACATAATTTCCTCTAGCCTTGCCACTAAAGCACATGTCTGGTCGAATTCGATCCCTTCTTCTTGTCGTTATCCTTTGGCGATGAGTCTGGCCTTATTCTTTATGATTGTGCCATTCTCGTCCATCCTGTTCCTGTAAACCCATTTATTCTCGATGACATTCTTACCATTGGGTCTTGGAACAAGCTTCCAGACTTGGCAAAGTTTGAACTGATTCAATTATTCTTCCATTGGCATTACCCATGATGTGTCTGAGTTTGCTTCGTCAAACTTCTTTGGTTCAACCTATGATAGAAAACTCAAATATAAATTCTCATTAGTTGTACCTCTATGTGTTATGACACCATCCCGTAGATCTCCTATGATTTGGTCTATTGGGCGATCCTTCAAGTGTCTGAGCTCTAAGGTCCTTGTATCTGGAGCTTCTTCAACCACAGGAGTGACTTCATCAACTTGAATGGTCTCTTGATCTTGATCATCAACCACTTCAATTGGGGTTGGAGTGGTGATCTTGATGAACTTTTCACCTTTTTCTTCAGTTGGCTCTCCAAGTTTAATTATTTTAGCTTTGAACCTGCATCTTCAATAAACACACTAGAAGAGTTGCCTTCCAGCAAGCTTGTCTCAACAAATACAACATGAATAGATTTTTCTACAACCAGAGTTTTCCTATTAAATATCCTATATGCCTTACTATGGCTACTATACCCTACAAAAATACCTTCAAAACACTTTTCACTAAATTTGGTAGTGTGAAACTTGCCATTGTTAAGGACGAAGCACTTACAGCCAAAGATTCTAAAATATGAAATAGTCGGTTTCCTTCCCTTTACAAGTTTGTAAGGTGTCTTATTGTGGCTCTTGTTTATGAGTGCTCAATTTTGCACATGGCATGCAGTGTTGACTACTTCAGCCGAGAAGTATTCTAGTAGTGAAGCATCACTCAACATGGTCCTACAGGCCTCTATGAGTGTTCTATTCCTTCTCTCAGCTACTCCCTTCTGTTGAAGAGTACGAGGAGAGGAATACTCATGAAAGATATCTAGGCTTTCACAAAATTTTATCATGGCCCCAGACTTCAACTCTATTCCATTTTCACTTCTGATTTTGACTATGGAATAGTTGTATTCATTCTTGTCCTGCCTGTCAAATTTAATAATGATTTCAAATGTATCTGACTTGTGTTTTAGAAAGAACACTCACGCAAAGCATGAGTAATCATCAACAATAACCAATGTATATTCCTTACTTCCCAAACTTCTAACTTGCAGTGGACCAAACAAGTCCATATGAAGTAGATGTAAACATCTATTAGAGTCTTTGTGAATAATGCTTTTAAAGGTAGCCCTTGTTTGCTTTCCTTTTACACATATGTGACAAGGTCTATCTTTAGCGCACTTAACATTTGGGGAATCACATACTAAATTAAGTTAAAATAATTTATTAATAGTTTTGAAATTAATATGTGCTAGTCGCTTATTCCATTGGTCACCAAGAGACGCACTATCTTTAGCCAAAAAGCACACTGGTGTAGAAGAGTCTATGGAAATGAAATTTAAACAAAATATATTCCTACTACGAGTGCTTGATAGAATCGTTTCCATATTGTCAACAAATTTTATCAAGCACTTATCTGCATGAAATTCAACTATGTATCCTTTATCTCAGAGTTGGCTTATTCTTATGAGATTGTGTTCTTATCCTTCAACATAAGCCACATCTGAGAAGGATACACGAACGTTAGAAATCATACCACAACCTTTAGTAATTCCTCAGTCTGAACCTCCAAAGATGATCTTTGGCCTGTTCAAGACTGGAGTATAATTCTGAAGAAGGATTTTTGTACAGGTCATATGTGTTGAAAATTATGAAGTCAAAGTGGGTGAATGGAAGACTTGGGCAGCTTATCTGCGCGGACTATGCGGACAGGGTTGGCGGACAACCAGTTCGGCGGGGCTGGTGCAGACGACTTGTTCTGTGGCAGCTTGGGCGTTCTATTCGCGTGGACTACGCGGACAGCAGCGGCGGTTAGCCAGGCCAGCTTGTGCTCAGCAGGCAGATGGATCCCAGGAAGAAACTGGGCGGATAGCGACTCTATCCGCGGAGTGCGACAAGATGCGGACTGAATAACTGGAGCTCGACAAATCAGCTTGGCAGTGCCTTGGATTGCTCTGGTGAAGCAGCAGGTGGAAGCCGCGGAGATCGCCAGTCAGTACTTACAGGTGCTGGAGGTCGTCGTGTTTGGCTGACTGGATCTAGCATCCGCCAATAAGTGCGGAGTGGCCCTTGTGTCCAGTGGTGTGGACTTGGTTGGTTCTGAACCAAGTCAATGTTTGGCTCAGTCCGGGGAGATCGCGTAGTGGAGTGTGGACTAATTCTCAGTCCCCCAAGCTCAATTGAAGTGTTGTGTGCCTTGGTTGTGAGTTTGGGAGAAACAGACAGGAGATTTTGTCCGCAACTGTGTGCGGACTGGAGCTGGAGTCCACTGAGTCAGACAGTTGCCTTGCTGGCATGGTCGTGGACTCGGGATATGCGGACTATAGCATTCTGCGGAAGATGCAGACTGGAAGTGTCTTCTGGGTAAGCAGATTGGAGCAGTGTCCGCTGAGTCCGGTAGGTATCTTGGTGATAAGGCTATGGACTCAAGGTATGCGGAATGGAGTTGTCTGCAGGGATATGCATACTAGAGCTATCCGCACTATGTGTGGATTGGATCGGCGTGTCCGCTAAGTCGGGTTATTGCCTTGATGGCAAAGTGTCCGTCCTTGGAGAAGCTATGGTGGATGGTATCTTGCATAGTGGCGGCGGACTAGAATGTATCCGCGGACTACGGAGATGTCTTGCTGCGGGATGTGGCGGTAATCCTATTAGCTAGGGCGGTGACCACACTCATCATCGTGGCTATAAATAGGACCCATATCACATCAGGAATAGGAACCAGAGAAACCGAGTGAATAGTAAGTGGGATTGCATCAGTTGCTGCGGATTGTCTTTTGGTCTCCGCGAGGTTTGATAGAGTTGAACTGTTTATGTTGTGTAGGTTATGCGGATAGCGCTGGAAAACCAGGACTTGGCTTTGATTGCGGTCAGGGACAGTGAGGACTCTGCGGTTAAGCAACAGTCAGTAAACAGCAGGTCGCGGATAGTGACCAGACGGTCTTCTCTTTGGCAACTTGGTTCGGGGTTCAATAAGTCACCTGCTTCAGGCAGAATTTTCTATTCAGCATCACAGCTTGTGCGGTCTGGCGGCTAGGCGACCTCGCAGGTAGGCGGCTTGCAGATCGGCGGCTAGAGCTACCATTGGAATAAGGGGTAGTCCGTGCGGCTTGGGTTGGGGTCTGGCGACCTGACGGTTTTAGCGGACTCCACAACAGTAGAATGACGACTTGATGTTTGAGTCCGTGCGGCTTGTGTTAACTTGTCTTGTATTTGTAGTCCCTGCTTTCCCTTGGGTGGTTGTTTGGTGAAGCATGTCTCGTCATGTATGTCTCGCTGTATAAAGAAGATTACTGTGAATCAATAAAGACACTTGTGCTGCATGTGTTTTCTGGTTGACTGGATTTAGTTGAGATAACCCCTACTCACTCCAAGGTCCAGGGAAATTTACGCATGATCAAGGTGTGATCTTGATAGTGCTGAGAGTATTAATTTGGCATCAGGATATCTTGTTGATCACCTAGAGAAAATTCAGCATGGTATCATAGCCAGGTTGTTAAATTTTACCATGGTATCAGATACAGGTTTTTGAATTTTAACATGGTATCGGAGCTGGATTGGAGTGGATAAGCAGTGATCAACTGAAGTGATTGTTGCTCTAGTGAAGAGGGAACCAGTGGTTGAACTATGACAGTGGAAGATGCAAGTTGTCTTGGAATTGAACTCCTTATAGAGACGAACTTTGATAGGTGGAAGTCTTGTATGGAGAGCTTTCTTCTTGGCGAGGACCTTTGGGAGGTTGTATGCGGAGCAGAAAGATAAGAGGCTATTGCTGGAAATGCTGAAGAGATGAGAGCTTAGAAGGAGACAAATGCAAAAACGGAGTCTATTCTCAAGCAGGTGATCTCATCGGAGCTCTTGGACCACATCAGTCGATGTAGGTCAGCTGTGGCGGTTTGGACTTCCCTTGATGGGTTGTTCAGGAAGGAGGTGAAGGTTGTTGCACAGGATGGTGCTTCTGCTTCATATTAGCAAGAGAAGAGTGTTTCTCCTAGGCGTGATGGGAAGAGGAAGGAAGGACCAAGGTGCTATAAATACAAGCAACATGGTCTTCTCAGGAAAGAGTGTAAGGTTATCTTGCTCTCGGCGAACGTAGCTCATGTTGGGAGTAAGGAGAAGAACTTAGTTGGTACTTCAACAGGTTCGGCTGCTGATTGGATGAAGGCCAGTGATAGTGCAGCTATCTGGCATGAAAGACTGGGGCATGTAGGGATGGACAAGCTGAAAGTATTGGCGGTAAGAAGTCTCGGAAAAGGATTGCCTATATTGTCACCCTATGGCGATGGTCAGGGGTGTGCGGTATGTCATCATGGTGAAGCTTATCACTTTATGGTTGATAAGGCACAATCCAGATATAAAGCACCTTTGGAGGTTTTCTATTGTGCTCTGAATGGACCGACTGTCACCGCTAGCCTTGGAGGCAGCAGGTACATGCTGATATTAGTTGATGACTATTCAAGGTATATATGGGTATACTTCTTCAAGGTGAAGTCAACATGATGCGCTTGTTTGTGGAGTTCAAGAAGCTTGTGGAAGGCCATCTTGGCCTGCGGATCAAGAAGTTGAAGACAAGAATTAGTGGTGAGTTTGGCTCAACCGAGTTCTCAAACTTTTGCAGAGAGCATGAGATCCAGAAGGATGTTTCTTGTGGACATATTTCAGAGCAAGGTGGTGTTGCAGCTCGGATGATCCATTGGTTAACGGAGACCTGAAAGTGTTGGATTCGGAGCAAATGCATTCCTAAGGTTCTTTGGGCAGAAGGGATGGTCTATGCTGCTCATGTCATCAATCGGATGCCTCTTAGTCCGATCTATGTGAAGACTCCTTATGAGCTGATGTTCGGGGTGAAGCCTAGTGTAAAATACCTACGGGTGTTTGGATCTACCTATTACGTACACTCTCCGGATGATCTCAAAATGAAGCTAGTCTTTATTGGGTATGATAAGTAGAGGAGAAGATGATGTGTATGGATCCTGCGATGAAGACGCTCATCATTTCGAGAGACATTATCTTCGATGAGTTGACGCCATATTGGGATAGCTCTTATATGGAGCTTGAGATGAGCAGGTCAGATGGTGGGCTGAAGGAGGCTGCTGCTAAGGTTCAGGTAGAGCTGCCTGTGTAACGCCCCGAAACTCAAAAGAGCGACGGGAGGCATTTTGTGCCATTTTTAGACTTGGTAGGGGTCACACGGCCTGGGACACGGTCGTGTGCCAGGGGCATGTCATGTTTGGGTCGACGATCTGGCCAAGAGGTCGACGAATTTGGAGTCGACGATCGTCGAGCAGTGAACACGGCCTGCGACACGGGCGTGTCCCAGGCCGTGTCCTTCTCGGGGTAAAGGTCGGGCCGTGTCGTTGGAGACACATTGTGTTAGCACATGGGTTTGTGCGGGTAGACACTGGCGTGTAAATTGTGACACGTGCGTGTCGAGGTCACGTGTCCCTTGCGGGATATTTTTGATCCTATGTCGATGGAGGAACACGACACGCAACACGGCCGTGTATTATATGACACGGGCGTGTCAAGTAGGACATGGGCGTCTCAAGAGCCCGTGTAATTTTCGGGGCGCTTCGGTTTCGACAGTGAATGGGGCACACGGCCTTGGTTACCGGCGTGTCGCAATCCTTGTTCGTCCCAGGGTTTTGGATTTCAATCCTGCATCGTGGCCGTCTGTTTCCTTATTTTGGGATTTGACGGTTCAGGGCTGTTCAGGCTATGTTATTCCCGAGAATAGGGTTTTGAATCCTTTATTTCACCCAAATATTCTCTTTCTAAAGTTCTAGAGAGAGGGGAGAGCTAGGAAGAATAAGGAAGAGAGATCCTACAGCCGGCAGAGCTTCGGAGCCCCAAATCGTGAGCCGACTTCGGATCTACAGAGGCGAGGACGTTGCGATGCTTTTCATCCACATAGATTTCCTTGGCACCAAAGAGGAATGCTAGCATAACGATTCTCATCCTAGGATATGTGAAGTCCTCTTTTCTTTGCATAGGAGCCCGCTCTCGCGAGTTTGCAGTGAGTTTGATGCGTTCCTTCGGGTAGACATGAATCGGCCCCGTTGTTTAGCATGTAGAATCCGTAATTGAGAGACAGACATAGGCATGATTTGTGAAGCCTACCCGGACAAGTTGGTCTGGATTGGTGATGTTGCATTGCATGAATGGCCGTAGAAGACTCAGTGCGGATGTTTGTTTTTCAGGTTTTCTATGCGGTAGATTGCAATAGGGAGCCTTGGGGGCTAACTCCAAGGTGCACCCGAAAAACTGGGCAGTTGCGTGATTCTGCCAACATGGTGGCCTAGGCGCCAACTTGCACATAATTGGGTTATGTGAAGTGTGTGATCGGATTTGGACTCGGGAAAGTTTGACCCGCGCCCATGTCTTATGTGATAGGGTGTTGTGAGCAACGGGTAAGGCGGAACCATACCCGCTCTATGTCGTTCGGTTTAAGCGACCAAAAGGTACTTGGTACTTGCCGTTGGTATAGATGGAGGGTCTTAGTCATTAGCCGGAAAAACCATAATGCTCACGAGATATTGCCGCCCAGGGGGTGGTGGTGAGTGAGCGGACTTTGACCGTGTTCACCTTAAATGTGCCCTGAGAACACGGGGTGTGTGGCCATGCATTCCCACGCCTGTGATGTAGTGTTTTTATGCTATACTGCTTGGTTATGCTAATAAAATGCAGAGAAGGAGCAACGCCGCCCCAGGTTTGGGGACGGGATCGTTATAATTTGTTCAGCTTAGCTGAAAGTTGCTTTTGTTTGCCACCGTGCGTTGGATTGTTGCTTGCAGGTGCTGCAGAGCCAAGTGGTAAATAGCGGGAAAAGGCCCTTGTTGCTGAGCCGGCCCTCGAAGGCCTATATTGAGTGTTTACTTATATTATTCATGTGTGATCGGCCTGCATGCCGAGGTTCGAAAGATACATTTTATTTAAGTAAACTATTGTAAGGCCATAAGGCCGTGTACTTGTGCATTGTACATTCTTTTCTTCTAGTTTTGTTTAGTGGACATTCATGCTGTTGGCTGGGTTCGTTATTTATTGCAACTTTTAAATTGCTTCCGCTAGAATGCACTCTGTGTAGGACGTTGATTCTTAGTTGGATGGTTTCCATTGAGTAACCTTCCGGTTTGTCTGTGGTATATGGCGTCGGGCCCCGGCCGGACCTACTGCTATAAGTTATGCGACAGATAGGGGGCGTTACAATTTGGTATTAGACTACTGGTTTCGGTCAACTTAAATGAATTCGTGGGAAAATTATTTTAAGGGGTGGTGAGTACATGTGTGTGCGTCATCGTTATAACAGAAAATTATTTTTTCAATTTTATTTGTTCGCTTAACGATTTTTGTACAACTATAGGTGACCTGAAGTTGTGCAGGGCCGTCAGAATGCCCGATTTTTGAGGCTAGGAGCGCACCAAATGATGCGCCTGCAACACCTCCCTCGGCTGAAACCATACGATTGGTGGCTGAAGCAGTTTTTGCCATGATCAACCCACAGCCTGCAAGGAAAATGCAGCAGCCCGCTCCTACGATGGAGCAGGTACCGCTTCTTACGGATGAACCAAGAAGGGTGGAGCAGGTGGTTGTGGAGCCTTTGGTGTAACACCCCGAAAATCGTAATCGAACCGGTCGCGTCCTAAGGAATTTTTGGGGCCTTAATAGGGGTACACGACCTGGGACACGGGCGTGTCCAAGGCCGTGTCTTTCTCTGTGCTGACCGGATGTGTCCAGAAAAAGACAAGACAGGAAACATGGTAGCAACACGAGCATGTAAAGCTTGACATATGCGTGTGCATACCTGTGTCACCACCCGTATTCCCACGAGACATGTCGGTTGATGTGGCGGTTATCTGTGACACGCCCTAGGTCACGGGCGTGTCAGAACACGACACAGGCGTGTCAGGTTGAGACACGGGCATGTATTGACCCGTGTACTTTTCTATGCTCGACGATCATGCCTGGATTTGGGCACATGGCCTGGGACACAGCCGTGTGTAGGGCCGTGTTCAGCCCGGGATTGAGGAATTTTGGGCAGATCTGAGTCGTTCGTTTTCTTTAAATAAAATCTGACGGCCCAGGTGTGTTCCTGCTCTGTTAAGGACGAGAATTGAGGATTAATTCCTCATTTTCTCTTAAGCCTTCTCTTTCTAAGGTGCTAGAGAAAGGAGACAGCAAGGAGGAAGGAAGTGGAGGATTCCGGCCGACGGCGGAGCATCGGAGCACCGAATCGAGAACCGAGACCGGATTCGCGGAGAAAATTCCCTTGCGAAGCTTTCCATCCGGAAAGAATCCCATGACGCAAAAACGAACTCCAAGGGTAACGATTCTCTACTTGAGTATGTGAAGCTCTCTTTCTTTTGCATAAGGAAACCCGCTCCCGCAAGTGTGCGATGAGTGTGCAGTGTTCCTTGGAGGTGACGTGAATAGTCCTCCTTGTGTTGCATATAGAGTCCGGAACCGAAGTACGGACATAGGCATTATCTGTGACGCCTACCCGGACATGTTGTTCTGGATCGGTGATGTTGCATATTATATGGTTTGCCAGATAAGACTCTGTGTTTTGTGCTTTTAGGTTTCTACATTGTAGATTGCAGCAGGGATCCTTGGGGATTAATAGCAAGGCGCACCCAGAAAACTGAGTAGAAATGTCGTTCTGCTAACTTGGCGGCCGGGGAGCCAGCCTTGAACTTAACTAGGTTATGTGATGTTTGGAAATGTTTTCGGATCCGAGAGAAGCTTGTCCCGTGCGTACGTCTTAAAGTGACTATGCGAAGTGAGCAATGGGAAAGTGGAATCAGACCTGGGCTATGTGGTTTGGTGCTAGAGACCCATAGAGGGACTGGCCGTTGGCATAGTCGGGAGTCTTAAACTGTGGTCAGAAAGAATAAAATGCTCACGATGTTGCCATCCCAGGGATGGTGGTGAAGCCACGGAATTGACCGGATTAACCGATAATGTGCCCTGAGTGCACGGGGTGTTTGGCCGTGCGAGCCTACACATGTGGAGAAGTATATTTGTACTTTATTGTTTAGCTGGGCTAATGAAATGCATGGAAGGAGCACCGCCATCCAGAGTAAGGGCCGGGGTCGTTATAATTTGGTCGTCTTTGGCTGAATGTTACTTTGTTTGCCACAGTGTGGTGGAATGTTTCTTACAGGTGTTGCGGAGCCAAGTACCAAATAGCGGGCTAAAGCCCATGTTGCTGAGCTGGACCTCGAAGGCCAAATCGAGTTATTGTTTTTATTTTTGTCATGTGTGGCCGGCCTGCGAGCCGATTTATGTAAAACACTAATTTGTTAAGTAAACTCTAGGAAGGCCATAATGACAAGTACTTTCTGTGTATTTATTATTTAATTCCTATGGTTGTATGTGGACATTCATGATAGTTATTATTCAATTATGAATTCTTTCCAACTATTTAAAAGCTTCCGCTAGAATGCTCTGTGTTAGGGCGAGTAGTTATTGTTGGATTTTTGATATTCTTATATAACCCTTCCGACTGTCCGTGGTATATGGCATCGGGTTCCAGCTGGACCTTCTATTATATGTCATTCGACAGATGGGGGTGTTATAATTTATTATCAGAGCCCAGGTGTCGATCTTCTTTTTTTGAATTCGTGGGCGAATTCTTTTAAGGGGTGGTGAGCACATGTATGTGCGTCATCGTTTTAACATAATAGAACCCATGAATGTCCACATAAGAATGAAAAATACACTTGTTTTGAGGAACCCGAGTGTTCCAATGATTGCTTTTAGCAATTTGTTTGTTGCCTAATGAAGGTTTTATGCTATTATAGGCAGCTAGGAGCGGTGCTGGGCAAACGGAATGTCCGCGATCAGCGGAAAGTTGTGCACCGAATGACGTGCTTACAACACCTCCTTCAGCAAAAACCACCAGATTGGTGGATGAAGCAGTCTTTGCTATGATAAATAACCAACCTGCAGGGCAAATGCACCACAGACCACCTGTTAATGAGCAAAAACCGATTATGGTGGCAAAGCCGAGAGTGGTAGAACGCGTGGCAGTTGATCAAGTAGCACCAAGGAGAGCTACGGAGAAGCAGCTCAAGCATGTAATGAGCTTTAATACTCTGATGTACGACGGGATTGGAATGCCAACTCAAGCTGAGGATTGGCTCTCTACGATAAAGAGAGTCTTGATGGCCATGTTAACTGAGGAGTGGCAGAAGACATCCATAGCGACCTTCCTATTGGCTGGTGAGGCCAGGCTATGGTGGTACGAGTTGGAGGTTCACCCCTTAGTGGGGAGGCAACTAGCAGATGTGCCTATGGAGGAATTCTCAAGGTTGTTCTTGGACAGATATCTATCCTCTGCTCAGAAGATTGTGATGGAGAATCAATACCTTAGTTTGACTCAAGGAGATAGAAGTGTGGATGAGTATCTCCACGAGTTTACACGGTTGGGTCTTTATTCTATTGCTATGTTTACTGAGGAGGAGCGGAAGACCAACCGCTTTTATGAGAGTCTACGTGGCGACCTACAGCTACTCCTTGCTGGGCCTAAGGTGCAGGGGTTCCTAGCCTTGGTCAATTCGGCCCGGTCATTGGAAAAGGTCGTGAAGAAAGTGCAAGAGAAGAAGGAACTAGGGGAAAAGAAGTCAGAGTTCAAAGTGCCGAATACAAAGTTGGGTTTCCACAGATGGAACAAGAAGCTGAAGACTTCTAGCTCAATCCCTTCATCTGGTGCAACGGGGGCAACCACAACTCGAGTCCCAGGAGCTTGCTACAACTATGGAAAGATGAGGCATTTTCCTCGTGAATGTTAGAGCGGACGTGCAAAGTCCGAGAGGAAGCTTGGAGCAACTTATGAAGAAAAAAGGAAGGTGGTGGAGTCAATCGCATCCCATCATGCTCCAGCCCAGCCTAGAGTATATAATCTTGGTCTGCAAGAGGACATAAAATAAGCTGACGTGGTGACAGGTATGAGTTAAGTTATATCAGTTTAACTTTATGTAGTTGTTACCTTTTTTATATGTTAGCTTATAAATGTTGGTGCTAGGCTTTGTGTTGATTTTCGATTGTCCGGCGAGATCCCAGTTTGATATGGGAGCTTCGCATTCCTTCTTGTCCGAAAGATTCGTATCGCGCATCGGAGTCCCTTCCTCAATGGAAAAAGACAAGTTGGATGTGTTGTTTCCCAATGGGTGCTCAATGCGTGCGGATAGATTCTATGTGGTAAAAATACGGATTGGGGACCAGGAGTTTGACTTACAAGCTTCGGTACTGCCATTGGTGGAGGTCGACGTAATCTTTGGTATGGACTGACTCTCGGAGCAGCGAGCATGTATTGATTGCAACCAAAAGGAGGTTAAGTTGGTACTGAATACTGATCGGGAGACTACGTTTGCGGGCATGAATGGGTCGAGTAAGATTTTGATGTTGGCCCTTCAGGTGATCAAGGCAGTTCGGTTTGGGGGAGAGCTATCTGTAACATTAGTGCAGACTTCAATGCCTAAGCCAAGTCTGGGTAGTATTCATGTTGTGTTCGAGTATCCTAATGTGTTCTCAGATGACATCCCTGGAGCCCCTCCTCAGTGTGAGATTGATTTTACTATTGAGCTAGGGCCGGGTGACTAAACTGTGGCATGCTCTCTGTATCGGATAGTGCCAAGAGAAATGGCAGAGCTGAAGGTGCAACTGCAAGAGTTGTTGGAGCAAGGGTATGTGCGTCCAAGTTCATTGCCTTGGAGCACACCGGTCCCCTTCGTTAAGAAGAAGGATGGGAGCTTGCGACTCTGTATCGACTATCGGGAGTTGAACAAGCTTACGAAAAAGAATAAGTATCCGATCACAAGGATTGACGACCTATTTGATTAGTTGGTCGGGTCAACAGTATATTCGAAGTTAGATCTGAAATCTGGCTACTACCAATTAAGCATAAGGGAAAGCGACATCCCAAAGGCAGCATTCAGCATGCGGTTTGGGCATTACGAGTTCACGGTCATGCTGTTTGGGTTGACCAATACGTCATCCGTGTTTATGGATCTGATGAACATGACGTTCAGAGAGTACTTGGACCGTTTCGTGATAGTATTTATCGATGATTTCTTAGTGTACTCTCAATGTGATGATGATCACTACAAGCATCTGCATATGGTGTTGGTGATGTTGAGAAGTAATCAGTTATTTGCTAAGTTCTCCAAGTGTGAGTTCTGATTATCCTCGGTTGCGTTCCTTGGTCATATTGTTAGTGGAGAAGGGATAACGGTGGATCCGACGAAGATAGTGGCGATACGGGAGTGTCCTGTGTTGTCTATAGTGGAGGAAGTCCAGAGCTTTCTGGAGCTTGCCGGCTACTACAGGCGCTTTGTGGAGAACTTATCACGGATAGCGCTACCACTCACGACGTTGACAAGGAAGGATCAAAAGTTTGTGTGGCCGCTGGAGTGCGAGCAGGCTTTTGGAGATTTGAAGAGGAGGTTGACCACGACGCCTATTTTATGTTCGTCGAGTGGGAGCGAAGGGTTTGAAATCTATAGTGATGCTTCGGGCAGTGGTTTGGGCTGTGTTCTGCTACAGAATGCGAGCGTGATAACCTATGGTTCACGACAATTGAAGGTTCATTAGAGGAATTATCTTGTTCACGACTTAGAGTTAGCGGTCGTGATATTTTCTCTAAAGCTGTGGAGGCACTACTTGTACGGTGTGAAGGACGATATCTACACCGATCATAGGTGTAACATCCCATTTTCGACTAGACCCCCAAGAGTGGTTTTGGTCATGGCAAAATCCTAGGATGCCCAAGGGACCAAGTGAACAAGGCCAAGTTGAAAATCACCTTGGTCTGCCTATAGCTCAGCCTTATATCAGAAAGGGGAGATCTAAACCATCAGATCCCATAGGAAGAAATAAACATGCACAAAAATTCCCTGAAAACAGCTCTTTCGGGTCTGACACGCCCGTGTCGGCCCAGACACGCCCAGGTCGCCAGGCATGTCGTCAGCTCTACGATCATCGAGCTCATTTCGTTGACCAGAGGGGATCACACCCACCCGACACGCCCGTGTCGGATGATACATGCTCGTGTCGCCAGGCGTGTCCTCATCTCGATGATCATCGAGTTCATTTCATCGAACAGGGGGGAACACGCCCCCGACGCGCCCGTGTCGCCAGGTGTGTCGTCAGCCCAACGATCTTCGAGCTCATTTCGTCGAGCTCATTTCATCGAACAGAAGGGAACACGCCCACCCGACACGCCCGTGTCGGATGATACATGCCCATGTCGCCATGTGTGTCCTCAGCTCGACGATCGTTGAGCTCATTTCGTCGAACAGAAGGGAACACGCCCACCCGAGATGCCCGTATCGGATGATACACGACCGTGTCACAGCCGTGACACCAGGCGTCACACGGCGGTTCTGGGAAGAATTGTCGTGAGTAGGAGAGTGAAAGCTCCATTTTCCCCCAATGTGGAGGAGAGAGAAAGTGTCAATTCATGGCCATTAAGGTGATACACCCCTCGGTATCCGTCCATTATGCTCACATTCATCTTCCCTGATGAAATAGAGGGGATTCCAGCAGTTTCCATAGACATTTAATAAAGGGGGGATGCATAGGGTCGGCCATGGGAGGGGAGGTGAAGAGGTCAACCATGGCCAAGAGAATTAAAGCCCCGCACCCCCCAACCGATCCCTCCATCATCTTTAGAGACCACTGAGGAGTGTAATTTCCCATTTTCCCGAACACTTAGAGCCCTCGGAGGAGGAAAAACCATGGCAACGAAGCTTTGAGGAGGATCAATGGCGGCTGGCGACTGGAGCAAGGAATCGCTCCAAATGAGGTCCAATCCTCTTACTCTCTATCTGTGCTAGATCTAGATCGGTTTAGGTAGAGAAATAGGGCTCAATTTAGCCTGAATGGGAGCTTGTATTTTCGGATTTTTCATGGAAAAATGGTGGTGTGAGTTCACCGGAAACTGCCGCCTCCGGCGGCATGGTCGCCGCCAAATGCTAACCACCACCTCAACGGAGGTGGTGGTGGTGGTGGCCGGCCAGGGAGGTGGTCGGGGTGGCCGGAAAGTGGACTGGAAGAGGCTCCAGGTCGGCCCAATCACTGCCCTTGGCTGGAGCTTGAGGATGAGCGGATGTCGTCCGTTTTCATCAAGATATTTTATATGATATTAATGTTATTCAATGTTTTGGAATTATTAGCTGTAGATGGTTTTAATTATTAATACTACCTCGAGGCCTCTACTGTAAAAGTGGCCAACATGAAAACTGTAGTGCTTGAAGTCTAGTTTATTGTAAAATTTATTTGAACCAATTTGGAAACCAGGTGTGATCACATCACTCGTTTTGGTGCAACATATACGTAGGCATGACCAGACATTAGAATGGATGCCCACTCCAAACCAAACCTCCAAAAGACTTGAAATTTTTGATATGGTCTACTCTTATCGATATCTAGGACTTATCTAAAAATCAAAATTTTTGGAGAAAATTTTTCTATAGTTTTTAGAAAATTTAATAATCCATGAATAAATTAATTAGATGTTCTAAACATCTCAAAACTCTCCCAAATTTGGGTGGGTGGTCTTAGAGGTCATGTTAAGGCTCTGGAAAACATATCACCTCATTTGGAGATGTTTTGGTTAGGTATTGATCCAACCTTAGGTATACCGTATAGGGTAAATTAGGTCAAGGAGCTATTTTGATGTTTGGTTGGTTAAATCACCTCAACAGATGCTGATATTTTGGCCACTGATTTTATTTGGCATGTAACACCCTTAAATGAGATTTCAGGTGGTTTGTGTTAGGGTAGCCTTAGAACCCTAGGATAGGTCCCTTTTTTGGAGATTTTTAGGGTCTGAAGGTCATGGGGTCAAATGACCTTGGAATGACTTGGGAATTGGTGGAAGGGATCATAGGGTGGCTAAGGTCCTCTGGTTGAAGTTTTGTTGAATTTGGAATCCTTTAACCCCCCTCAAATCCCTAACCTAGTTTAGGGCACAAAACCCAAAAATTATGTTTAGGCAATCAAAACACCTCACAATAACATGGAACTTGGGCAGGGTATTACTCTGATAAAAAGAACTCTAAAATAATTTTGGTGGAATTTTTGGACTAATAAAATTTGTACTTCCTTTATAACCCTAGCCGTGTCCTTAAGTTTATTTTGCTTGCTATGATATTTCGGTCCACTGAAAAGTTGTGAAATTTAGTATTTGGAAGTTTTGCATCATGTTAGTACCCTCTGTATTTTCATTGAAATTTTTAGATAATAATTTTAAGTACTTTTTTTATAAATTATGAATTGTGGATTTCTGATCAAAAATAGATTTGGAGCCCAATATTGCTATGAAAATTATAAAACTTGGTCAGGGAGTGTACTATGTCAATATGTAGGCTCTGGAATTTTCTCATAATTTTTAGGTGATTAGAAACAATACTTGCTTCATAAGGTTATAAATTTGGGAGATTACTTTTAATTAGATTCAAAGCGCCTCATGTGTTGTAAAAATTATAAAACTTGGTTAGGGTTAGTTTTAGATCATCATCTATCTCCTGGAATTTTGTTATAACTAATAGTTGAATTTTTACAGTACTTGCTTCAATAACCAATGGTTATGGAATTATTGAATGTTAGAAAGTAGCGAAAAGAGGTGAAAAGTAGAGAACAAGCGAATAAACATTTGAATAATTGAAATTTTATTATCCAAAAAAGATATCTATTACAAAGGTATGCCCTCCTTTATATAGAATGGAGGAGAGATGAGAGAATACAAATAAGAGATGTGGGACTATAATTTACAGGACAGGCGGACTATACAAAACAAACCGCACAAGCCGCGCGGTTAGACAGCAGGGCTAACCGCACGGCTACCACCAGAGAGGAAGAGAGACTGCCAGGGTAGACCGCCAGACCGCCCGGTCTCCAAGCCGACTGAGACAAACCGCCAGACCGCGCGGTCTTCAACTTCAACACTCCCCCTCAAGCTGGAGCATATATATCGATCATGCCCAGCTTGTCATAGATGTGGAAAAAGGAAGCGGACACTGGCTTGGTGAAGACGTCTGCCAACTCGTTGTCGGACGTGACAAATGGAGTGCAAATCTGTTTCTTCAATATTTCTTCTCGAATAAAATGACAGTCGACTTCTATGTGTTTTGTTCTCTCATGAAAGACTGGATTTTTGGAAATGTGTATCGCGGCCTTATTATCACAGAACATAGGAAGAGGATAGTTGTAAACCTCTCCTAAGTCAAGCATGAGAGCCCGCAACCACTTCAACTCACATGTAGTCGATGCCATGCTACGATATTCAGCCTCTGCACTAGACCTGGAAACGACAGACTGTTTCTTGCTCTTCCAACTCACAAGATTGCCTCCAACAAATGTGCAGAAACCTGAAGTCGATTTGCGGTCCCCTTTGTCATCCGCATAGCTTGAATCAGAGTAAGCTTCAACCCTTAGGTGACCATTCTTCTGAAATAAGAGTCCTTTCCCTGGAGCAGCTTTAATATACTCTAATATCCTCAGAGCAGATTGTAGATGACACTCCCTCGGAGCTTGCATGAACTGGCTCACCTTGCCAACAGCATAGGAGATGTCGGGTCTGGTTACCGTGAGATATATGAGCTTGCCCACCAGACGCCGGTATCTCGTAAGATCAGAGAGAAGAGGTGAGTCATCTGTCCAAGTTTTGTCTTCTCCAGCAGCCATAGGACAACGTGCAGGTTTAGCACCAGTGAGTCCTGCATCCTTTAAAAGATCAAGAGCATACTTCCGTTGTGAAAGGACCATGGAGTTGGGCTTTCTAGAGATTTCAATCCCCAGAAAGTATTTCGGGGAGCTCATATCCTTTGTAACCAGATGTTGACGAAGGTGTTTCTTGGTCATCAGTATCCCATCCTGGTCATCGCCAGTAAGAAGAATGTCATCAACATAAACCGCAAGAACAACAAGACCAGAGGCGGTTTTCCGAACAAACAAGGAGTGATCTGCTGAGCTTCGTGTAAAACCAATGGCCGCAACAATGCCACTGAACTTGTCAAACCAGGCACGAGGACTCTGCTTGAGGCCATAGATAGCCTTCTTTAGCCGGCATACCCGTGTCTCCCCCTGAGCAACATACCCAGGAGGTTGCTCCATGTAAACAGCTTCCTGCAGATCTCCATAGAGGAAGGCATTCTTAACATCTAGCTGCGAGATGGGCCAATCCCTGTTGACAGCTACAGAGAGAAGAACCCGAATAGTGCTGAGGCGAGCCACGGGCGAGAAAGTGTCAAAGTAATCAATCCCATAAGTTTGGGTAAAACCCTTGGCAACCAGGCGAGCCTTATAACGATCCACACTGCCATCCGGGAGAAACTTCACCACGAAGACCCAGCGACAACCAACAACATCGGTGCCGAAAGGAGGCGGAACAAGGGTCCAGGTACCCCGTTCAGTGAGAGTAGCAATCTCCTCATCCATAGCAACTTTCCAGTGAGGAATAGTAAGGGCCTCCTGGTAGGAACGGGGGGTGGTAGTGGCCGAGATAGCCAGGGCAGAGGCTCGGCGAGCAGGGGTAAGGCGATCGTAGGAAACAACCGCAGTAAGAGGATGGTGGGTACAAGCCCGAACCCCTTTGCGAAGAGCAATCGGGAGATCCAGGTCAGCAGGTGCCTCAGTATCCGGAGTATCCGTGGTGGAGAGAGCTGGCCCGGGAGTAGAGAGAGATGGCAGCGGAGTGGAGGGAGAAAGCGGAGTAGAGGGTGGAGATGAGGAGGATGGGGAAGACGGTGGAGTGGGTGGAGAGGACGGAACCTCAGTGGGAGCAGAGGGAAGGGATGGGTTGGTATGAGAAGTAGGAGCCGGAGGAGGAGAAGAGGAAGCGGGAGAGAAGTAAGATGCATTGGCAAAGAAGGTGACATCCGCAGAGACAAATTGCTTGCGGGTAACAGGGTCAAAGCAACAATAGCCTTTCTGAGTGGGAGAGTAGCCCAGAAAGACACATTTGGTGGCACGGGGTGAGAGTTTATCACGGGTGGCAGCGGGAGAGTGCACAAAAGCGGTGCACCCAAAGATGTGTAGAGGAAGAGGAAAGGGATCCTTGTCCGGATAAAGAATGGAGAAGGGGGTAGCACCGTGGAGAACGGTTGAGGGAAGGCGATTGATGAGATAGCAGGAGAGAAGGACAGCATAGCCCCAATAGGAGCGAGGAACATGCATTTGAGTCATCATAGTGCGAGCGACATCAAGGAGGTGACGGTTTTTGCGTTCCGCCACCCCATTTTGTTGGGAAGTGTAGACACAGCTGGTTTGACGAATAACACCATGGTGAGTGCAAATGGAGGAGAAGTCGTGGCTAAGATACTCCTTAGCATTGTCAGAACGAAGGATTTTAATAGACGTAGCAAACTGAGTTTTAACCATCGAATAAAAGGAGGTCCAAATAGAGAACAACTTGGAGGGATCTTTAAGAAGATATACCCACGTAGACCGAGAGAAATCATCAATGAAGGTGACAAAATAGGAACTGCCCCGACCGATGGTGAGGGTAGGAGCGGGACCCCATATGTCAGAGTGAACGAGGTCGAACGGATGGGAAGAGCACCGACTTTGCGTTGGTGGGAAGGAGGAGCGGTGATGTTTGCCAAGTTGATATGCATCACAGTTTAGAGGAGGATGATGAGGAGGGAGGTGCGGCAGGAGCTGTCGTAGAATGCAGGGACGAGCATGTCCAAGGCGAAGGTGCAATTGGAGAAGATCTGTAGAGGAGGAGGAGAAGGCGGAGAGAGCAGAAACGTTGTCGAGGAAGTAGAGGCCACCACTCTCAGTCCCGGTAGCAATCGTCCGTTGGGAGTCCGGATCCTGAAAAGCACAAGAGGTAGGGGTGAATGTGACAGAACACCGTAGTTTCTTGCATAAAGAAGTAACCGATAATAAATTGCAAGGAAACTTGGGCACATAGAGGGTATCAGCCAAGCAGAGAGATGGAGTGACTGGAACCATGCCCGTCCCATGGACCGGGGAGGGAGATCCATCAGCGACAATGACCGGGGGCAACTGAGCCTGTGTGTCAAGAAGAGAGAATCATTGAGGGTTGCCTGTCATATGATTTGTTGCACCAGAGTCGATGAGCCATCGTCCGCGAGTCACAACATGAGCACTACCAGAAGAGGTGACCACAGAGGCGGACATGCTGGAGGAGAGGAAAGCCATGGAAGCATGAGAGTAGCAAACCGCGACGAGAAGAACAAGCCGCGAGAAGAGAAAGGAGCACCAAGCCGGGCGACCAGAAAATAGGTCGGGCGACTAGGAAGGCCGCTTCCAAGAAGCCGAGCAAAGCAGAGGGAAAGAAGTCGCACGACCTGAAAAAGTCGGGCGAACAGAGGAGAACAAGTCGCACGACCAAAGATGAGGCCGAGGCGACTAGCAAGCAGGAGTGGGTAGAAGGCAATAAGAAGTAAGCGGCAAAAAAGCAGGCAAAGGTCCAGCGGGGAAGAGGTCGCGCGGACTGAGAAGACCGAGCGAACAGAAGAGAAGAAGAAGAGAAGAGCAGGTGACCGCAACCAAGATGCGGGTGAAAAAGGAACAACCCGCACGGTCAGGCAGATCACAGCAGCAAACCGCGAGTATAGAGACAAGACACGCGGACAGAGACAGACCGCAACGACTAGGAAGTCGGAGAGGCAAGAAAGAACAAGGAGCGCGGCGACAACGAAACAGGTCACTGCGACAAAGAGTAGTGGGAGAAGAGAACCAAGAAGAAGCAAGCCGCGTGAACAGGGCGGCGGACAGAAACAAGCCGCGCGGATAGAAACAAGCCGCGCGGATAGAAGAGAGGGCAAGCCGCGAATCAAGTCGCAGAACGCGGAAAACAGGTCGCGAACAACAGAGGGCGCACAGAATCAGGAGGAAATGACCGTGTCCTCTGATACCATGTTAGAAAGTAGCGAAAAGAGGTGAAAAGTAGAGAACAAGCGAATAAACTTTTGAATAATTGAAATTTTATTATCCAAAAAAGATATCTATTACAAAGGTATGCCCTCCTTTATATAGAATGGAGGAGAGATGAGAGAATACAAATAAGAGATGTGGGACTATAATTTACAGGACAGGTGGACTATACAAAACAAACCGCACAAGCCGCGCGGTTAGACAGCAGGGCTAACCGCATGGCTACCACCAGAGAGGAAGAGAGACTGCCAGGGTAGACCGCCAGACCGCCCGGTCTCCAAGCCGACTGAGACAAACAGCCAGACCGCGCGGTCTTCAACTTCAACATTGAATAAAAATTAAATTAAGGGTTATTGTTCACTAGAAAAATTGGGAGAGTACCTCTAGTGTGTTTTTAGGCCATGATGGTCTTACTGAATTTTTATCATAATTTTAGAACAATATTGCTGGCCTTTGCTTCTTAAAATGATAATATCGACTTTATGTTCTAAATTATGGATTTGGGGCCTAAATAATTCTAAAAATTCTTAGACCTTGGATTTGTTGTAGAAATGTTTCCTAGTATTTATCATAGTTTTGTGGTGATAAGATACTGACTTAAAAGTGCATTTCATGTTCAAAGTAGGGCATCCGGAGTCTTTGGGTAATTAGAATGAATGCCCAATTAATAGGAAGATTATGAAACTCTACAGTTAGTCTAAATAGGTCATGGTAGACTCCCAGTAATTGTTTTGGTTCTGTTGGATGAGTAAATGGAGTACCCCTTAGTGGGAGCATCGTGTAACTTAGCACGGTCTGCATATAGTACATAGAATTAAAATAGGCTAGCTCGGAGAACTTGAACACACTTAGGGGAGCCACACTGAAATAAAAGAGAGGATTGGTCAAGGGTAGGAATCAATAATATTAAGTGCCTTGCGAAAGTGAACTTTGGGCGAAATCCCATCGTAGTTCCTAGTGCCTTCAAGAGCCTTTCATGGGGAATACCTTGGGCAGTCATGGGCTAACGTAAACTTTAGGGATAATATGGACAAGAGTAACCTCAATAATACCTCCACCATGCACTCGCACTTGTACACGTGGTGAGACAAATTGGTAATGAATGTATAGTATAGAACCATGGTCGATGGGCTTACTAGTAGAGTTAAAGGGACTTGGAATTGTTTTGGTAGTCCGGGGAGTTATATGCTCGAGGGCTAGTTTTTAGACTTGATGGTTTGGTAAGCTGGGGGCTCTGGGATTTAGGTGAGGTATAATATACAAGCTTGCATGTGCATAATAGTGGTGGGTCCTCAGTATTGGACGATTGATCACACCGTCGTCGGTACGTTGACTTGGGGAGACTAGCTGGTTTGCTAGGAATAATACAGAAACGTACGAGATGGGCTAGGCTAGGTAGTGTGATTACTAGTCTAGGAGTGGAGAGGCCCAACCCAGTGTCTCCGTTAGCCACGACGAGAGGCTCCTCAGAGTTTAGCTAACTCCAAACTAGGTAACTAAAGGTCTTTGCACATAGATTCGTGTGTGTGTGTGTGTTGCACTTGCATGTTCATACTCACGCATACTTGCATGTCATAGCATAGTCATTGCATTTAACCCCTGACACCTAACGTATAAATTGGTATGGAACAGTTTTTATGATAGGCCTTGCAAAATGACCCCTTGGTCTATAGGGTTAATCCCTATAAATTAATGGTTACTGATTACTATTTGTACAGTTCGTACTTTCAGTTCTTCATGCTTACCTTACTTCTCTGCATTACCTTTTATTGATTAACTCCGGCTACACTTTTAATGTTATAACACTCCTGTTAGGATAGTTGTCATCTGCTTGATTACGCCCTGCTATTTGGTCCTCCTTTTCACTTCCTTCCGCCCGGTGCCTAGGAGCCACGGGTAGAGGGGTGGGGGATTGTTGATTGAGTCTAGTTTAACTGACGGTCGTTTGACCACGTCATTTTAGGCACTCCGGATAGGAGACAAGGAACAGCCACAGGAGATGCCGCACCAGCGTAGTACGGTGCAGATGGAGACAGGCCAGTGTAGTTCGGGTGGACAGGCATCCAGATCCGTGAGTGGAGCTGAGTAGTAGTAGTTTTACTTATATGAGTGGCTTGTAGTGAGGTCTTTATGTGCCAGACATAAGTCGAAATATCGTGGTGTGGACCCTTTATTTGGCATGTGATTTCCTCTTTCTATGTTGTGGAATTGAATATTTTAGCTTTTTTAATCATTATACATTCTCTCTTGTTGATCAAAAAGGCCGGCAGAATCGACATTTTGTAGTGGTGGCCATCCCGAGAGTCGGGGCCACCGCAAAACGGCGATTCTGGGCATAAGACCCCGGTGGTTGTTGCAAAAAAGGGGGTCTTACAAGTGGTATCAGAGGCAAACCTCGAACCGAGAGATTGTAGTCCACAAAACATGGGAGACCCTGTGAGGGCTTAGTTCTAGGACAAACTAGCAGCGGAAGCAATGGTGTGCCCATGGGAGGAATCATGTGCAATGCTTCTAATAACAAAAAGTTTTAGGTCAATTTACTAAACTTAAGACCGTCTTTTTGTAGGGTGTGACGAATCCTCCCCTGCCATAGGTGACATCTCCGACACCGAATGTGGTTCCACACCCGTCGGCTCTGACCCCGTTGCAGCAGACAGAGTTGGTGTCACAACCAGCATTTCCTCAACGAGTACATCCTATAAGAGTAAGTGGAACTACGTGTTATGATGCCACATCGTGCACGGGATAACTGCACACGCTCAGGCAAAACCTTGACGCTTACTTTATTAGTTGAAATCCATCAGTTAAATGCAAGAAAACCGTTTAGTTTGATGGTCGTATCCCTCGGCCTTATGGATCAAAACGTGTGTTTGTACGCGGTGAAAAATACGTTAGTTTACTTATGAAGATTTCCTATATGCAATCTAGATTTACCATAATCTAAAAAATCCTCTTTTTTACATTGTTTGGAAAATACTTGATTAGTTGACAAAAACATGTTATGAATGATATACAATAGTAGGTTTTTGTAGCTTAAAAATACCTAATGCAAGCTAGCATAAAACAGTCCCAAGAGCAAGTAGATATCATCCCAATGATTCATAATAGCAGTATATCATTCATATGTAGCCACTAAAGAAAACCACCAATGGGCGTCAACAAGCTGACACGAACTCACTGGGGCGTCTGTACGTCTGTACAACAAAGTAAAGAACTACCTCGCTACGCAAGCTTGGCTAGCTCCAAGTAAACTCCACCAAATTACTAGCCGCTCAACCGGCTACAACCTGCACCTGAGGCATTCAAGAAAGAACACCTCAGCAATCATCAAAGCTACAACGTAGAGCATTAAGTTCATAAAATATGACGAAGGGGCGTACTGACCCCTTAGAAATTTTTCATATCAAACGTGTGAAAAGACCAGGGTGGAAAACAAGTGTCAAATACTGCCAACCCAAAGTGTAAAACGCACCAAGTGCGTGAAATTCTCATCAAGTCCAGCTCAACCCGCAGGAGCAAAAAGGTAACATATATGCCCATTCCATCATCATTATAACAAGAAACAACTATACTAGTGAAACATAAGCAGCGGTTAGGTTCGATTCCGCAAGGGTCTTTTGGTGGCGGCCCTAAAGTGGAACGCACCAATAAAAGCAAGCCCAAATCGGGGCCAAAACGGTTCTCTACACCACAAAACAAAACCCGGTGGCCACCAAGGCTGAAACCACACCACCCCTTACAGAATCCTCACACTAATGCTCCTACCATGGTTCACAATTCGCCTCGCAAAACTCACCATAACCCAAGCTAAACACATTTCATTTCATCGTCCTCACTCATGACCACAAATTGACCAAGTTATGTCAAACTTGATAGAGTTTGGGTCTCTATTTCACCATAAGCGAACCCCACAAGTAACAACACCGACTAAACACAACAAGATCTCGAATCGTATGGACAAGAAGGTAAATAATAGAGAAATACAAGGTAAAACAAGGCAAAATTAGATGAGCAATAGGAAAGCATATAGATTGGGAAATTCATGGGTGCATAATAGACAAAAGGTGAGATTCAAGACAAGATGAACAAAGCTAGCATAGTAGACACAGGTGCAATAGAAACAAAATGAGTAAAGCTAACAAACTTGAAAGGGGAAACTAGCTACACTTGCAAGAATCAACGAACAAAGACAAGATTGGCAAACATCGCAAAAATCATATAACAAAAGATAAGATTAGCAAGGGCGAAGAACACCGCTTGCCTGAACCGAGACGACACTGCGACGGTTGCTCCTCTTTTTCCTTTTTCTTCCCTTGCCTTAGCTTTTCTCCCTTGCTTTCTCTTTGAAATGGGGAAGAAGATGAAGAAGGGAATAAGTGAGGAGGAAAACTCTTGTCTCGGCCTTATTTCCTCCAGTACAGAGCTGGACCGTTTGATCCAGAATCAGAGAAATGAACGGCACAAAAACCTGAAAAAGTAGATTTGTGGCCCTATCATGCCATGTGTCACGCCCGTGTCACAAGGCGTGTACCTTAAGCGGCGTAGAATGTCGACAAATTCAAGTTTATCCATAAGGTACACGGCCTGGTACACGCCCGTGACGGGTCTGTCACGCCCGTGGCCTAGGGCGTGTAACCTATGTCTTGACATTTCGTCGACCAAAAGTGTCGACACTTCGACATAGCGGGACACGCCCGTATCACAGGCCGTGTACCCCTCTCTCGACACTCGACACCCGACACTCGACACTCGACATTCATCGAGCGAAATTCGTCGACCCAGCGGGACACGGCCCGTGACACGCCCGTGTCATGGGGCGTGTACCCCATTCATCGAGCTCAACTCGACGCAAGAAAATTCGTCGAGTCCAGGAGGTCACGCCCCAAGTCACGCCCTGGGTCACACCCTGACACGCCCATGTAGGGGGGCGTGTTCCTCCCGTAACTTCGTCGAACGAAGTTCGATGACCACAAAGCCAAAACGCATCCTGAGCTGGACACGCCCTGGGACACGCCCGTGTCCTAGGCCTTGTCACTCAAAAATGACTATGGAGTTCTTTCAACTCTCATCACCATGCTCGAACAACGGTCAAAGCCAACGTAACGCCCATCAAGCGTATGCAATCATTCAATGAAAAACAGGGCGTTACAGTTGGGACAAACTTTGACGGCCATCTTAGATGCCTTTAGGGCACAGCAGGCTCCGGCTCCTCAGCCGAACCCCGGAGCGAACTGGTTGAGTGCATTCCGGGGCCTTGCACCACCATCACACTTGGGGACGGAGACGACAGTGCCCACGGAGGAGTGGCTAGAAATTATGCACGAGATGTTGGTGGGAATACAGTGTCCGGTGGACCTGGCAGTATCTTTGGTGGTTTTTTGTCTGGAGTCGCATTCGAAGAGGTGGTGGAAGTCGGTGATGGACACCACTTATGCGGGAGTGGAGATCGCGGACATTACTTGGGAGGCGTTTAGAGCGGCACTACTGGAGCATTTTGTGCCGCAGTCCGTAAGGGACGAATTGGAGGATAGATTCTTGCAGTTGAAGCAAGGCAACAAGACAGTTCTGGAATATCACCGGGAGTATACTCATTTGGCCCGGTTTGCAGATTCTTACAAGCTGGATGATGTGGGTTACGCCAAGAGGTTCTACAAGGGCCTTCGTGATGACCTGAGGCAGGCCCTCTTGTTCGTGTCTGATGGTACCATGGCCAGGATCTTGGAGATGGACAAGAAGCCGGAGGCGGACCAGCTTGCAGTCTGGAGCAGGAAGAGACATGGGGATGATGTCGTTCTAGGAGGGAGAAGGGACCCACAGAGAGGCCGGGTCATGGGAGAGAGAAGGAACGACGATCAACCCCGTCAGGAGGAAAGGCAGGAGCCAAGGGAGCAGGCACTGTTGGCTCCACAGCCGCTACAGATGAGGTAGGTGCCCAGGATAGGGCAGGTACCACCTACACCACATCTGTGCTATCACTGCCATCAGCCAGGGCACATTTGGATTAATTGTCCTACGAGAAATGGGTACACTCCTGCTGCATGGGGTTGCCCACCGGCTCACCAAATGGGAGGTCGTGGACGTGGCCGCGGACGCAGATTTCAGGGCGGTGAACACAGGCATGATGGGGAGCAGATCTATGCTCTAGACTTAGCGCATCCCCGGAATCGGAAACGGGTTATTTCATGTATGAGAGTAATTTTAAGTATTGGTAGAATAACTACACAACCTAGGTTAGAAAACTTTAGACCTAAGCTATTTTTCCTTTAACTAATTTAGGAATCGTGATGGTGTGCGACAAACATGACCTTACCCTGTTCAACACGGAGGCATCACACAACTTTGTATCGAAGGATTTCATCAAGGATCTGGGCCAAATTCGATATTATACGGGAGCTACCAGGAGGGTGCGTCTCCCCAATGGGATGGAGATCCAGTCCACAGAGAAGTGCCTCCTGAAGGTTACCATAGACGGGTTGACACTCGAGGACCCGGCAACGATCCTGAGAATGTCAGACTTCGACCTTTTCTTGGGCATGACATGGCTGTTCTGGAACCATGCCCATATTGACTGAACAACAAGGAGGGTCGTGCTGAGACACGGCGATACATATGCGACATTCTAAGGTACTACTCTGGTTTCCCGCCGCCTCCTTTCATCTATTCAGGTTGTCAAGGCCCACTTGTAGGGAGATGAGGTATATCAAGTGCTGTTCGAAATGACTGAGGAGAAGGACCTGATGGTTAGCATTCTAGTGGTCTGTGACTATGCCGATGTATTTCTAGAGAAGCTGCCAGGACTGCCTCCGCATAGGGGGAAGGACTTTCAGATTCAGTTGGTGCCCGGGGATAAGCCGGTATCCAAGGCCCCTTATCGGATGGCACAAAGGGAGCTGGCAGAATTTCAGACACTATTGCAGTAGCTGGTGGAAGCATGATTCGTCAGACCGAGTTCCTCGCCATGGTGAGCTCCGGTCCTATTCGTGAAGAAGAAGGATAGGACACTTCGACTGTGCATTGACTATGGAGCACTGAACAGGCCGACCGTCCGGAATACCTACCCGCTCCCAAGGATAGATGAGTTGTTCAATCAGTTGGAGGGAGCCCATTTTTTCTCGAAGATGGACTTGAGGTCAGGCTACTAACAGCTACGGATCCAGGAGGAAGATATCCCGAAGACGGCCTTAAGTAGCAGATATGGCCTGTATGAGTTCACCGTGATGCCCTTCGGGCTCACGAATGCTCCATCGGCATTTATGAGCCTCATGAAGCAGGTCTTCGAGACTTATTTGGATGTGTTTGTCATAGTATTCATAGACGACGTCCTTATCTACTCTAGGACGGAGGAGGACCATACACGGCATCTGGCACTGACTTTGGAGAGATTGCGGGAGCATCGCCTCTATGCGAAGTTCATCAAGTGTCAGTTCTGGTTGAAGGAGGTGGCTTTCATGGGCCAAATTATTAGTGGAGCCGGGTTAGCGGTGGACTCTGCAAAGGTTCAGGCATTCATGGATTGGCCACCACTGAAGACGGTCATGGACGTACGGAGTTTTCTCGGGCTTTCCGGTTATTACCGGAAATTTATGGAGGGATTTTCTCGGATCGCCCTTCCAGTCACTTCGTTGACGAAGAAGAACGTACCCTTTGTATGGACGCCATAGTGTGGGACGGAAGGATTCCAGGTATACACCGACGCATCATATCAGTGAATGGTTACGGTGCTGATGCAGAACGGGCATGTCATATTATATGCCTCCCGCCAACTAAAGACCCATGAGAAGAACTATCGAGTACACGACCTGGAGATGGGAGCAGTTGTGTTTGAACTTAAGATATGACGACACTACCTCTACGGAGTCCACTATGATATATACTCAGATCATAAGAACCTTAAGTACATGGACACGCAGAAGGAACTGAATATCAGGCAGAGGATGTGGGTGGAGTTTTTATCGGACTATCAGTACGAGATGCACTACCACCCGAGGAAGGTGAACGTGGTAGCAGATGCACTGAGCAGGATAGCCGCCACAGTGAGAGCAGAGTCGCAGTTGATGTCTATGGAGCTGCTGCAGAGTCTGGACGACATGCATATTACTCTGGTGTCGTCTGACGACCGCGAGCTCGATGAGGAGTACTTGATCGTGATGGGAGTCACCAATGACATTAGAGACCGAGTCAGAAAAGGTCAGAGGCGAGATGCCAAACTAGAGCCCATCTTCCAGGCCTTAGATACAGGAGCTGCAGGAGACTACACACTGAGGGATGGCCTGGTGTGTTTCAGAGGATGGTTTTATATACTGGAGGGAGGCCTGATCCGGGAGGTGATTATGACGGAGGCGCACTGCAGCCGGTATTCGGTGCACACGGGAATCATGAAGATGGCGGCGGATTTGAAGAAGACGATGTATTGGCCGGGCATGAAGAAGGATATTACTTACTTCGTGACTCATTGTGAGACATGTTAGCTAGTGAAGGCGGAGTGCAGGAACCCTACAGGATTGTTGCAGCCACTCTCGGTGCCAGAGTGCAAATACGACGACATAGCCATGGATTTCATACATGGGCTTCCCCAGTATCGGACGGGGAATAATTCGATCTGGGTGATTGTCGATCGGTTGACAAAGGTGGCTCGATTCATACCGATCAGGAAGAACGACTCGGTCGGAGTTCTGGTGCGGAAGTTTGTGGAGCAGTTCATTCGCTACCATGGGTGCACAGGTCAATAGTTTTAGATCGTGATGGGCGGTTTACGTCCAGGGAGTGGCGGTTAGTTTAGGAATATTTGGGCACCCTCCTGACTCTTAGCACAACCTTCCACCCTCAGACGGACGGGCAGACAGAGTTCATCGATCGTATATTGGAAGATCTGCTACGACTATGCATTCTGGACAAAGGAGAGCCACGGGAGAAGATGATGTCACTGGTAGAGTTCTCATATAACAAGAGCCATCAGTCCAGTATAGGCATGGCTCCCTACGAGGCCTTATATGGATGGAGGTGCAGGACACCGTTGTCATGGATCAGGATGAAGTCCCAAAGGTCCCGGGCTCGGAATTTGTGGAGGATACTGAGGCCTAGGTAATACTGATACGAGACCGGATGTTGGAGGCACAGAGCAGGAAGGCCAAAAATTATGATGCGCGACATCGTCAGGTGGAGTTTTATGTAGGAGATAGAGTGTTTTTGATGATACGGCCGGTGCACGGAGTCTCTCGAGTTCGCGGACGGAAGAAGAAGCTCAGCACGAGATACATGGGGCCCTACAGGATCCTGGAGCGGATCGGCCACTTAGCATACAGGCTGGATTTGCCGCCAGAGATGGAAGGCCTGCATGATGTTTTTCATGTCTCCTCCCTCAGGAGGGCCCTATTACGTCCAGACCAGCAGATAGACACCACGGATGGGCCGGTAGCATCTGATCAGTCAGTGCACATGGAGCTGGTCCGGATTGACAACGCGGATATGCGGGTCTTGCGCTGCAAGAAGGTCCCGCTGGTCAAGGTCCTTTGGATAAATTACGGCCAGGAGGAGCACACTTGTAAGCCACAGTACTTAATGCAGCAGAGGTACCTAGAGCTATTCGCCTCAGGTAAAATTTTTTTAGTTAAATATAGGGATGTTACATTTAATTCTCTGGTAGAACACCACAGGGCTAACCTTAATTTCGGGGACGAAATTTTTTTTATTATGTGTTGGGATTTGTAACATCCCATTTCTGACTAGACCCCCAAGAGTGCTTTTGGTCATGGCAAAACCCTAGGAAGCCCAAGGGACCAAGTGAACAAGGCCAAGGTGAAAATCACCTTGGTCTGCCTATAGCTCAACCTTATATCTGTAAGGGGAGATCTGAACCATCAGATCCAATAGGAAGAAATAAACAGCCACACAAATTCCATGAAAACAGCTCTTCCGGGTCTGACACGCCCGTGTCGGCCCAGAGACACCCGTGTCGCCAGGAGTATCGTCAGCTCGACGATCGTCGAGCTCATTTCATCGACCAGTAGGGATCACTCCCACCCGACACCCCCCGTGTTGGATGATACACGCCCGTGTTGCCAGGCGTGTTCTCAGCTCGACGATCGTCGAGTTCATTTCGTCGAGCTGGGGGGAACACGCCCCCGACATGCCCGTGTCGCTAGGCATGTCGTCAGCCCGATGATCGTCGAGCTCATTTCGTTGAGCTCATTTCGTCGAGCTCATTTCATCGAACAGAAGGGAACACGTAAATCCGACATGCCCATGTCGGAGGATACACGCCCGTGTCGCCAGGCGTGTCCTCAGCTAGACGATCGTCGAGCTCATTTCGTCGAACAGAAGGGAACACGCCCACCCGACACGCCCATGTCTAATGATACACGACCGTGTCACAGCCGTGTCACCAGGCGTGATACGGCGGTTCTGGCTAGAATCACCGTGAGTAGGAGGGAGAAAGCTCCATTTTTCCTCCAATGTGGAGGAGAGAGAAAGTGGTCATTCATGGCCATTAAGGTGATACACACCTCGGTATCCCTCCATTATGCTCCCATTCATCTTACCTGATGAATTAGAGGGGATTACAACAGTTTCCCGAGACATTTAATGAAGGGAGGATGCATAGGGTCGGCCATGGGAGGGGAGGTGAAGAGGTCAACCATGGCCAAGAGAATTAAAGCCCCACACCCCCCAACCAACCCCTCCATCATCTTTAGAGACCTCTGAGGAGTGGAATTTCCCATTTTCACGAACACTTAGAGCCCTCGGAGAAGGAAAAGCCATGACACCGAAAGCTTTGAGGAGGAGCAATGGCGGCCGGTGACTGGAGCAAAGAAATGCTCCAAATGAGGTCCAATCCTCTTCCTCTCTGTCTATGCTAGATCTTGATCGGTTTAGGTAGAGAAATCAGGCTCAATTAAGCCAGAATTTGAGCTTGTATTTTCGGATTTTTCATGGAAAAATGGTGGTGTGAGTTCGCCGGAAACCGCCGCCTCTGGCGTCATGGTCGCCGCCAAACGCTAGCCACAACCTCAACGGAGGTGGTGGTGGTGGTGGCCGGCCAGGGAGGTGGTCGGGGTGGCCTAAAAGTGGACTGGAAGAGGCTCCTGGTCGGGCCAATCACGGCCCTTGGCTGGAGGTTGAGGATGAGCGGATGCCGTCCGTTTTGATCAAGATATTTGATATGATATTAATGTTATTCAATATTCTGGGAATTATTAGCTGTACATGGTTTTAATTATTAAAAATACCTCGAAGCCTCTACGGTAAAAGTGGCCAACATGAAAACTGTTGTGCTTGAAGTCTAGTTTATTTTAAAATTTATATGAACCAATTTGGAAGCATGGTGTGATCACAGCACTCATTTTGGTGCAACCTCTACGTAGGCATGACCAGACATTAGAATGGATTTCCACTCCAAAACATACCTCCAAAAGACTTGAAATTTTGGCTATGGGCTACTCTTATCAATATTTAGACCTATCCAAAAATCAGAATTTTTGGATAATATTTCTCTATAGGTTTTAGAAAATTTAATAATCCATGAATAAATTAATTAGGTGTTCTAACATCTCAAAACTTCCTCAAATTTGGGTGAGTGGTCTTAGAGGTCATTTTAAGGCTCTGGTAAAACTTTCACCTCATTTAGACATGTTTTTGTTTGGTATTGATCCAACCCTAGGTATACCCTTATAGGGTTAATTAGGTCAAGGAGCTATTTTGATGTTTGGTTGGTCAAATCACCTCAACAGAGGCTGATATTTTGTCCACTGATTTTATATGGCATATAACACCCTTAAATGAGATTTGAGGTGGTTTGGGGTAGGGTAGCCCTAAAACCCTAGGGTAGGTCCCTTTTTTGGAGATTTTTAGGGTTTGAAGGTCATGGGGTCAAATGACCTTGGAATGACTTGGGACTTGATGGAAGGGATCATTGGGTGGCTGTGGTCCTCTGGTTGAAGTTTTGTTGAATTTGGAAGCCTTTAACCCCCCTCAAATCCCTACCATAGTTTATGGCACAAAACCTAATAATTGGGTTTAGGCAATCAAAACATCTCACAATAACTTGAAACATGGGCAGGGTATTTCTCTGATAAAAAGAACTCTAAAATAATTTTGGTGGAATTTTTGGACTAATAAAATTAGTACTTCCTTTATAACCCTAGATGTGTCCTTAAGTTTATTTTGCTTGATATGATATTTCTGTCCACTGAAAAGTTGTGAAATTTGTATTTGGAAGTTTTGCATCATGTTAGTCCTCTCTGTATTTTCATTGAAAGTTGTAGATGATTATTTTAAGTACTTGTTTTATAAATTATGAATTATGGATTTCTGATCAAAAATAAATTTGGAGCCCAATATTGCTATGCAAATTATGAAACTTGGTCAGGGAGTGGTCTATGTCAATATGTAGGCTCTGGAATTTTGTCATAATTTTTAGGTGATTAGAAACAATACTTGCTTCACAAGCTTATAAATTTGGGAGATTACTTTTAATTAGATTCAGAGCCCCTCATATATTGGAAAAATTGTAAAACTTGGTTAGGGTTAGTTTTAGATCATCATCTATCTTCTGGAATTTTGTTATAATTAATAGTTGAATTTTTACAGTACTTGCTTTAATAACTAATGGTTACAGAATTATTGAATTAATATTAAATTAAGGGTTACTGTTCACTGGAAAAATTGGGAGAGTACCTATCGGGTCTTTCTAGGCCATGATGGTCTTACTGAATTTTTATCATAATTTTTAGAACAATATTGCTGGCCTTTGCTTCTTAAAATGGTAATATCTACTTTATGTTCAAAATTATGGATTTAGGGCCTAAACAATTCTGAAAATTCTTAGACCTTGGATTTGTTGTAAAAATATTACCTAGTATTTATCATAGTTTTGTGGTGATAAGATACTGACTTAAAAGTGCATTTCATGTTCAAAGTAGGGCATCCAGAGTCTTTGGGTAATTAGAATGAATGCCCAATTAATTAGGAAGATTATGAAACTCTGGAGTTAGTCTAAATAGGTCATGGTAGACTCCCAATAATTGTTTTGGTTCTGTTGGATAAGTAAATGGAGTACCCCTTAGTGGGAGCATCGTGTAACTTAGCACGGTCTGCATATAGTACATAGAATTAAAATAGGCTAGCTCGGAGAACTTGAACACCTTAGGGGAGCCACACTGAAATAAAAGAGAGGATTGGTCAAGGGTAGGAATCAATAATATTAAGTGCCTTGCGAAAGTGAACTTTGGGCATAATCCCATCGTAGTTCCTAGTGCCTTTGAGAGCCCTTCATGGGGAATACCTTGGGCAGTCATGTTCTAACGTAAACTTTAGGGATAATATGGACAAGAGTAACCTCAATAATACCTCCACCTTGCACTCGCACTTGTACACATGGTGAGACAAATTGGTAATGAATGTATAGCATAGAACCATGGTCGATGGGCTTACTATTAGAGTTAAAGGGACTTGGAACTGTTTTGGTAGTCCGGGGAGCTGTATGCTCGAGGGCTAGTTTTTAGACTTGATGGTTTGGTGAGCTGGGGGCTCGGGGATTTAGGTGAGGTATAATATACAAGCTTGTATGTGCATAATAGTGGTGGGTCCTCAGTATTGGACGATCGATCACACCGTCGTCGGTACGTTGACTCGGGGAGACTAGATGGTTTGCTAGGAATAATACGGAAACGTACGAGAGGGGCTAGGCTGGGTAGTGTGATTACTAGTCTAGGAGTGGATAGGCCCAACCCACTGTCTCCGTTAGCCACGACGAGAGGCTCCTCACAGTTTAGCTAACTCCAAACTGGGTAATTAAAGGTCTGTGCGCATAGATTCGTATGTGTGTGTGTTGCACTTGCATGTTCATACTCACGCATACTTGCATGTCATAGCATAGTCATTGTATTTAACCCCGGACACCTTACGTATAAATTGGTATGGAACAGTTTTTACAATAGGCCTTGCAAAACGACCCCTTGGTCTATAGGGGTAATCCCTATAAATCAATGGTTACTGATTACAATTTGTACAGTTCGTACTTTCAGTTCTTCATGCTTACCTTACTTCTCTGCATTACCTTTTATTGATTAACTCCTGCTGTACTTTTAATGTTATAAAACTCCTGTTAGGATAGTTGTCATCTGCTTGATTACGCCCTTCTATTTGGTCCTCATTTTCAATTCCTTCCGGCCGGTGCCTAGGAGCCACGGGTAGAGGGGTGGGGGATTGTTAACTGAGTCTAGTTTGACTGACGGTCGTTTGACAACCACATTTTAGGCACTCCGGATGGGAAACAGGGAACAGCCGCAGGAGACACAGCACCAGCGGAGTACGGTGCAGATGGAGAAAGGCCAGTGTAGTTCGGGTGGACATGCATCCAGATCCGTGAGTGGAGCTGAGTAGTAGTAGTTTTACTTATATGAGTGGCATGTAGTGAGGTCTTTATGTACCGGCCATAAGTCTGTATATCGTGGTGTGGACTCTTTATTTGGCATATAATTTCCTCTTTCTATGTTGTGGACTTGATTGTTTTAGCTTTTCTAATCATTATAATTCTCTCTTGTTGATCAAAAAGGCCGGCAGAATCGGCGTTTTGTAGTGGCGGCCATCCCGAGAGTAGGGGCCACCGCAAAACGGTGATTCTGGGCATAAGACCCTGGTGGCTGTTGCAAAAAAGGTGGTCTTAGGATATGAGCCTGAAGTACTTGTTAGATCAAAAGGACCTGAATATGAGGCAGCAGAGGTGGATGGAGTTCCTGGCGGACAACACCTTCGAGATACATTATGTGCCTTGGAAAGGAAATGCAGTGGCGGATGCATTGATTCACAGGGTTCCTGTGCGGACCAGCTGGTTGTCGATACATGATGAGAGTTTGGTCCGTGATTTAGAGGCATTAGAGATCTCTTGCGTGGACAAGCAGACTAGTGTCGAGGCGAAATTGTATTGGACAGAGGTGCAGTATGACCTACCTGATATGGTTCGGAGGGCTTTGGTTAAGGAATGCAGCATGAAGCGGATCTTAGATGAATCTTTGGATGGGTCAAATTCCCAATTAGCTGTTGAGGATGGACTGCTATGGAGGAATGAATGCCTATGCGTCCCTAGTGCGGATAATCTTCGGGAGGAGTTGATGTATGAAGCTCATCATAACAAGTACTCAATCCATCCGGGGAGCACAAAGATGTATAAAGACATAAAGAAGTTGTTCTGGTGGCCAGGATTAAAGAAAGATGTAGCACATTATGTGGCCAAAGGCCAAACATGTGCCTTGGTGAAGGCGGAGTGCCAGAAGCCCGGAGGATTCTTGAAGTCCTTACCTATTCTAGAGTGGAAGTTCAATGACATTTCTATGGATTTTGTGCATGTTTTGCCAATGTCGCAGAGGGAAACGACGACATCTGGGTGGTCATAGATAGATTGACAAAAGTGTCGCACTTCATCCCGAACAGGAAGGAAGATCGGGAGGAAAAGTCAGCCAAACTCTATGTGGATAATATTGTTGGATTGCATGGTGTGCCCCGCAGTATTGTTAGTGACCGAGATGGACGCTTCGCATCGAGTGAATAGAGGCTGGTGCATAGTCTGTTGGGAACTAAGTTGAGTTTTTGCACAGCCTTTCATCCACATACGGATGTCCAGACCGAGAGGGTCAACAAGACGATGGAGGACATGCTTCGCATGTGTATTCTGGATTTCGGAAAGTAGTGGTAAGATCACCTGTACGTGGTGTAGTTTGCATATAACAACAACTATCAAGCGAGTATTGGAATGGTGCTTTTCGAGGAATTATATGGGAGAATGTGTCGCACACTGTTGTCTTGGCTGGAGACAGGAGAGTCAAAGTTATTCAAATGTCAAGCGGTGGAAGACGCCACATCAATGATATGTACAATTCAGGAACGGTTGAAGATTGCTCAGGACAGGCAGGCAAAATACTATAATGCTAAGCATAGGAACGTGAAGTTCGGTGTTGGTGACTGGGTGTATTTGAAAATCAAGCAGTTCAAGGGTATCTCGCAGGTTCGATGCTTGAAGAAGTTGAGTCCGAGATACCTTGGACCGTTTGAAATACTGGAGCGGGTTGGCGAAGCAGCATATCAATTGAAGCTGTTAGTGGAGTTGAGTGGGCTTCACGATGTGTTCCACATATCTGTGTTGCGGAAGGCGGTGCAAGATCCTTTGCAGGTCATTGCGGTAAATCAAGTGCCGGTTGATAATGGTTTGACGGCAAAGGTCAAGCCAGTACACATTGAAGACTTTGAAGTCAAACGAGACTGCAATAAGGAAATTCGAATGGTTAAAGTCCATTGGGATAACTGTGGACGTGAGGAGCTTTCATGGGAGCGAGAGCAGACTATGTTGGAGGAATAACCTGAGTTATTCCACTCAGGTAACATTTTAATTTTGTGTACCTTTACAAAATTTTTGGACAAAATTCTTTAAAGGGGGGGGGGGATTTATAACACCCTGAAAATCGAAATCGAACCGGTCGCGTCCTAAGGAAATTTTGGTGCCTTAATAGCGGTACACGGCCTAGGACACGGGCATGTCCAAGGCCATGTCTATCTCTGTGTTGAACGGTTGTGTCCAGAAAAGGACACGACAGGAAACACGGCAGCGACACGGGTGTATCAAGTGTGACATGGGCGTGTGCATACCCGTATCGCCACCCGTGTTCCCAAGAGACGTGTCGGTTGGCGTGGTAGTTATCTATGACACGCCCTACATCACGGGCGTGTCAGAACATGACACGGGCATGTCAGGTTTAGACACGGGGGTGTCTTGACCCGTGTCCTTTTCTATGCTCGACGATCGTGTTGGGTATTGTATCCATATTAACCCAGATTTGATGAAGTTACCCTTGAACTAAGATGAATTAGGTTGTATTTGATGCTTTGGTTGAGTTATGTGGTTGCAGGATTCCAACGGGAAGTGTAGACCAATGTCAGTCTACAATGGGTCACCAAACACAAGACCTTGCAATGTAATCCCTCATTGTAAGACCCAAAGTGTTGACTCATGTATAGCATCTCTATTGGGATACACTTCATATTCAAGCACTTGGACTATGTGAATAGAGTTGGATGCTGATTTCACCAAAGAAGATAGAATTTCCACCTTGAAAATTTTTCTAAGTATTCTACTCGTGTAGGTCATTAACTACTCGAGTGAATTACTTGCTTCATACTCGAGTCAAAATTATTATACTCGAGTAAGTAAATCTCCCTCTCGTGAAGTTAAGTCCATATACTCGAGTAGACTGTCACATACTCGAGTAGCTTACTTAACTACTCGAGTAGATCATTCTTCTTACTCGAGTTTCACAGATTTCACTCTCTAAGTATTTCTAAGTAAAACACTCGAGCAAGTATATATATACTCAAGTGGTTATAGATTCTGACTCGTGTAACTATTTTCTATCTCAGGAGTAAATTTTCTATATACTCGAGTAGTATAAGTTATATACTCGAGTAATTCACTTACTACTCGAGAAGTTCAAGCTTCATACTCGAGTAAACTAAATTTCTTCTCCTCAAGTTATTCCAAGTCATTTACTCGAGTAAGTCTTTTTATATACTCGAGTAGACTATATCCTCTCGAGTAGTTCAGTCTGACTACTCGAGTAGCTCATATTCAAGTGTTCAGAAATTTCTCTAAGTCCTATCACTCGAGTAGTTCGCCAAACCACTCGAGTAGTTTTTCTCACCTACTCGAGTAGTACAACTTGTACTCGAGTAGTTCAACTCCACTTCCTGTGAAACTTTTTTGTATACTCGAGTAGATCTTCTAAGTACTCGAGTAGTTGATTATTTGTACTCGAGTAGTTGTCTTCAACCTTACTCGAGTAGTCATGAATTATATACCCGAGTAACAATTCTTTACTTACCGAGTAGTCCTATACCTACTCGAGTAGTTATATACTTACTCGTGTATATCACTTCCTTTTCTCTGATATTTCTTTAAGTCCAGATTTGCCAGATTTTCAAATCCCGTGACATGATTGGTTCACGTGTATATCATTAAAACCAATTATGACCGTTATTAGTATTCTTATATAAGGTCCTGTCTTATCGATAAACCCTAATAAGAATAACAAGCTTTCAAGATCAAAAATTATTGAGATTTTTCTGCAGCCGTTTCTCTCTCCAAGTCGTTGTTTCCTCTCTCTCTCTCTCTTCACGGAAAGAAAGCCGCCGCCGCCGCTATTTTTCTCCGGCAAGGGTTTCGATTTTCAGAGGAATCAGACTGAAAAAGTTTTACAGATCGAGATCATTTCTCAACTGCTCATCGTCTTCCCGATCGTGTAATACAAAGAAGATTCCAGATCTGTTGCCGATATTTTCTTCATCTTTCTGAAAGTGCCGCAAAGCTTACAAGAAGAAGATCCTAGTTGCTTGCTTGCAGATCTGACAGAGAAATCATTGTTTGTATTTTCTAAACAATTTTTCATTCTTGTAGGAGAAGTTTTCTCCGAGTGTAGGAGTTTTCAACTTCGAGTTTGTAGGAAGTTTTGCCTTTCGAGTTGTAGATCTAGTTGGTTGGATTGAGAGTGTAGGAACTTCGTGCCAAGGGTAGGATTTATTTTCAATCCGAGATAGTGTAGTAGCCGAGTCTAGTATATTGCTAGATCGGTGAGGGAAAGTGGATGTAGCCAAGATCGGGGAACCACTATAAATCTTGTCTTGTTTGTGATAATTTGGTAGATAGATCTGTGCTTTGTTCTGAGATTTGTTTATTCCGCAAAAGACACACAAATCACCTATTCACCCCGCCTTTAGGTGATTTAGGTTGACAACTATTATCTTTAAATTGGTATCAAAGCGAGGTTGATCGTTAAAAGGTTAACACTTTGATCAGTTCCTGCAATAGTTGTCATTTGAGATCTACCTATCATGGACAAGGCAAAGGATTTTGCCAAGCTTCCCCCATGTAATAAGAACAACTTTCCCATGTGGAAAGAAAGGATCAAATTCTTTATGGAAGCTGTGGATCCGAGGATCTTCATGATAGTTGAAGAAGGTCCTTATATCCCTATAAATGTCTCCACTATAGATCCTACCAAGAAGGTTCCAAAGAAGCTGATGGATTTAGACAAGAACGAGATTGCACTTGTCTCACTAGACAAGAAAGCTAAAAACATTATAACAAGTGCAGTTGATGACTCAATACTGCAGAACTTAATCCACTGCCAATCTGCAAAGGAGATGTGGCAGTCCTTGGTTACCTTGATGGAAGGTACAGAAGAATTAAAGGATGATCGGAGATCCCTCCTCAATCAGATGTATGAAGCCTTCCGACAGGGAAGCAAAGAGACCATTGCTGATACATTTGAGAAATGTTTCAAGATAGGGAATGGCCTAAGAGTCTATGGCAGAGTATTCACTAATGGAGAACTGAATGACAAGTTCCTGAGATCCCTTTCCAAAGAATGGGACAACAAGGACTGTTCCATCAGGGAGTTTGGGAAGCTGGCTGAGACAGACCCACAAAATCTCTTCGGGAAGCTTATGTCATATGAGCTTCAACTCAACAACAGGAAAGCTGAAGAAGAGAAGAGCAGGTCTGCTCTCAAAGAAAAGTCTGTTGCTCTAAAAGCAGACACCTCTAGAAAGACAATGGCTGCCTCCCCGGTTCCAGCTCTAGAAATTAGTGAAGAAGAAGAAACTTCTGAGCCTAGTACCTCAGGCTCTGAGCTATCAGAAGGAGAGTTCTCACTGCTCTCACGTCAGTTCAAGACATTCTTGAACAAGAAGAAGTCATGGAAAGGCAATGATGCCTCTTATAGAAGATCACGACATGATGGTGATCGGCAAAGAAAAGGATAAAGTAGCCATGACAGGTATTCCTCTAAACAAAACAAATATGTTTCGATTGACATTATTTATTATTGTTGTAATAAGCCAGGTCACGTCATCGCCGACTGCCCTCATAAGGAGAAGGAGGGTGGTAGAAGAGAAGAAAAGAAATCCTCATACAACAAAAAGAGGAAAGAGAAGAGCCTGATAGCCAAAAAGAGCAAGACTCTTAGTGACTCCGACTCATCTGAGTCAATTGAAGAAGAAGAAGCTTATTTTGGGCTTATGGCTCAAACAGATGATGATCAAGAGCCCCAGTTCACTAGGAAGGTAAACTCTCATACCCCTCTTTCAGATTCTGAAGTCTCTGAACATGATTGTGAGGATAGCTCCTCTGACATTGAGTCAGAACTAATGGCCCAGTACAAGGAGTTAATCATGGCTTACGACAAATGTCGCCGAGTCATGAAGACTCAGGCTAAAGAGATCAAATCTCTAAAAGCCGAAGAGAGCATCTTGAGAGAGAAATTCGCAAAGACTGACTCACTCGAAGAAAACTTCAATAATACAATTGAAGAATCTAACAAGGCTCATGAGCACCTTGACCTCAAAGAGAAAATCATCAAGGAATTGGAAGCCCAACTTGCTGCTGAAAAGAAACTAGTTGAAAGTTTCTCGAAGCCCAAGACAGTTCTTTCATTCGTTGCTAAATTCTCAGCCAAGGCCAAGGGTGCCAGATTAGGCCATAAAGAAGCTCCTAGTAAATCCTCTAGGAGAAATAAGGCTCAACGTAAGAATAAGGCCGCCAAAAAGGCCTTAGCCAAAGAGAAGAGGAAAGCCCTTCAAGATCAGACCACATTCTAGAAGGTTATATTTCTTTCAAATGAGTTTGATTTTGACTCATCCTACGGGCACTTTGCTAGGCCTACTTATGTAGAGCCAAATCCCGCTATCAAGGATGTACTTGACCCAGAAACTTTGGCAAAAGTGTCTTTAAGGAACCTTATGAAGAAGTTATTCTTCAGAGCAATAGCTCTTTCAATCATGGGCATAACTTCAAGAAGGCACCAAAGACAAAGCCTGTTGTAGAAAAGCTTATAAAGGACAAGAAGCCATGTGATTGCCATTATCATGAGGAATCTTCCTCCAAGAATGCTACCCCTGCTAGACCACAATTCCAAAAGGTGAAGCAGGAGATCATGAGGCAAAGGTACAACAGATTTGACTGTTGGTGCTGTGGAAAGGTTGGTCACTTCACCATTGATTGCTGGTTCAATCCTAGAAACGCTGCAACTCCTCATGTCAGTAATATGAGAAAGACCGCTCATAATGCTAACACTCATAGGGGGAGTACTCTAACTCGAGACCAAGTACCCAAACGTGTTTGGGTTCCAAAGGCAATTTGATTATGATTGCAGGTATGTCCAATGGCCAACAAAATGCCAATCTGGTATTTGGACAGCGGATGCTCTCAGCATATGACCAGGACTAGAAGCCTCATTCAGAACTTTACTCCAGTCGTGAACGGACCAAAGGTCATCTTTGGAGGTTCAAACCGTGGAATTACAAGAAGCTATGGTATGATCACTAACGACAATGTATCCTTCTCGGATGTGGCTTATGTCGAAGGATTCGAACACAATCTCATAAGCATAAGCCAACTCTACGATAAAGGATACATAGTTCAATTCCATGCTGATAAGTGCTTGATAAAATCCGTTGACAATATGGAAACGATTCTATCCGGCTCTCGAAGCAGGAATATTTTCTGTTTAAATTTCATTTGTATAGATTCCTCTACACCAATGTGCCTTTTAGCAAAAGATAGTGCATCTCTTGGTGACTAATGGCACAAGAGACTAGCACATATTAATTTCAAAACTATTAACAAATTATTTTCAATGAACTGAGTTCGTGATGCCCCAAATGTCAAGTACGTCAAAGATAGACCTTGTCATGCATGTGTAAAAGGCAAGCAAACAAGGGTTTCCTTTAAAAGCGTTATTGGCAAAGATTCTAATAGATATCTTCATCTACTGCACATGAACTTGTTTTGTCCACTGCAAATTAGAAGTTTGGGAGGTAAGGATTATACGTTGGTAATTGTTGATGATTACTCGCGCTTTGCGTGGGTGTTCTTTCTGAAACACAAGTCAGATACCTTCGACATCTTTACTAATTTTGTCAGGCAAGTCCAGAATGAGTACAACTGCTCCGTAGTCAAAATCAGAACTGAAAATATAACAGAGTTCAAATCTTGGGCCATGACAGAATTCTGTGAAAGATTAGGTATCTTTCATGAGTTTTCCTCTCCTCGTACTACACAACAGAATGGAGTGGCTGAGAGAAGGAACAGAACACTCATAGAGGCCTGCGGGACAATGTTGAGTGATGCTTCACTTCCGGAGTACTTCTGGGCTGAAGCCGTCAACACTGCATGCCACGTGCAAAATCGAGCACTCATAAACAAAAACCACGATAAGACACCTTACGAACTTCTGAAAGGCAAGAAACCAACAGTCTCATACTTTAGAATCTTTGGCTGTAAATGTTCCGTACTTAACAATGGTAAGTATCATACCACCAAGTTCAGCGAAAAGAGTTTTGAAGGTATTTTTGTAGGTTATAGTCGCCATAGTAAGGCATATAGAATATTTAATAGAAAAACCCTAGTGGTAGAAGAATCGATACATGTTGTACTTGACGAGACGAGTTTGCTGCAAAGTAATCTGTCTAGTGTGCTCATTGAAGATGCAGGTGCAAAGCTAGTAGAAATCAATCTGAAAGAGCCCAATGAGGAAAAAGACGGAAAATTCTTCAAGATCACCTCTCCAACCCCTATTGGGGAGGTAGATGATCAAAATTAAAAGATCGTCCAAATTGAAGAAATAGCTCCATGGATCTCTCTCCTGCTGCAAGACCAGAGAAAATACTTTGATGAATCTCTAGCTGTCATTACAGCCAATGTTACTGCTCTAGAAGCAGAGATGAGCAGAGGATTCGCTGAAATCCAGCATAATACTGACAAGCGCAGATACCTGTTTCAACTTTGTGGAAAAGCCATTGACCACACTATAACTAGTGTAGGAGAAGTTATGGAATAAGGTGTTACCCTTGCAGGTAATCAGATTAAACTGGATAAACAGGCTGAAGCTAACAAAGTGAAAATATGTGAAGAAGTTGGTCTCTTTAAAGAAGATGCTATAGAGAAGTTATCTGTTAAAATCAGAAATTGGAGAGCTTGGTCAAAGAACAATTATAAAAATAAGCTGCTCTGAAGTCAGATTTATGGGAAACTCATGTGAAGAAAATTCATGATGATGTGCTTGCCCAGAAACAGAGTGTTAAATTTCATACCTATGATACTGCTGTCTGGATGCACAACAAGATTCTCCCAGAGTTTGTTGCTGACCCCAACATCATTCCTCATCACCTAAATCCACTAGCTGTTGTTGATGCTGCTGCTCCTGCTCCTCCTCTACAGCCCACATTTTCTCCAAGGCCTGGTGATTCTGTTGGTCCTCCAGATTCTTATGCTCAAGATTGGGAAGATGATCCTGCTGATATCTTTCTCAAAGCCCCTCCTGAGATATTGACTTACAAGAAGAAAAAGAAATATGGTGAAGGCCCTTCTGCTAGCAAGTTTGTTCCTGCTAAATCTCCTGAACATGCTGAGGTCTCGTCTCCTACTTCCAAGTCTCTCATCCTGGAAACTCTTAAGTTAGTTCTGGACTTCCATGAAAGCAGAAACATTCACTACAGTTCTTATGAATGAGAGTTGTATGAGAAGTCCATGACCAAAAGGAGAATCTATGACAGAGAATATGGAAGAAATAATCCAGCTGCACCTCCTAGACCCCGCTAATATTATCCGAAACCCTACAGCTATCAGAGAAGACAGCAAGGGAAATTGGACAGACAACATCATCAAGGCTGATTTTCTAAGACTTTTGAGAATGAGAAATGATTGATTGTAGAATTGATAATTTTGGATATTCCTATTTATATAATTCTAAATTTTTGCTCTTATTATCTTTTCTCATAGTCTATTGCTTGCTTGCACTAATTTTTCTACTTAGCCTCTTTTTATGTCTTTAATTCAACTTAGTGTAAATGATTCTGAGTTCAACAAATAGGGGGAGATTGTTGGGTATTGTATCCATATTAACCCATATTTGATGAAGTCACCTTTGAACTAAGATGAATTAGTTTGTATTTGATACTTTGGTTGAGTTATGTGGTTGCAGGATTCCAACGGGAAGTGTAGACCAATGTCAGTCTACAATGGGTCACCAAACACAGGACCATGCAATGTAATCCCTCATTGTATGACCCAAAGTGTTGACTCATGTGTAGCCTCTCTATTGGGATACACTTCATATTCAAGCACTTGGAGTACGATGTGAATAGAGTTGGATGCTGATTTCACCAAAGAAGATAGAATTTCCACCTTGAAATTTTTTCTAAGTATCTACTCGTGTAGGTCATTAACTACTCGAGTGAATTACTTGCTTCATACTCGAGTCAAAATTCTTATACTCGAGTAAGTAAATCTCCCTCTCGTGAAGTTAAGTCCATATACTCGAGTAGACTATCACATACTCGAGTAGCTTACTTAACTACTCGAGTAGATCATTCTTCTTACTCGAGTTGCACAGATTTCACTCTCCAAGTTTTTCTAAGTAAAACACTCGAGCAAGTATATATATACTCGAGTGGTTATAGATTCTGACTCGTGTAACTGTTTTCTATCTCAAGAGTAAATTTTCTATATACTCGAGTAGTATAAGTTATATACTCGAGTAATTCACTTACTACTTGAGTAGTTCAAGCTTCATACTCGAGTAAACTAAATTTCTTCTCCTAAAGTTATTCCAAGTCATTTACTCGAGTAAGTCTTTTTATATACTCGAGTAGACTATATCCTCTCGAGTAGTTCAGTATGACTACTCGAGTATCTCATATTCCAGTGTTTAGAAATTTCTCTAAGTCCTATCACTCGAGTAGTTCGTTAAACTACTCGAGTAGTTTTTCTCAACTACTCGAGTAGTACAACTTGTACTCGAGTTGTTCAACTCCACTTCCCGTGAAACTTTTTTGTATACTCGAGTAGATCTTCTAAGTACTCGAGTAGTTGATTATATATATGTACTCGAGTAGTTATCTTCAACCTACTCGAGTAGTCATGAATTATATACCCGAGTAACATTTCTTTACTTACTCGAGTGGTCCTTTACCTACTCGAGTAGTTATATACCTACTCGTATATATCACTTCCTTTTCTCTGATATTTCTCTAAGTCCAGATTTGACAGATTTTCAAATCCCGTGACATGTTTGGTTCACGTGTATATCATTAAAACCAATTATGACCGTTATTAGTATTCTTATATAAGGTCCTGTCTTATCGACAAACCCTAATAAGAATAACAAGCTTTCAAGATCAAAAATTATTGAGATTTTTCTGCAGCCGTTTCTCTCTCCAAGTCGCTGTTTCCTCTCTCTCTCTCTCTCTCTCTTCACAGAAAGAAAGCCGCTGCCGCCGCTATTTTCCTCCGGCAAGGGTTTCGATTTTCAGAGGAATCAGACTGAAGAAGTTTTACAGATCGAGATCGTTTCTCAACTGCTCATCCTCTTCCCGATCATGTAAGACAAAGAAGATTCCAGATCTGTTGCTGAGATTTTCTTCATGTTTCTGAAAGTGTCGCAAAGCTTATGAAAGTGCAGCTAGATCTGATATACTCTAGAGGGGGTGAATAGAGTATATGGTGCTTTGAAACTTTTTACAACAATTGTTGTAATAAGAGTGAGCAGGGAAGCAGTATTAAATCTAATCACAGAACTAAGTTAATGAAAAGCTAATCACAAAAAAATCAAGGCCAGAAACAAACATAAAAACAAGCAAAACCAGAAGACACAAGGAAATATAGTGGTTCCCCTAAACTTGGGTACATCCACTCTTCCACCACCCTAGGTAGGAATCCACTGCAGGATGAGTTGATTAGGTGTCCTAGGCACCAATGAGCTTTTGATAAGATGCTCAAAAAGCAAAGCAGATTTTTTGATCAGGTGTCTTGCCACAAATGAGCTTTTGACAAGGTGCTCAAAAACCAAGCTCAAACTTTTGAAGGGAGTTTGAGAAACCCTTTACAGAGAGGGGGTGAGAGAGTGATGGAAGTCTTCTCTTTCTCAAACAACTGAGAAGACTATGTGGATTGTTGATGTCAAAGCTCCCCCTGAATCCTTGAGATCTTCAGGAAGAAAAGCTTTGCTGAGGGTGATAGGCCTTCAAAGATTGAACTCCAGCAATAGATGATTTCAGCAATAGCTGAAATGTTAAATGTCTGGAGTCTTGAAGTATGTTGGCCTTGAACACTTTGGACAGGAGAGATCTGAAGATTTGAGAAAGCTTGATCTCCTTGGATGTGTGTTCTTGAGAATTCTTTGAGACAGAAGATTTTGTTGAAGATTATTGATGTCTGTCTGTGTGTCTGTGTATCTCTGTAATCTGTCTTAGAGATTCAATAAAAATCTCTTTTATACTCTGGTACTGAACACAACATTCTCTGAGAAGAATAGCCGTTGGCCAGCATTAATTGCATCCTTAATTGCAAAATCTCTTCTGGAGGAAAGTCCATAGAAATATTCCTTGAAACTTGGTCCAGAAATGAATGAAAATGGCTAGGAAATCTCTGAATTAATTGCAGAATAACTCCTTAACTGATTTGAATTTGAATCTAGAAACATCCTTGAAGTTATCTGAAAACGTCGAACTGAGCTCTGCTATCGTCGAACTGAGCTCAGCGATCTAGAAATATACAGCAGCAAAATATCGTCGATCTGAGCTCAAAGATCGTCGAACTGAACTCAGAGATAAAGATCCAAAGCAGAGTCAAAATCGTCGACCTGAGCTCACCGATCGTCGAACGGAGTTCGACGATATAATGAAGTTGAGCTCTGCGATCGTCGAAAGGAGTTTGACGATCTGTCGAAGTTGAGCTAGACGATCGTCGATCGGAGTTCGACGAATCGTCGTGCTGAGCTCGATGATATGACTTAGTCTTCAAACAGAAAATCTTGGTCTTCAGGGCAGCTTCCAAACCTAGACTTCTAACCCTTAGACTCAATTCTAATTGACCTTTTAAGCTATACAAGAGGTCAAACAAAGGTTTCCTAGAGACATAGTGATCCTGACCCAAATTAGTAATAGTATGTTCCAACAATCTCCCCCTATTTGGGTTAGGATTACTATTTACAAGCTTTGGAAAAATTTAAATAACAACATACAAGCAGCAAAACAGAAAAACAACAAGCTAGACAATGCAGAACCACAGAGATATATAACATCCAAATAATCAGAAATCACAGAGAATGTCACCTTACATTATCATTTCTTTTCTTTGCCCTTAATAAGTTTGATCTCTCTGTTAGGATTGAGGGTTTCTTTGTTTGATCTGGTATCATCTGCTGCTCCTAAATATGTTTGCTTTTTAGGCCTGGGAACCACAGCTTCAGGATGTAATTACATATACCTGTCAGAATCAAAGAACTTGCTTGATGCATATCTTTCTAGCTCTTTCTGTCTCTGTTCAGACATTGTTGAAATATTGGATGAATCTTTTCCTTGCTCTCTGGCCTTTTTGACCTGATCCAGTGAAGCTAGTTCTTTTAATCTGGCAGTCCAAGTAGCTGGATTGTTCTCAGGATCCTCAAAAGGTACAGGTGGCTCATATCTGTTAGAGGGATTATTTTGAGAAGGCCTGGAAGACACAGTTTCTTTCAGCTTATAAGGGAAAGGATCAGATGTTATATCAGTGGAAATTTGTCCTCCCCTAGAATATGGGCGTTGCCTTGAGTACCCTTTGGAGTAGACTTGGAGATCTCTTTGATTTCCTCTGTATCCTCCTCTCCTAGATTGAGATCCCCTGTATTGGCTTCCCCTATTATAAGATCTAGCATGAGGCTGAAAGGGGGCCTGACTTCTGGCTGGGGGTTGAGCTGCAGAGCTTCCACTTGAACCTACATCAGGAGGAGGTGGTGGAGGAGGATGAGAGTGTTGGAATTGGGAGGAACCCTTTTCATATTTTCTCTTCTTTTTCATTGCCTTCAGCTGATTCTTGGAGTACTGCATCCAGTGCTCAGTAATAGGGCAGTCATGTAGAATGTAGTATGGGATATCATTGTTGTCTTTGACCTTAGTAGGAGGTACTCTCTTCATAGCTTTGCTCCTTGCCTTTCTTTTCCTAGCAATGGTAGCAGAAGAGTCATCAGAGTCTGTTCTAAATTCATCACTTTCAGAACTCTGGTCATTATAAAGAACATCTATTTTCTTCATCAAGTCCTTCTTGAGCTGTACAGAAGCAGATGAGGCAACAGATGGTACAGCAGCAGGTGTTGAAGCAATAACAGCAGCAGATAGAGTGAAGCAGTAACAACAGCAGCAGCAACTGTAGGCTCTGGAGAAGTGACAGCAGCAGTAACAGTCTCACTAACAACAACAGAAACAACAGCAGAGAAATCATCAAAAACTGCAGAAGGCTCAAATTCAGGTGCCTCTGACATAAGAATTTCCTTGGAAATTGGTTCAACAGTAATAACAGAAACTTCAGCAGCAGTATCAACATTTTCAGCAGCAGTAGAGGCAACAATATCAGAAGCAACAATAATGCTTTCTTCAGAAGAGGCAGCAGCATACACTGAATTGACAAAGGAGGTGATAATGCTTGGGTCACAACAAGAGAATGGCACAAGTGCCTTGGATAGATCCTCTGGATGCTGGACAGCAACTGGTTCTGGCAGACAGCTGAAATAAAACTGATCAAAGCTTGATAGCAAAGACCTGAGGTCTATTGCAAGGACTGCAGCAGGAGGAATTTGTGCTTGAGGCACAGCAACAGCCGCAAGAGCAGGAGCAGAAGAAGCAGCAATAACAGCAGCAACAGCAGCAGCAGACAGGCTTACAGAAATAGCAGCAGCAGCAGCAGCATGAAGACTCACTTCATAGGGCATCTCCCCCTGCCTAGATTTAGACAAGGCTGGATCAAGGCACACTGCTGTAGGGACTGCCTGAGGGAATAGGGATGAGAGCCTGGCAGAGAGGGCTGCCACTGACAGGTGTAATGGAGCCAAGGAGGTCTCCAACAGAAGAGAGAGCCTGGGGGCAAGCAACTCATACAACCTGTCAGCAAGGGCTGGAAGGTCTACTTGCTCAAGGGCTGGAGCAGAGGTAGAAGATGGAGGAGCAGCTAATGGTGAGGGTAGTGGAGACCTGGAGAATGAGGGAAGAGATGGCTGAGGTGTTGGTAAGGTGGATATAGAGGACAGTGGAATGGAGATAGATAGGGTGAATGTTGGTTGGTCAATGATTTCCTGTAGAAGGTCTTGATAGGAAGTGGAGGATGAGGGTAGCTCAGGAGGAGAGGATGGTGAATCATCCATAAAGGAATCATCAATGAGGGTGAAGGATGGAATGGAAGGTGATGAAGTGACATCTGGTGGAGGGTAGGAGAATAATGGATGGAATTGGTCTTCTGGTGTTGGTAGAATAGGTACTGGAGATGGTGTGGATGTTGGAGAGGGGCTGGAGATGATGATGGTGGATGGAGCTGGAATTGTGGATGGTATGGGAAGGGATGGAATTGCAGGAGGAGGAGGTAAGGCAACAACAGCAGGCAGGTCATCTGCAGGGGCAGAGACCTGTGGAGGAGTGACTCTTAGAGTCCTTGTGCCTGAAGGAGTGCTGGAGGAGGGCCTGCTGGGCTTGCTGATTTGTCTATCCCACTTTCCAAAGAGGGCACAAGACAGTCTCTTGGAAGCATTTATATAGATTCCAGAGGAGACCAGCAAAGCAGGGCACCTGTGCTGCAGAAACACCCCAATGATCCTTCCAAAGTTTACAAAACTTTTGTTGATTTTCTTCTTGATAAGGTCAAAGAAGACTTCTCCCCAATTCAGATTTTTTCTGTCCACAAGAGCTCCCATAAGGCAGAGCTGATACCTTGAGATTGTATCATGGGCAGAGTGCTTAGCCAGTAGCACTTTCCCAACAACATCTGTCATAAATCTGTATTCTACAGACAGGTTCCTTTTGAAGAGCTTGCTAGGGTTGGCCTCTGAATGACCCATTCTGGCAAGCAGTTCAATATACACTTCTCCAGACAAGTCAGCAATATCTTCACCATTCCTCAACTCAAAAACTTCTGATAGAATAGCTGGGGTTAAGGGTACCTGAGTTCCAGATATAGACCCAACAATGGTGTTGTTATCTTGATTGTGGGCAGTATAGACCCATTCCTTTATCTCATCAGATGCCAGCTTGATCCTTGTGGTCATAATGGCAGTCAGGTTCTGGTCTTTGAATAATCCCAAAATATCTTGAAAAGCCTGGTCAGTTAAGCTGAAGGATTCTATGTCAATATCGAAACCAGCATCAAACTTCATGGCAGCAAGAACAGCAACAGACACAGCCATGGGTACCTGCAAAAAATTCAACAAGCAAAATGACCAAGTACAGAACTGTTTGGAGGGAAAGAAAATTCATGCAGAGAAATCGAAAGCGCAAAGGAGAACGATGGTGAAAAATGAATTTTATATTAGGGTTCGACGCAGAATTGGAAAGATCGTTGAACTCAGTTCGACGATCGAGGCTTCTAAAGGAATCTGAAGAGTGTTAAACATCGTCGATCTCCGTTCGACAATCTTGGAGAGCGTCGAGCTCCGTTCGACGATCGTTCAGAGAACAAAATCGTCGAGCGCCGTTCGGCGATCGTTGACTGGAAGAGATAGTTCATACTATCTGTGAGACGCTGAACTCAGTTCGACGATTTCGGAAATCGTCGATCTCCGTTCGACGATCTTGGGGCAAATCGTCGAGCGCAGTTCAGAGATCAGAAAAACTCTAGACACTAAGAAAAATCAGAATGTTTGCCTAGTCTTGGTCAATTTTTAAGCTTTCAAAATCTTCGATATTATTTAAGACTTCCTCCATCTAACATTCCTAACTGATTTAGGAAGAAGGTGTGTTTCTTTTCATCCAATGGCTTGGTAAAAATATCTCCCCTTTGTAAATCAGTTGGGATATATTGTAGTTCAATTTTATTCTTTTCAACATTATCCCTTAAGAAATGATGCCTAATCTCTATGTGTTTTGTCCTACTATGGAGGACTGGATTTTGAGCTATAGAAATAGCACTGGTGTTATCACAAAAGATTTTAGACTTCTCTAAGTTGTAGCCATAGTCTAGGAGTTGGTTTTGAATTCACAAGATTTGTGAACAACAACTGCCTGCAGCCATATATTCAGCTTCAGCAGTTGAAGTTGACACAGATGTTTGTTTCTTACAAAACCAAGAGACAAGTCTGTCACCAAGGAACTGACAAGTTCCACTGGTGCTTTTCCTGTCAATTCTGCATCCAGCATAGTCAGCATCAGAGAATCCAGTTAAATCAAATGCTGAATCTTTTGGATAGCAGAGACCTAGATTTGGACAACTTTTAACATACCTAAGAATCCTCTTTACTAGTGTTAGCTGTGACTCTCTGGGCCTTACTTGGAACCTAGCACATATACATGTAGCAAACATTTTATCTGGTCTACTAGCTGTAAGATACAGTAAAGAGCCAATCATTGCTCTATATGTTATCTGATCAACAGGTTTCCCATGTTCATCAGCATCCAATGCAGCATTAGTAGGCATGGGTGTTTTCATACAAGATGCTTCAGACATACCAAATTTCTTAACCAATTCATTTGCATACTTGGTTTGAGAAATGAAGATGCCTTCAGCATGCTGTTTGACTTGCAATCCTAGGAAGAAGGATAGCTCACCCATGCTACTCATCTCAAATTTAGAATGCATCAGGTTAGAAAACCTTCTGCATAATTTGGAGTCAGTAGAACCAAAAATAATATCATCTACATAAATTTGTACTAGTAGGGTATGGGACTTATGGGTTCTAATGAAAAGAGTTTGGTCTACTCTACCCATTATAAAACCATTTACCAAAAGAAAGCATGTTAGGGTCTCATACCATGCTCTAGGAGCTTGCTTGAGACCATATAATGCTTTATTCAATCTAAAAACATAATCAGGAAAAGTAGGAGAGATAAAACCTGGAGGTTATCTGACATATACTTCCTCTTTGATGTCTCCATTTAAAAAAGGCACTTTTGACATCCATCTGATATACCTTGAAGCCTTTGTGTGCTGCATAAGCTAAGAATATTCTGATGGCTTCTAATCTTGCAACAGGTGCAAAAGTCAGGTCGTAGTCTATCCATTCTTCTTGAGAATATCCCTGAGCAACTAGCTTTGCCTTGTTTCTTACAATTACTCCTTGATCATCCAGTTTATTTCTGAATACCCATTTTGTTCCAACAATGGAATGATCCTTAGGCTTTCGCACTAGTTCCCATACTTTATTTCTCTCAAATTGATGCAACTCCTCTTGCATTGCAATGATCCAGTATGGATCTTGCTCTGCATCTTGAATGGACTGAGGTTCAATTTGAGATAGGAAGCAGGTGTGCAACAGGTTTTGGTTGACCTGATTTCTGTTTTGCACACCAGCTGAGATGTCTCCAATTATTTGGGAAATTGGATGGTCTCTTGATGTTACTAAATCAACAGGGGGTGTTGATTGTTCACCAACCTGTGTTGTTGTTTCCTCTTGTGGTACAACAACTGGCTCTTCAAGTTGTTCTTCAAGTTGTTCTTCAATATGTTGAGCATTTTCTTCATCTTCACTGCTTGCATCCCCATGAGTAACCTGTAGCTTGTTCAAGTCTTCAACTAGAGAATGTTCCTGCAAGGCTTTTATGGTAGAAGAAATCTTCTCCTTGAAAGACATGTTAGATTCATCAAATGATATATGAACAGATTCCTCAATTTTTAAAGATGATTTATTATAGACCCTATAAGCCTTGCTGATCATGGAGTATCCCAGAAACACTCCTTCATCAGCTTTAGCCTGAAATTTTGCTAAATATTTCTTGTCATTGTAATGAACGTAGCAAATACAACCAAAGACTCTAAAATAGTCAACTTTAGGTTTCTTCCCTTTGAGTAATTCATAGGGAGTCTTTCCCTTTAGTTTATGTATCAAACTTTTATTCAACACATAGTTGGAGGTGTTCACTGCCTCTGCGCAGAAGGATAGAGGAAGGTGAGCATCTGACAACAATGTAGTGGCAGATTCAATAAGGGTTCTATTTTTCCTTTCAGCTACCCCATTTTGTTGAGGAGTTCTAGGAGCTGAGAAAGTATGCCTGATCCCTTCACTCTGACAGAACTCTTGCATAAGAAGAGAATCAAACTCTGTCCCATGATCACTTCTGATCAGGGCAATGTGAGTATTGAACTCAATCTGTATACATTTGAGAAACTCTGTTAGACACTTAAAGTTATCAGACTTCTTCCTTAGAAAGAACACCCAAGTGAATCTAGAGAAGTCATCTACAACTACTAAAGTGTAAGATTTCCCTCCTAAGCTTTGTACTGTGATGGGTCCAAAAGATCCATGTGTAACAGGTACAATATCCTAGGTTAATCACTCTTATTAAGTGACTTAAAGCTGTTTTTAGTTTGCTTGCCTAATTGACAAGCCCTGCAGAGTCCTTCCTTCTTGTAGGGGCCAGAAGGTAGTCCTCTAACAAGGTTGTCCTTGGATAGCCTAGCAATAGTTCTAAGGTTTAGGTGTCCTAATCTTTTATGCCATAAAATATTTGTGTTGGGTATTGTATCCACAACGTACCTGATTTGAAGAAGCCCCTGGACAACCTAAGGTAAATAAACAATGTATTTGACAAAATATTTCAAGTTGTGCTTGCAGTTTTTCCACGCTAAGTGCACACCAATATCAGGGTGCAGTAGGTCAATATACACGGGTCTGCATGGCATAATCCCTCGTTGAGCAGATCAGTGTGTTGGCCTACGTGTACTCTCTCTATTGGAGTGTACTTACTTTCAAGTACAGGGCTGTGATTATGCAAGAGTAGACAAGGAGCAAGGATGGGTCAAAGAGCAGCTCATGGGTGGAAAGACGAAAAATTGTCTAAGTGTGAATCGACGAGAATCACCAAGTGATTCTCGCCGATTCCGCGAGAATCACTAGTGATTCTCGCCGAATCGTCGAGAATCACTGGCTGATTCTCACCGTCTCTATCCGGCTTCATCAAAGCATGTGACTTGGCGCTAAGTCATAATCGACGAGAATCACCAAGTGATTCTCGCCGATTCGACGAGAATCACTAGTGATTCTCGCCGATTCGACGAGAATCACTAGTGATTCTCGCCGAATCGTCGAGAATCACTGGCTGAGCCTCGCCGTCTCTTTCCAGCTAAGTCAGTGAGTGCAAAAAAGTCAACTTCGACATTGTGATTCTCGCCGAATCGTCGAGAGACACCTTTGATTCTCGACGATTCGACGAGAATCACCTTTGATTCTCGTCGATTTTGACTTGGGCATTTTTCTGGATCCCGCTGGACCGGACTTTGCCGCTGACACTGTTTTGACCGATTTTTGGGTTTCTTCTGGTGGGACCCACAACGGTCATTTAGGAGTATACTTGTGTATAAATATACGCGTATTTTTGAACAGCGGGGACACAGAAAGAAGCCAAGCGACGATCTTGACCTAAAATTGTGAAACCGCTCCGCCGTCGTCGTCGCTCGTGCAAGTCGATCGCCGGTCGTTTGATCGTGGTTTCCCCCAGATCTCCCGGCGATAGAAGCATAGCCAAGCATAGAGTCTCACGTGTCTAACCAGAGATCCCTTGTCTCTTGATTTGTTGATCGGGAAAACCTTCCCCGTCCGAATCGATCGAGACGACCGATCCTAGTGTGACCGTTGGAAGACCTTGCTAGCTTTGCTACGAAGTTGGAATCTCCAAAGTACAGCAGCCACACACCGTCGTCGCCGCCGATCCCGAGAACCAAGCCGCCGCCCTTCTTGCCGCCTCCGGTTCCGGGGAGATTCTCTCCAAGTGAGATCTAGGGTTGTGGACTCTTCGTGACTTCTAGAGCACGTCATCAAACGAAGAGCGACACCTTAGTCTCCGAAAGTAGTTTGTATTTCTTGTACATTCTAGTTTATTTTTGTTGTAAAGGAATGTTGATTCCTAGTTGTAAGGGTTGGGTGCAACCCGTGTTGTGGGAGTGTTGTCTCCTACGTGTGGAAGGGTTCCTTCCGATAGTGCAAGGATTGGATTTCAATCCTGTTGGTGAAGAGACCGAGTCGTCCCTTGTTGGGAGATAGGTCGAAGGGGGAAAGTGGATGTACCCAAATCGGGGAACCACTATAAATAGCTTGTGTATCTTCTTTGCTGTGTTGTTTTATTTTCATGTGCAGGTACAATCTTAATTCCGCAAAAATGCTGCAAGTCACCTATTCCCCCCCCCCATAGGTGAAGGTAGTTGACACTAGGTGGACTTTCAAGTGGTATCAGAGCCAGGTTACTCATCAAATAGGTTAACACCTTGAGTAGAATCCTGCCGCTAGTGTCAAGAAGAAGGCAAACATCTACTATGGACGTGCTCAAGTTCACAGGCAAGATCCCAGTGTGCACTAGGCTCAACTTTCCTATCTGGAAGGAAACGATCAGGTTCTACATGGAAGCAGTTGATCCTCGACTCTTCATGATCGTGGAGGAGGGACCTTATGTCCCCACTAAGGTCTCTACCATTGATCCTACCAAGAAAGTGCCGAAGAAACTTTCTGAAATGGACAAGGACGAGATGGTGCTAGTGGGACTTGACAAGAAGGCGCAGAACATTCTGGTCAGCGCGGTTGATGACTCAATGATGCAGAACTTCTGCAAATGCAGGACAGCAAAGGAGATCTGGCATTGCCTGATCATCCTAATGGAGGGCACTGATGAAGTGAGGGATGATCGTAGATCCCTCCTGAACCAGAAATATGAGGCCTTCAGACAAGGGCCTAAGGAAGAGATCAGAGTCACCTTCGAGAATTTCCTCAAGATTGTCAATGCCTTCAAAGGATATGGAAGAGTGTTCACCAATGGTGAACTCAATGATAAATTCCTTAGGTCCCTTACTAAGGAATGTGACACAAAGATCCGCGCCATCCAAGAGTTTGGCAGATTAGCTGAAATAGACCCGCAAATTCTGTTTGGGAAGCTGATGTCCTATGAGCTTCAACTGAACACCAGGAAAGCAGAAGAAGAAGCACAGAAGGCTGCAGCTAAAGAAAAGACTGTGGCTCTAAAAGCCATTCACTCCAGAAAAGGCAAGAGTGCAGTTTCATACCGTGCCATGAAAAAGGATGAGGAGGAGGACTCCGAGCCATGCTCCTCCAGCTCAGAGCTGTCTGAGGAGGATTTCTCCCTCATCACCCGAGAATTCAAGAAGTTCCTCAAGATGAGGAATCAAAGAAAGAAAGACGGCTCCTCCTCCAGGCATCAGAAGAAAAATTATTCTTCTGACAGGTATGCTTCTAAACCGAACAAACATCGCTCCTCTGACATTATTTGCTTTGGATGCAATAAGCCAGGACACGTCGTGGCCGACTGCTATCAAGGCAAGAGAGAAAAAGGGAAAGGAGAGGAGCACAAATCCTCTAGAGACAAGAAGAAAGAGCGGAGCTACATCGCCAAAAGGCCAAAGACACTAAGTGAGTCTGATTCCACAGACTCCAATGATGATGAGGAAGCCTACTTTGGGCTGGTGGGTCGCTCCGACTCAGAAGGAGAATGCCCCCCATTTACTGGGAAGGTAAAAGCTCACACCCCTCTCTCCGACTCTGAATCTGATCCTGAGTCTCAGGATGATGACCCTGAGGATAGCCTTTCGGCCCTTGAAGCGGAGCTCCTCGAGAAGTATGAGCTTCTGCTCAACACTTTCGAGGAGTGCCGTAAGAGATTGAAGGCTGAGAAAAAGGAAGTGAAATTCCTTAAGGGTGAGAGTGTCTCCCTAAGGGAAGAGATCACCAGTTTGATCTCTCTCCGACAAGAGCACCTAGACCTGACTTCAAAGCATTCAGAGTCTCTCAAGCTCCTCGATCTTAAGCAGGAGGAAGTCGACAAGTTGGAAGAACAACTTGCGGCAGAAAGGAAGATCATCAAGAGCTTCTCTATGCCAAAAACAGTTCTTCCAGTTGTTGATACCTTCTCTGCTCAGGCCAAAGGAGCTGGCTTGGGTCACGTTGGGGTATCTGTGTTGAGATTATATAGCCAGCAGGACACGTGTGTGTGGGACCGCATGTTTGGGCTTTCCCCATCGCGTTCCAGGTCTAGGTGTTGACCCCGGTGGGCCCCCTTGTGTGGCGGAATATCCCCGCGGTCCTGTGGTTGGGGTTAATCCCACATCGCCCGCAGACTTCTCCACTTTGTGTTCATGTACCCCTCCACCCTTCATCTCAAAACCTGGGTTTTGAGATGAACTAATGGGTTGGCGGGTTCTAACTTGGTATCAAAGCGAGGTTGTCCTGCTGCGCGGGGGTGTGTTGAGATTATATTAGCCAGCAGGACACGTGTGTGTGGGACCGGCATGTTTGGGCTTTCCCCATCGTGTTCCAGGTCTGGGTGTTGACCCGGTGGGCCCCCCTTGTGTGGCGGAATATCCCCGGTCCTGTGGTTGGGGTTAATCCCACATCGCCCGCAGACTTCTGCCACTTTGTGTTCATAGTCCACCCCGCCACCCTTCATCTCAAAACCTGGGTTTGAGATGAACTAATGGGTTGGCGGGTTCTAACTATCTGGTTCCTCATCCAGGAGAAACAGGAACCAGAGGAAGAATAAGGCCGCCAAGAAGGCCTCTGCTGCTGAAAAGGGAAAGGCTCTGCTCAGTCCTGTTGCGTTCAGAAAGCCTAGCTTTCCTTGCAACTAACATGATTTTGAATCAACCTTTGGTCATCATTTCCGGCCCTCGGTTGCAAGAGCCAAAGAGCCGATATGATGGTTGGAATTTTCCCCGCAACTATCGGTGAGAGTGCCTTCAAGGCACCTTATGAGGAAATCCACATGGGGAAATTATTGGTCAATTCTCTAGCGGCCATAATGGAAAGGCAGGCACCAAGAGCCAAGGCCTGTTTATACTGAAGGAATAGAAGGTGAAGAAGTCATTGGACTGCAATCACTATGAGGCCTTCACCTCCAGATCCAAGGCCCCGGCCTGTACCCACCATTTCCAGGGTTAAAGCGAGGAGCCTAGGAAGGTACAACAGATTTGACTGTTGGTGTTGTGGCAAAGTCGGACACTTGTCGTGGATTGTGGTTTAACCCGAGGTATAACGAGACTCTCTATGTTAGCACTGCGAGGCCGACCACTCGTAAGGTAACCAACCGAGGGGGAGTATGCTAACCAGGAATCTAGGACCCAAGTTCGATTGGTTCCTAAGGGAAAAATTTTGTTTTGCAGGACCAAAGCCACCAAAAGCCGATCTGGTATTTGGACAGTAGATGCTCCCCGGCATATGACTGGGATAAGAAGCCTGCTGCGTGATTACACTCCAGTCGAGAATGGACCCAAAGTCATCTTTGGAGGGTCAGATCGAGGAGTCACCATAGGTTATGGTATGATTTCCAACGGGTAAATCTCTATCACCGACGTGGCTTATGTTGAAGGGTTTAAACCATAACCTGATCAGTGTAAGTCAGTTATGTGACAAGGGTTATGAAGTTAAGTTCTGCAAGGATAAATGCCTGATAATATCATGTGCCTCTTCTGCGACGGTATTAACAGGCATTAGGAGCCTGAAATATTTTCTGCTTAAATTTTCTTAGTTTAGATTCATCTACCCCCGTATGCCTAGTGGCAGCTGGCAGTGCATCTCTTTGTGATCAATGGCACAAGAGATTGGCACATATTAATTTCAAGACAATTAGTATGCTGTTTTCTAAAAACTTAGTAAGGGATGCTCCCATTATCAAGTGCAGCAAAGATAGCCCATGTCCTGCATGCCAGATGGGGAAACAGACTCGGGCTACCTTAAGAGCATTGCAGACAAAGACTCTTCCGGTGCCTTTATCTTCTTCATATGGACTTGTTTGGTCCAATGCAAGTTCATAGCTTGGAAGGCAAGTCCTATACGCTAGTGATAGTGATGATCATTCTCGGTTTACATGGTTGTTCTTCTAAAACGAAAGTCAGATATGTTTGACATCTTCACTAGTTTTGTCAAGCATGTTCAGAACGAATTTAACTGCTCAGTGGTCAAAATCATCGAAGTGACCATGGAACAGAATTCGAATCTGGTGCTATGACAGAGTTTTGTGAAGAACAAGGTATCTTTCATGAGTTTTCCTCCCCGCGCACTCCTCAGCAAAATGGAGTTGCGGAGTGGAGAAATAGAACTCTCATTGAAGGCTTGCACGACATGTGTGACAGACGCTTCTCTCCCAGAATACTTCTAGGCAAGAGGCGGTCAATACAGCTTGTCATGTACAAAACCGAGCATTGATCAACAAGCATCATCGTAAGACGCCTTATGAGCTACTGAGAGGCAGGAAAAACCATGTCCTACTTGAGGATTTTTAGTTGCAATGCTATGTACTAAATAATGGGAAGTACCCGCGTACTAAATTTGGTGAAAAATGCTTCGAAGGCATATTCATGGGCTATAGTTCCCACAGTCGGGCATATAGGGTCTTCAATAAGAAAACCCTAGTGGTAGAAGAATCCATTAATGTTGTATTTGATGAAGGAAGTTTGCTTAACAGCAATTCTTCCAGCGGTATTCTTGAAGATGCAGGTACTCGACTTGAACAGCTGAGTCTCGATGAGACCGCTAAAGATGATACTCCTAAGTACGTCAAAGTTTCCACCTCCACGTCATCGGGGAATGTTGAAGATCAAAATGGAACAAATATCTTAGAAGAAGGATAAGCCCAAGAAGTAATCGAAGCTCCAACGCCAGACTTCTAGAGCTCCGCACGTGAGGGATCATCCTAGAGATCAGATCATCGGAGATCCTCATGTCGGTGTCAGAACTCGAAGAGGTACTATTAACGAAGTTTTGCATCTTAGCTTCCTGTCACAGGTTGAGCCAAAGAAGTTTGACGAGGCGAACAAAGACGCGGCATGGATTTTGGCCATGCAAGATGAACTACATCAATTCGAACGATGCAACATTTGGACGCAGGTTCCCAGACCCACAAGCAGAATGTGATTGGCACCAAGTGGATCTTCAGAAACAAACTGGATGAACATGGTGTCATCATAAAGAACAAGGCCAGGCTGGTGGCTCATGGTTACAGACAGGAGGAGGGGATTGACTTCGACCAGACCCTCGCACCAGTGGCAAGGCTCGAGGCAATCAGACTGTTCTTGGCGTATGCTTCGCACAAAGGATTCACAGTCTAACAAATGGATGTGAAATCAGCTTTCTTGAACGGAGACCTGAAGGAGGAAGTATACGTCGCTCAACCCCAGGTTTTGTTAATCCTACTTATCCCAATCATGTATACTTCCTTAATAAAGCTCTATATGGTTTAAAACGCTCCACGAGCTTGGTATGAGACTTTATCTAGTTTTTCTTCTTGAGAACAAGTTCTCTAGAGGTAAAAAAATAAAACATTGTTTCTCAGGGAAGTCAAAGGCAAGATTTTGCTGGTGCAAATCTATGTCGATAACATTATATTCGGCTCAACGGACAACAATCTTTGCAAAACGTTTTCTAAACTTATGCAAGGAAGTTTAAAATGAGCAGTATGAGAGAGCTCAAGTATTTCTTGGGACTTCAAGTGAAACAGTCTGAGGATGGAATCTTCACTCTCAGACGAAGTTCACAAATGAACTCCTTAAGAAATTCGGTATGGAGAATGCAACCTCTATGAGGACTCCAATGGGATCCACTATGTCTCTGGATAAGGATGAGAAAGGTAAACCTTTTGATGAAACCAAATACAGAAGCATCATTGGATCCCTGCTCTACCTTACTCCAGTAGACCGGATATCATGTTCTCCACATGTGTCTGTGCCAGATATCAGGTGAACACTAAGGAATCTCACTATGTCGCTGTAAAGTGAATTCTAAGATACCTTAAAGGTACTCCCAATCTTGGCTTGTGGTACCCGAGAAACAATGATGTCGAGCTAATATGTTTTTCAGATGCTGATTTTGCAGGGAGTAGGGATGACAGGAAAAGCACCTCTGGGACGTGTCAATTCCTCGGACGAAGGCTTATTTCATGGAATAGCAAGAAACAGAATTGTGTTGCAACCTCCACAGCAGAGTCTGAGTACATCTCGGCCGGCAGCTGTTGCGCACAAACTCCTATTGGATCAGAAACCAGTTAGCCGACTATGACCTTTAGTTCAAGAAGTTCCAATGTACTTTGCGACCCTCCAGTGCAATTGCAATTGCCAACAATCCGGTATATCGCACAGTAGACGAAGCATATTGAAGTGCGATACCACTTCATTCGGGAGCACGTGGAGAACAAGGACATCTCTCTCTGTTATGTCCCCACGGACAAGCAAATTGCAGATATATTCACAAAGCCCTTAGATGAGGCCAAGTTCAGTCTTTTCAAAACTGAATTGGGAATGCTAAACTATGAGGAATGAAGACTACAGAAGCTCCAGGCTCGTGCATCTAGGGGGAGCCTCTGCCAGGAACTCAAGTGAGAGCACAGGTGCAAGAACTGAGGGGGAGCAAGGGGTCAAATGCAACAGACCCATATTTAAGAAGCCGAAAAGGGGGAGATTACCCTCTCGGCTAAGGCTAAGGTGGCTCCAAGTTTGCTCCCAAGAAATGGTATTGGTAATGAATAACTCACTCAACTCAATTTCAAGTTTATGATTTTCATTCCCATATGCTCTATTCACCTTAGCTTGTGGGGTTTAGGCTTCTTCAAATAGGGGGAGATTGTTGGGTATTGTATCCACAACATACCTGGTTTGAAGAAGCCCCTGGACAAGCTAAGGTAAATAGACAATGTATTTGACAAAATATTTCAAGTTGTGCTTGCAGTTTTTCCACGCTAAGTGCACACCAATGTCAGGTTGCAGTAGGTCAATATACACACCTCTGGCATGACGTAATCCTCGTTGAGCAGATCAGTGTGTTGGCCTACGTAATTACTCTACTATTGGAGTGTACTTACTTCAAGTACAGGGCTGTTGATTATGCAAAGAGCAGACAAGGGCAAGGATGGGTAAAGAGACAGAATCCATGCCACGTGGAAAGCTCGCCGACGGAAAAATCGCCTCGTAAAGTGTGAATCGACGAGATCAAACTCACTCGCCGATCGGGAGAGACATTCTCTCCGAATTCGGAATCACTGCTGATTTTTCTCGCCGTCTCTATCCGGCTTCATCAAAGCATGCGACTCTCGCGCTAAGTCATAATCGACGCTCGCCGATTCGACGAGAATCACCAAGTGTTTCTCGCCGATTCGACGAGAATCACCAGTGATTCTCGCCGAATCGTCGAGAATCACTGGCTGAGTCTCGCCGTCTCTTTCCAGCTAAGTCAGTGAGTGCAAACAAGTCAACTTCGACGAGAATCACCGAATCGTCGAGAATCACCTTTGATTCTCGACGATTCGACGAGAATCACCTTTGATTCTCGTCGATTTTGACTTGGGCATTTTTCTGGATCCCGCTGGACCGGACTTTGCCGCTGGCACTGTTTTGAACCGGTTTTTGGGTTTCTTCTGGTGGGACCCACAACGGTCATTTAGGAGTATACTTGTGTATAAATACACGCGTATTTTGAACACGGGGACACAGAATGAAGCCAAGCGACGATCTTGACCTAAAATCACGAACCGCTCCGCCGCCGTCGTCGCTCGTGCAAGTCGATCGCCGGCCATTTGATCGTGGTTTCCCCCAGATCTCCCGCGATAGAAGCATAGCCAAGCATAGAGTCTCATGTGTCTAACATTCGGAGAAACCTTGTCTCTTTATTTTTGATCGGGAAAAACCTCCCCGTCCGAATCAATCGAGACGACTGATCCTAGTGTGACCGTTGGAAGACCTTTAGCTTTGCTACAAGTTGGAATCTCCAAATAGCAAGCAGCCACACACCGTCTTCGTCGCCGATCCCAAGAACCAAGCCGCCGCCATTCCTTGCCGCCGCCGGTTCGGGGAGATTCTCTCCAAGTGAGATCTAGGTTTGTGGACTCTTCGAGACTTCTAGAACCACGTCATCAAACGAAGAGGTT